>JAPXFY010000023.1:68148231-68205731 GCA_030674185.1 Monoplex corrugatus
CACAAACAACTACTTTGTGACAAAGTCATACTTATGATAAAACTTAAAGCATTTGTTTAATTTTAAAAAATCCAGACACTCATAACCACCTCCCTCTGTATCATGTGACTGACTAAGCACACTGGCAATCTCTTCTGTCGTGTTTCTGAACTGAAACCTGGTGGAAGGATCACGTAAATATTTGTAATGGCACACTGCATAACTTAGACACACTACAGGCTATCCTGATACTATAGGTTTGCCATAACAGTTAGTATTACTATCAGAAACAAGACTTGCACAATACTCAGGTCCTACGACTGTATCACAGCACTTGCACAAGAACGACTTGCACAATACTCAGGTCCTATGCAAGGGAAAATGTAGTCACAGAAGGCGCCCTGAATGCCATAGAGTGCCTACCAGAGCTGGAAGAGCTTGACAGAGAACCAACCATAGATGAGCTCAGCGAAGCCCTGGATTCTCTTGCCTCTGGCAAGGCACCAGGGAAAGACGGTGTTCCTGCCGAAGTACTGAAGTGCTGCAAAGAGACACTCATCACCGAATTGCATGAAATCCTCTGCCTCTGTTGGAGTGAAAGCGAAGTACCACAAGATATGAGGGATGCTAACATCGTCACACTGTACAAAAACAAAGGTGACAGAAGCGACTGCAATAATTATCACGGCATATCCCTCCTCAGTATCGTTGGGAAAGTCTTTGCACGAGTAGTACTGAAGAGGCTCCAGGTACTCGCAGAGCAAGTCTACCCTGAATCGCAGTGCGGGTTCCGTGCCAACAGATCCACTATAGACATGATCTTCTCCCTCAAACAACTTCAGGAGAAATGTAGGGAGCAAAGGCAGCCACTCTTCGTTGCCTTCATAGACCTCACAAAGGCCTTCGATCTGGTCAGTAGGTATGGCCTCTTCAAGATCCTTCCCAAGATCAGATGTCCACCCAAACTTCTCAGCATCATCAGATCCTTCCACGAAGACATGAAAGGCACCGTCGTCTTTGACGGCTCAACATAACTGCCTTCAACATACGGAGTGGAGTGAAACAAGGTTGCATCCTGGCTCCCACCCTGTTTGGAATCTTCTTTGCTGCGATGCTGAAACACGCATTCGGTCCTGCAGCTGAAGGTATCTACCTCCGAACCAGGACAGACGGTAAGCTCTTCAACCTCTCTAGACTAAGAGCCAAGACTAAAGTCCAGTTGAGGTGCCTGCGTGACTTCATCTTTGCAGACGATGCAGCATTAACTGCCCACTCAGCCGAGGATCTACAGCAGCTCATGACTCGCTTCAGCGATGCCTGCCAAGACTTCGGGCTTACCATTAGCTTGAAGAAAACACAGGTCATGGGACAGTATGTTGACTCTCCCCCAGCCATCAGCATCAATGACCATGAACTGGATGTCGTCCATGATTTTGTTTACCTGGGCTCAACTATCTCAGACACCCTCTCACTTGACACAGAGCTCAACAGGCACATCGGCAAGGCAGCTACCTCCATGACCAGACTGACAAAGAAAGCATGGAACAACAGCAAGCTGACTGAGCACACAAAGATCCAGATCTACAGAGCCTGCGTCGTGAGCACCCTCCTGTATGGCAGCAAGGCCTGGACTTTGCGTGCCTAACAAGAGCAAAAGCTCAATGCTTTTCACATGCATAGCCTCCGAGGCATTCTAAACATCACCTGGCAGGACAAGGTCCCAAACAACACTGTCCTGGAAAGAGCTGGATGCACCAGCATGTTCATGGACGACAGACAGATCCCTAAAGACCTCCTCTACGGAGAACTGGTGCAGGGAAAACGTCCCACAGGCAGACCACAGCTGCGATTCAAAGACACGTGCAAGAGGGACCTAAAAGCCTTGAACATCGACAGGAACAACTGGGAAGCAACAGCCCTCAAACGGTCAGCCTGGAGACAGACTGTGCAGAAAGGTCTCACCAAGTTCGAAGAGACACTCGCTCAGCAGCACGAGGAAAAGAGAATGAGAAGAAAGGCTGCAGCCCAGGCAGACAGACCAGCGTCAGACTTCATCTGTGCCCTCTGCCACAGGGACTGTCATTCCCGCGTCGGACTGGCCAGCCACACCCGACGCTGCACCAGAATAAACACCAAGAGCGCAACTCTATAGTCTTCCGAGACTGAAGGATGCCTACTACTATGACTGTATCACAGCACTTGCACAATAACTTGTCTCGTCAGAGATAACTGACGCAACTGACCAAGCCTTCTATTATAAGGCAATGCAGAAAAAGAATGCGAAACATCTCATCTGCTGTCATCCTAACATAGAGTGTGCAACGATGCCATAATATTACATAAATTGTCCTATTCCCCCCCCCCCCCCCCCCCCCAAGATTTGGCAAAAAAAGATCGTGTTACTGAAGTAAACTCCATGGTTTAAAATTCCCTGCAAATTCTAAAAAACAAAAACAAAAAAAACAAAAAACCCACTATCAAACACTGTCAACGATCTACCTAACCTTTCAGTGCGCCGATCAGAAACTGGAAAGCAAATGAGAGACGTACACACCCAAACTAGTGCAGTGTTAACACACAGTACACCCCACGCCTTCTTGCTTTTTGTCAACAAGCGATTGCTTATGCAGCAGTGAATGCAATTTTAGCCAATCAAAGAGTAGCAACATGGTGACGTCATAGTGAGTGCGTGTATGTTTTCCCAAATCACTTGTCAGAAAAGCTACCTTAATCCTGCTTACTTGGCCAGAATGTAACTTGGCGATAGAACAGGTATGAAAAGCATTCAAAGAAATCATCATATTTAGAACAAAGAAGTATTACGAGTACAGCGACAATACCAACAACTTAAATCTATCGCCAGAGGGATGTTACGTATACTGAAAAGGATTATTCTATCATATGTAATAATGACTTACTGCATATGCTCGCTACATGATACATTAAAGAAAAAAAAAGAACAAAAAAAAGAGCGCAGCGAATCATCTTGCTTGTACAGAACAATTTCAAGAATCCATATTAAACAACACACACACACACACACACACACACACACACACACACACACACACACACACACACACACACACACACACACAAACAAACAAACAACACACACACACACACACACACAAACAAACAAACAAAATAAAACAAACAAAGGTACATAACATGATTTTGAAAAGATCTGTTTCAAATCGTGTGTATGTGTGTGTGTGTGTGTGTGTGTGTGTGTGTGTGTGTGTGTGTGTGTGTGTGTGTGTGTGTGTGTGTGTGTGTGTGTGTGTGTGTGTGTTCGTTCTTTAATTTAACGTCTTTTCACTATAAGTGATATTAGACGGGGGAGGGGGGGGAGGGGAAATTATTAAAAAAAATAAAAAAAAAAATAAAAAAAAAATGAACAAAATAAAATGTAGAACGATAGTTGGACGGGTTGGATTTGGGCAGAGGGAAGACAGAGGAAAAAGACATTAGCAGGTGGGGGAACAGTAAAATGGAACGAGAACTTAACACTAACAATTAACTTCAATAACGTGAAGGGAAATTGTAACACTAAAATACAAACCGAATAAAGTTAAAGTAATGCATTAACAGGACTGTGAACTAATGATTCTGAAATTCTAACTAACAACGTTTGATCTGATGTAATTTTCTGGAAATGATTTTCAGAATACTTTTCTTGAGTAAACATTTTCGGTAAAAAAGAACGTAGCATTTTGCAGTAGAATAAACAGTGAAACAGTGTGAACTGTTCGCCGCAAATACACTTGACATTTTTACAATATTTTGTTCTCAATGCGTTTAGCTGAATACGAAAACAAACAGCAACAATCGATCTCAAATGATACATAGAAGAATACTGCAATTTTTTACATACATTTTGAACGGTAAGTTTTATCATTTGTTGTGACACAAACTGTTCATCTGAATGTTCAAGAAATCGAGTCCATGAGGCTGATTCGAGCAAGTTGCAAGCTTCTTTTACGGAGGTATGAACATGTAATTCTATAGCATTATCAGCATTCTGGGCGCCTTGCTTAGCTGCTCTGTCAACTACTTCGTTGCCGTGAAGACCAACATGAGAAGGCACCCAGCATAAACTGATATCTGTACCTTTGACCCTTAAACGATGTATAAGATGATTTGCCTCAGTAATTAAATCAGGTCTTGTGTCGGCATTAAAAGACCGTAAGGCATATAATACAGATTTTGAGTCAACAAAGAGAACTACTTTGAAAGACATGGTTTTAAGATTTACTAGATAATGCAATGCTTGATTAATAGCGACTAATTCCGCTGTAAAGATCGATAAGTTTGCCCCAACGAAAAATGACTTTTTTATCTTAAATTTTGGAACATAAAAAGCTGCTCCAGCACATTTATTTTCTAAGACTGATCCATCGGTAAAAATGTGAAGATGGGTACGGTATTTTTCATCGATGTGTTCTCTTGCTGTGTGTGTGTGTGGTGTGTGTGTGTGTGTGTGTGTGTGTGTGTGTGTGTGTGTGTGTAGGTTTTTTATGGAATATGTCAGGTTAAAAACATTTGTTGCCACTTTTTTAAATGTGCGTTATTAAGTACATGCTGTCCCCAAGCTATGGGTAAATAGCTCCACTGCCTTGTGGACATCTTGGGAGAGAGTAAGGCTAAGGGAGTTAACCCTGAAAAAAAAAAACGATGGAAGGCAAGGGGAAACCTCCATCGTAGTTTTCCCCAGGAAAAACCATGGACAAAAGAAAGAGGAAGAAGAAAGTTAACGACGTCAATAGGTGTTCCTGTGGAGCATCTTCGTCCGGTAGGGACTGTCATGTGGCGCAGGTGACACCAGGCCGTCAGCCAGTTATTGCGACCAAAATTAAACCCAAAGTCAAACTTGCAAACACCAAAATAGCAACATGGAACATCAGAACACTGTTGCAGAAAGGTAAATTAGACAACATCAAAATGGAGATGGAAAGGCTTGACATCAGTATTTTAGGACTAGGGGAAGTGAGATGGAAGGAGGCAGGCATGATAACATCAGGAGAATATACAGTGATATACTCTGGTGGTAATTCACATGAAAGAGGAGTAGGCATCATAATGGACAAAGACAAATCAAAAGCAGTTAAGGGATACTGGGCAGTGTCCGACAGAGTTTTGCTGGTCAAATTGAGAGGCAAACCATTTGATATCAACATCATACAGGTGTATGCACCAACATCCGCAAGTACTCAGGAAGACATTGACAACTTCTACGAAGTTTTAGAGATGGCCAAAGTCCAATGTAAATCACAAGAAGTTACAGTCATAATGGGAGATTTTAATGCTAAAGTGGGACAGGATAGGATGGAGGATATAGTTGGACTTCATGGCCTTGGTACACAAAATGAAAGGGGAGGGAAACTTGTAGAATGGGCACAGATGAATGAGTTCATAGTAGGAAACACCTGGTTTGAGCAGCCTAACAGAAGAAAATGGACTTGGATGAGTCCAGAAGATAATACCAAAAATCAGATTGACTACATCCTGATCAACAAAAGATTTAGAAATTCTTTACTGTCAGCAAAAAACACTATCAGGCGCAGACTGCAACAGTGACCACAATCCTGTAGTGGGAAGGTTTAGGCTGAAATTGAGGAAAAGGAAACAGTCCAAAAGCAACATCAAACTAAACCTTGGACTCTTAAAGACAGATGAAATGATACGTAAAAGAATTTAATGTACATGTTCAAAACAAATTCAGTGCTCTGGAAGACGTTGGTGACAGTGAGGAACAATGGACAAAATTGAGAAATTCGATAAATGAAGCTTGTGAAGAAATCCCTAAGGCAGATAGAAAAGCAAAAAAGAGCTGGATGACTATGAAATTTTGGGCTTGATGGAGGAAAGGATGAGAGCAAAGAGAAACGAGGAGATATACAGGAAGATAAACAAAGAAATCAGGTATAGGTGCAATGAAGCTAAGGAAGCTTGGCTGAACACAAAATGCAAAGAGATAGAAGACCGACAAAATAGATCCTCAGGGTATGTACAGACGAATTGAAGAAATTGTCCACAGGAGAAATGCATGCACATTAACTGGTTGCTTAAAATCGAAAGATGGCACGCTTATCATGGAAAAAGACAAAATACTGGACAGATGGGGAGAGTACATTAAAGACCTTTTTGAGGATGACAGAAACGAAGAACACATTATAAAAAAAAGAACTTTGAAGGACCACCCATAATGAAAGATGAAGTTAGAGCAGCACTGAAAAAGATGAAACCAAGAAAAGCCCCAGGACCAGACAACATTACTACAGAGATGATTGAAGCCCTGGAGGAATTTGGCATAGAAAAAATAACTCCTACTAAATGAAATCTACGACATTGGAAAAATCTCGAAAGATATGTCAAAATCAATTTTCATTGCACTTCCAAAGAAGACAGGGGCTATAGAATGCGAACTCCATCGCACAATCAGTTTGATGAGTCATGTAACAAAAAATCCTGTTAAGAATAATCATGATGAGGACAAGGAATAGAATCAAAAGAGAACTAGCAGAAGAACAGTGTGGATTTGTGGAAGGGAAAGGAACTGTTAATGCCATATACATCCTAAGAACTATCATAGAGAGGTCAATTGAGATGAATAAGGATTTGTATTTATGCTTTGTTGACTATATCAAGGCTTTCGATCGGGTACGACATGAAGAATTGATCAACCAACTGGAGAGACTCAATGTTGATGGAAAAGATCTACGAATAATCAGGAATATGCACTGGGAACAAACAGCTGCAATGAGAATAGAAAACAATATAAGCTCTTTCCAAAACATCTAAAGAGGAGTCAGACAGGGTTGTGTTTTGTCACCAGATCTGTTTTCACTATACAGCGAAAACATCATGAGAAACCCAGAAGAAGACTCTGGATTAAAGGTTGGAGGGAAAATGATAAACAACATTCGATACGCAGATGACACCGTGCTAATTGCAGAAAATGAAAGGGACCTACAAAACCTTGTGAATATACTAGAAATAGAAAGCAAAGGTAAGGGGTTGGAACTAAACAGCAGGAAGACTGAAGCCATGGTGATCAGTAAAAAACATGAAATCCCCTCCTGCAAAATAACAGCAAATGGCACAACCTTGACACAGGTTAATAAGTTCAAATACCTGGGAACGGTCATTTCATCAGACGGCAGATGCACATCGGAAATAGCTGGCAGAATCGTAGGGCTTGAGGATGGAGAGGCTATGTACTGACAAGGAAGAGACTTATGCTTCTGCTCTTCTTTTCGCATAGCTGCTAGCCAACGGTGTAGGCTGTGAAAGTGAGAGGTGACAGGCACGCAGTCACTGGTCACTAGCCGACACACTAGACGCATCACGTCCACCCTTGACAAGCGTTGTACAGCTATCTGGTGCAAACTGAAAGCGAAAGTTAAAAAATGTTCTTAACTGGAACGTTCCTAAACGGCTTGTGAGATATTGTGCTGTCTGCTTGAGTTTTTGGTCGCGGAATTTTTGACCGGGCGCGGGCGAAGTAAGTTGTCTACGACTGTTTATTTTCTGTATTCTCATGCTCATATCAGATTGTGGTGTTTATAACGTACAGCGACACGCAACTACTTGTAACCGACTCTAGCAGTAAACATCGGAAATAAATTGTCCCTGCGCTTGGACCTCATTGTCGTTGCGATCAACTTGCCGTTAGTCTCGTAGATGCTACTACTGTACTAGAGCCAGTAGCTAGAGGCTAGAGTTATGTAGAACTAATCTAGTCTCTCTCGATTTGTCGCTTATAGAGATTAGCGATGAGTAGCGTTTCTAGCAGAGACAAATTCTCGTCTACTGAGACTAGTTTTGAATGTCTTTTCTTGATCATCTTACATAATGCCGCAGAATTCACGATTGGCAGAATCCACAAGTGGCATAATAATAAATCAAATGCCAAACTGAAAGTGGCTCACGTACTGGAATATATAATATATACACAGATGATGATCTGATGGACTGTCCCGTTGACCCAACAAAATAGTCGATATACAGGCTTTCTATCAGCGCCCGATGACAGTGATGAGTGATGTGCTGTGAGTCTTCATGTGGAATACATCATGACCAATCCCAGGCTGAGGCACATTCTTCCATAAACACTGCATGAATTCCATGATGATGATGGAGAGGACCCCTGGGCTCTGCTTCTACAGCCCTTCATCTGTTACATAGCATCTCTCTCTCTCTCTCTCTCTCGTTTTTTGTGTTTGTTTGTGTGTGTGTGTGTGTGCGTGTGTGTTGTGTGGTGTGTGTGTGTGATATAACATTTTTGCTTGAATATTTTACAGTACAGAAGTCCAGTAGCAACAATGGGGAAACGAAGAGTATCCCAACCACCCACAGAACACACCAAGACCAAATCATGTACCTTGTCACTGTCAGCCGATAAACTGTTAGCTGTTGCCATAACAACACTGCGTCAACGATTGTCCCAGTCAGCGCTGCCATCCTGTATCCATGGTTACCAGAAGGAAAGCAAGTCAGTGAATTGTTTTATGTTCACATGGTTTTTGTTTGTTTGTTTGTAGTTTTGTTTGCTGCCTGTTTTCTACAGTTTGTCCTTGACCCCTACACCACTCATTCTGGCTGTTAGACACCATAAGTTCTCATTCAGTCCCAATTCCACTTCCAGTGCCAGAAACTGAGAAAGTCTGTATGAGCCAAGATGTCTGACCACTGTAAAAGTGTCAGATGTCCAGTTGCTCCTGTCTGGGTGTCTCCCACCTGGTGGGTAAAGGTAGGGATTTTTCCCGTCTCCCTGGTCAACATGTGTGCAGACTATGCAGACCTGTTACGGCTTAACGCCCTTTGTATGTGTATACACATATAGAGCATCAACTATGCATGTTAAAGATCCTGTCCACAGTAAGTCATCTCATTGTCAGAACTGCTTAAAGTTAACCCCCTATGTCACTTGTGTGTGTATAGGCATGTAGAACATGAAGTATGCATGTTAAAGATCCTGTAAGTCATTTCATCGTTAGAACTGCTAAAACTAAAGTCAGTTAAACTAAGTTAAACCCCCTTTGTGTGTATAAACATGCAGAACATCAAATGTGCATATTAAAGATCCTGTAAGTCGTCGCAGTGTGGGATTGCTTATGGAAATATAAACACATCCAGCATGCACGCCCATCAAAACGGGGAGTATGTAGACCGTGCAGCAACACACTGCCTGGGCAAAATCACACACATACACACATCCAAGAAAAAGATCTGGGTTGCTTAAAAAGTCAAGCAAATAACAAACAAACAAAAAAGCCTTGAGTTGATTGATTTTTTAATTTTATTGTCATTGAGATTGGCAACATGATGTGACCTCTGTTTCCCATGGTCTTGGCCTTTTCGTTTCAAACTTGTCAGTTTCAGTGTCAGTTTCAGTTTCAGGTTCAATTCCTCAAGATGAGATCTTTGCACTCGAAATGGATTCCATATGCACTTACGTCACAGAAACCATGTGATGGATAAGATCCAGAATGATTACGGCACAAGCCTTAATAAGCCTGCACATAAACCCATGAGCTGGCCAGGTCCTGAAGTCCTACCTAGATAATTCCTTAACCCTGAGGTTGTAGGGAAGTGAAGTGGCAGAGACCTCAACTTTTCCCTGGGCCAGCACCACAAGGGCAGCGCCCATCCCCTCTCCCTTGATTCAAATTCATATTCACTTTTTTTTAAAACCAAGAAGGCTAATTGGTCTTCAAGGGGTGGGACCTGGGAAATAAACCTATATCTCCACCACTCACATCCTACAGCGCATTCAAAACAATGCTGCACGCCTTGTACTCAAAAAGAAAAAAGCTGACCACATATCTCCTCTCCTGGCACAACTTCACTGGCTCCCTGTATCAAAGCGCATACAGTACAAACTAGACACCATGTGCTACAAAAGCCTCAATAACGCAGCCCCCGATTACCTGTCAAGCCTACTTGAGATCTATGTTCCCTCACGTACCCTCCGCTCTGCCTCCGATCCTCTGACTTTTTGCTTTCCACGCACTAAGCTCAATACCTATGGTCCATGAGCCTTCTCTGTTTCTGGTCCGCTCTCCTGGAACAAACTTCCTCTCTCAGTCCGTCAGCAACCTACTTTTGTCTCCTTCAAGTCCGCTCTCAAAACTCACCTTTCCCTCTGCATAAAATCCTGACCTCACTCAATCCCCTCTGCAGCCTGTCTCTACTCGGAGGGGAATCACATTGCAATATATAATTGTATATTATATGCTCTCTATAATTTTCCATTGTTTTTATTCTTTCTCCCCATTTATAGCCGTGTGTGTGTGTGTGTGTGCGTGGGTGCTGCGTGCGTGCGTGGTGTGTGTGTGTTTCAGCGCTTAGATTTGATTTTATCAAGATTTTGCGCTATATAAAATATTGTAATTATTAATTATTATAATTATTATTATTATCTCCAATGATTTTTACCAAGGCGGCTGGGCAATGCTCTGCTCTTTACAATTTTCAACTGCTGTGGGATCTTTAGCGTGTGCAGCCAGAAGGCACATGGGTCCGTCTTGTTTTTCTTCCCCTTCTGAAGGACCAGATGTTCAGTTCGATTTTCCGGTCAAACTGAGGAGAAAAGTCGAGGCCTCAAGGGGGAGAGTACTCTGGAACCTCGCATTTAGTTATTGGTAGGCAAACATCTAAACCATTCTGCCACTCTTCAAACTTGTCATAACATTGCAGTGAATATTTCTGTGTTGAATATATACCAACGTACTGAGATGTCACTTTTTTTTACAGTGCTATTCAGTTCAAACCAAAGTAAACTAAATCAATTTGATCAATGTTAACAAACAAATTTTCTAAAATGCTGTTTGTAAAGTTAAATCATTAATATGTAAAACTTTCATTGTTGCACAATATGAACAAACTGATTTTTTAAAATGCTGTTTGTAAAGTTAAATCATTAATATGTTAAACTTTCATTGTTAGGATATATCATCCGTTATTGTTTCCACGCAGTGTGGATCTGTCAGTTTTGATGTGCATTGTGATTCCATAAAAGCTTTTTAATGATCTGAATGATCTTTGTTAATTTGTAATTTTATTTTGCATAATGTATTGAATGATCACCTCTTCCATTCCAGAGATCTTAAAGACTTGGTTCAGCGAACTGTGACCTCTGGGAGAGTAACTCTGTTCTGGTGATTGGGCATCGGGGAACAGGAAAGTCTATATTTGGTTGGTGATGTGTGTGTGTGTGTGTGTGTGTGTACATGTTTGTGTGTGTGTGTGTGTGTGTGTGTACATGTTTGTGTGTGTGTGTGTGTGTGTACATGTTTGTGTGTGTGTGTGTGTACATGTTTGTGTGTGTGTGTGTACATGTTTGTGTGTGTGTGTGTGTGTGTGTGTGTACATGTTTGTGTGTGTGTGTGTGTGTGTGTGTGTGTGTGTGTGTGTGTTTGTGTGTGTGTGTGTGTGTGTATGTGTGTATGTGGTTGGTGGCGTGTGTTTGCGTGTGTTTGTGTGTGTGTGTGTGTGTTGTGTGTGTATGTGTGTGTATGTGGTTGGTGCGTGTGTTTGCGTGTGTTTGTGTGTGTGTGTGGTTGGTGGTGGTGGTGGTGGTGGTGGTTGTGTGTGTGTGTGTGTGTGTGTGTGTGTGTGTGTGTGTGTGTGTGTGTGTGTGTGTGTGTGTGTGTGTGTGTGTGTGTGTGTGTGTGTGTGTGTGTGTGTGGTGTGGCGTGTGTTTGCGTGTGTTTGTGCATGTGTGTGGTTGGTGGTCATGTGTGTGTGTGGTGTATGCATGTGTGTTTGTGCATGTGCGTGTATGTGTGTTTGTGTGTATGTGTGACTCTCTGTATGACTGTGTGATGTGTGGCATGTGCATGTGGTGTGTGTGTGTGTGCATGGTGTGTATGTGTGTGTGTAGGGTGTGTGTGTGTGGGGGGGAGAAGTGTAAGTTTTAACAGTAAGTCACTACTTAACATTTGTTCAGTTTATTTTTTTTTCTTCATACACAACACAACACAGTAGTGGTCAGATACCCATGGGAGCGCTGGAGGCATGCATATGGTGGGCCCACTGGGGAAATGTGTGTTGATGTTGAATTGGGGCCACTGGGGAAATGTGTGTTGATGTTGATGTGGGGCCACTGGGGAAATGTGTGTTGATGTTGATGTGGGGCCACTGGGGAAATGTGTGTTGATGTTGATGTGGGGCCACTGGGGAAATGTGTGTTGATGTTTGATGCTTATACAAACAAGTGAAACAAAAGATAACCAATACCAGGATTTAACCCTTTAACTCCAGCACCCTATCCACCAACTGCAAAAACTTAACCCTTTGATACCCTCACCCTGTCCACCAGCTTCCTGCAGGAAACCTGATGGGCAGGGTGAAGGAGTAAAAGGGTTAAGTTCTTGCTTTGCTAGCATAGTTGACAATGCAGGATGCTGGTGGACAGGGTGTGGGAGTCAAAGAGTTAACATGCCAGACTTACGGTCAGGCTGATGGAATTCTGTGTGGTTATTTTGGATCGTATTCAATTACGTAGTATTGGTGATGATGTTTAGGCTCAGTTAAACTTAAAGCTCATGATGGCACATGTACAAGACATCAAAATAGGAATGGCAAAATAGGAAATGATCCAACTCAGTAACGTTTGGAAAAATAGAAGCCTACCTGTAGTCCTTAATTAAAACCTATAGCCCTTAAATAAAACCTATAGCCCTTGAATAAAACCTATAGCCCTTAACGTAAAAATTCTAAATGTCTGATCTGGCCAGTAATGCAATATGACTGTGAAGCCTGGAAAAGCAGATGAAATAAAATGAAAGCAGCAGTAATGTGGTTCTGCAAGCAGCTTCTTAGAGTCAAATGGACCGATAAAAGGACAAAGGAACGTATTTTGAACAAACTCACAGTCCAATATCGAACTGCTGACAGAAGCAACAAAGAAAATTGAAATACATGGCCATATAACCGCAACTCACGAATCCTAAGTCTAACAACAGTTTTGACAAAAGTAATGGTGTGCAACCACAACTTCCTCTATGAAATAACATGGCTAAGTTGAATCTGCCAAGTAACACAGACAAAGTCAAGACCATAGAGTGTTGTGCTTCGCGCCGACATAGTGGAACTGTTGAAATGTTATACAGCTACAGATATATCTGTGAATGTCGTGCTTCATACAGACACTAGTTGTACTGTTACTGTATACAGCTATATATATATCTGTGAATGTCGTGCTTCATACAGACACTAGTTGTACTGTATACAGCTACATATATATCTGTGAATGTCATGCTTCATACAGACACTAGTTGTACTGTTATACAGCTACAGATATATCTGTGAATGTCGTGCTTCATACAGACACTAGTTGTACTGTTGTACTGTTATACAGCTACAGATATATCTGTGAATGTCATGCTTCATACAGACACTAGTTGTACTGTTATACAGCTATATATATATCTGTGAATGTCGTGCTTCATACAGACACTAGTTGTACTGTTATACAGCTACATATATATCTGTGAATGTCGTGCTTCATACAGACACAAGTTGTACTGTTATACAGCTATATATATATCTGTGAATGTCATGCTTCATACAGACACTAGTTGTACTGTTATACAGCTACATATATATCTGTGAATGTCGTGCTTCATACAGACACTAGTTGTACTGTTATACAGCTATATATATATCTGTGAATGTCATGCTTCATACAGACACAAGTTGTACTGTTGTACTGTTATACAGCTATATATATATCTGTGAATGTCGTGCTTCATACAGACACTAGTTGTACTGTTATACAGCTATATATATATCTGTGAATGTCGTGCTTCATACAGACACTAGTTGTACTGTTATACAGCTACATATATATCTGTGAATGTCGTGCTTCATACAGACACTAGTTGTACTGTTGTACTGTTATACAGCTACAGATATATCTGTGAATGTCGTGCTTCATACAGACACTAGTTGTACTGTTATACAGCTACATATATATCTGTGAATGTCGTGCTTCATACAGACATTAGTTGTACTGTTATACAGCTATATATATATCTGTGAATGTCATGCTTCATACAGACACTAGTTGTACTGTTATACAGCTATATATATATCTGTGAATGTCATGCTTCATACAGACACTAGTTGTACTGTTATACAGCTATATATATATCTGTGAATGTCGTGCTTCATACAGACTCTAGTTGTACTGTTATACAGCTATATATATATCTGTGAATGTTGTGCTTCATACAGACACTAGTTGTACTGTTGTACTGTTATACAGCTACATATATATCTGTGAATGTCATGCTTTATACAGACACTAGTTGTACTGTTATACAGCTAATATATATATCTGTGAATGTTGTGCTTCATACAGACACTAGTTGTACTGTTATACAGCTATATATATATCTGTGAATGTTGTGCTTCATACAGACACTAGTTGTACTGTTATACAGCTATATATATATCTGTGAATGTTGTGCTTCATACAGACACTAGTTGTACTGTTATACAGCTATATTATATCTGTGAATGTCATGCTTCATACAGACACTAGTTGTACTGTTATACAGCTACATATATATCTGTGAATGTCATGCTTCATACAGACACTAGTTGTACTGTTGTACTGTTATACAGCTATATATATATATCTGTGAATGTCGTGCTTCATACAGACACTAGTTGTACTGTTGTACTGTTATACAGCTATATATATATATCTGTGAATGTCGTGCTTCATACAGACACTAGTTGTACTGTTGTACTGTTATACAGCTACAGATATATCTGTGAATGTCGTGCTTCATACAGACACTAGTTGTACTGTTATACAGCTATATATATATCTGTGAATGTCGTGCTTCATACAGACACTAGTTGTACTGTTGTACTGTTATACAGCTATATATATATCTGTGAATGTCATGCTTCATACAGACACTAGTTGTACTGTTATACAGCTATATATATATCTGTGAATGTCGTGCTTCATACAGACACTAGTTGTACTGTTGTACTGTTATACAGCTATTATATATATCTGTGAATGTCATGCTTCATACAGACACTAGTTGTACTGTTATACAGCTATATATATATCTGTGAATGTCGTGCTTCATACAGACACTAGTTGTACTGTTATACAGCTAATATATATCTGTGAATGTCGTGCTTCATACAGACACTAGTTGTACTGTTGTACTGTTATACAGCTACAGATATATCTGTGAATGTCATGCTTCATACAGACACTATTTGTACTGTTGTACTGTTATACAGCTACAGATATATCTGTGAATGTCATGCTTCATACAGACACTAGTTGTACTGTTATACAGCTATATATATATCTGTGAATGTCATCTTCATACAGACACTAGTTGTACTGTTATACAGCTACAGATATATCTGTGAATGTCATGCTTCATACAGACACTAGTTGTACTGTTATACAGCTATATATATATCTGTGAATGTCATGCTTCATACAGACACTAGTTGTACTGTTATACAGCTACAGATATATCTGTGAATGTCGTGCTTCATACAGACACTAGTTGTACTGTTGTACTGTTATACAGCTATATATATATCTGTGAATGTCATGCTTCATACAGACACTTGTTGTACTGTTGTACTGTTATACAGCTACATATATATCTGTGAATGTTGTGCTTTATATACAGACACTATTTGTACTGTTGAACTGTTATACAGTCGCATATATATCTGTAGATTGAGGCAACTGAAATGTGGTTTCTATGAAAAATATTGAGAGTTCCATGGACAGCAAATAAGAAATACGAGACAGTCCTGAAAGAGAAGAAGCACATCAATAAAGAAGATTAGGAAAAGACTAGCAACATTTATATGACATTTTATGAGGCAATAGAAATTAGAGCACCTGGTCACACAGCAGGGAAGCTGAAGGGAAAGAGAGCGCTAGGTAGACCCAGGGAGAAAATATTGGACGGACTTGCAGGGTAGCTGACGACAGAGAGGATGGAAGATGTACTTGCTGCGATAAGGGATAGATTCGTACGGAGGGCATGATTGCCAACGCCATGCGGCAGGGCGCATGATGATGATGATGATAATGATGATGATGATAAATATCTATGAATGTCATGCTTATTACAGACACTAGTGGAATTGTTAGTTGTGATGTGGAAAGGTTTGTTTTCCCGTAAGATGTCCTGTAAGGTGTGCTGTAAGGTGTTCTGTAAGGTGTCTTATAAGGTGTCGTGTAAGGTGTGCTGTAAGGTGTTCTGTAAGGTGTCTTGTAAGGTGTGCTGTAAGGTGTTCTGTAAGGTGTCTTGTAAGGTGAGGTGTAATTGTGTGTGTGTTTTAATGTACGTGCAGCTTGTGGAGAGTGTGCTGAGGGAGACAGAAGAGCAGAATGATGTTCATCACAATGTGCTGATGGTCAGACTCAATGGTGAGTTCATTGAGTAGTGAGTTCATTGTGTGGTGAGTTCACTGAGTGATGAGTTAACTGTGTGGTGAGTTTCATTGAGCGATGAGTTCTCTGAATGGCGAGTTCATTGAATGGTGAGCTCATTGGATCAGTTCATTGAGTGGTGAGTTCATTGAGTTATGATCTCTGAATTGAGTTCATTGAATGGTGAGTTCACTGAGTGGTGAATTCTTTGAGTGGTGAGTTCACTGTGTGACGAGTTCACTGGTGAGTTCACTGCCTGGTGAGTTTACCGAGTGATGTGTTCATTGAATGGCGAGTTCACAGTCTGGTGAGTTCATTGAATGGTGAGTTAACTGTCTGGTGAGCTCACTGAGTAGTGCATTCATTGAATGGTGAGTTAACTGGTTAGTACATTAAGTGGTGAGTTCATTGAGTGGTGTGTGTGTGTGTGTGTGTGTGTGTTGTGTGTGTGTGTGTGTGTGTGTGTGTGTGTGTGTGTGTGTGTGTGTGTGTGTGTGTGTGTGTGTGTGTGTGTGTGTGTGTGTGTGTGTGTGTGTGTGTGTTTCGATAATAGCAGTCATTTCCAAAGATTATTGACTGCAATATTTATTAACCGACATACAATGATTTTTTGTTTTTTGTTTGTTGCTGTTTTGTTTTTGTCTTGTTTTGTTTTGTTTCTTTGTTTTTTGATAGTAGCAGTCATCATTTGTAAGATTATTGACTGTATTGTAGATGATGGACTCTGGTGTTGATCTGATGGGTCAGGAGGCATGCTCTTCCTTATCACCTGGTGTAGGTCTTTCTGTGGAATAGAACACTGATCCTTGAGCCTCATGTTCTTCCACAGGCACCAGATAGGAAGGAGTTCTGTGGCTTTATGTTCCACAGGCACCAGATAGGAAGGAGTTCTGTGGCTTTATGTTTCACAGGCACCAGATAGGAAAGAGTTCTGTGGCTTTATGTTTCACAGGCACCAGATAGGAAAGAGTTCTGTGGCTTTAGGTTTCACAGGCACCAGATAGGAAAGAGTTCTGTGGTGTTATGTTTCACAGGCACCAGATAGGAAGGAGTTCTGTAGCTTTATGTTTCACAGGCACCAGATAGGAAAGAGTTCTGTGGCTTTAGGTTTCACAGGCACCAGATAGGAAAGAGTTCTGTGGTGTTATGTTTCACAGGCACCAGATAGGAAGGAGTTCTGTAGCTTTATGCACTGCTTCTGCTAGTCCTCTTTCGTTGAATATCAGCTGTTCTGTGCTGTTTAATTGTGGTTGTGCCACTGTCACCAGCTTACTGTGTTGTGGGCAATGTCTTCCCTGTTGATTATGTTGATGCCACAGCTGATGATGTTGATTATGTTGATGCCACAGCTGATGATGTTGATTGTGTTGATGCCACAACTGATGATGTTGATTATGTTGATGCCACAGCTGATGATGTTGATTATGTTGATGCCACAGCTGATGATGTTGGCCTTCACAGTGTCTGAGGTTGGCCTTTAGAGTAACCTTGTGTCGCTCTATGGGTCTTCTTTGCTAGTCTTGGAGATGTGCAGATCACCTCGGCATCAAGAGATCTATTGTCTGCATTATAAGCCTATAAGCAGTGGGGTTTTTTTATAATAGTTGTCATCATAAGTAAGATTATTGACTGCATTAACCTATAAAGATCATGTAACTTAATGGTAGCTGTTATCATAAATATTGATTGCATTATTAACCTATAAACAACATGTAATTTAACGACAGGTGTAATCATAACTATTGACTGCAGTGATTGATACACATGGTGGTTTTCAGGCCTGATGCAGACAGACGACAAAATCGCTCTGAAAGAAATGACCAGACAACTGCAACTGGAAAATACTGTAGGCGACAGAGTGTTTGTAAGTGTGTACTTGTGTCTGTAGGTTACTGATTTGTCAGTGTGTACTTGAGCTGTCTAGGTTACAGTTTGTCTGTCTGTATGAACCAGATATGTCTACCTGTAGGAGCCAGGTATGTCTGTAGGAGCCAGATATGTCTGTCTGTAGGAGCCGGCTATGTCTACCTGTGAGCGCCAGATATGTCCATCTGTGGGAACCAGATATATCTACCTGTAGGAGTCAGATATGTCGATCTGCAGGAGCCTGATGTGTCTACCTGTTGGAGCCTGTTATGTCTACCTGTTGGAGCCAGACATGTCTACCTGTAGGAGCCTGTTATATCTACCTGTGGGAGCCAGACATGTCTACCTGTAGGAGCCTGTTATATCTACCTGTGGGAGCCAGACATGTCTACCTGTAGGAGCCTGTTATATCTACCTGTGGGAGCCAGACATGTCTACCTGTAGGAGCCTGTTATATCTACCTGTGGGAGCCAGACATGTCTACCTGTAGGAGCCTAATCTACCTGTGGGAGCCAGACATGTCTACTTGTAGGAGCCTGTTATATCAACCTGTGGGAGCCAGACATGTCTACCTTAGAGCCTGTTATGTGTACCTGTGGGAGCCAGACATTTCTATGAGAGCCTGTTATGTTTACCTGTGGGAGCCAGATATTTCTAAGTCCGGTGTATGTCTACCCTTGGAGTCAGATATTCTACCTGTAGGAGCCAGATATGTCTATCGTAGGAGCCAGGTATGTCTATATGTAGGAGCCAGGTATGTCTATCTGTAGGAGCCAGATATGTCTATCTGTAGGAGCCAGGTATGTCTATCTGTAGGAGCCAGATAGTTATCTGTAGAGCCAGGTATGTCTATCTGTAGGAGCCAGGTATGTCTATCTTAGGAGCCAGATATGTCTATCTGTAGAGCCAGTATGTCTATCTGTAGGAGCCAGTATGTCTATCTGTAGGAGCCAGTATGTCTATCTGTAGGAGCCAGGTATGTCTATCTGTAGGAGCCAGGTATGTCTATCTGTAGGAGCCAGATATGTCTATCTGTAGGAGCCAGTATGTCTATCTGTGAGAGCCAGATATGTCTATCTGTAGGAGCAGATATGTCTATCTTGAGAGCCAGATATGTCTATCTGTAGAGCCAGATATGTCTATCTGTAGGAGCAGATATGTCTATCTGTGGAGCCAGATATGTTATCTGTAGGAACCAGATATGTCTATCTGTAGAGCCAGATATGTCTATCTGTAGGAGCCAGATATGTATTCTGTAGGATCAGATATGTCTATCTGTGAGAGCCAGATATGTCTATCTGTAGGAGTCAGATATGTCTATCTGTGAGAGCAGATATGTCTATCTGTAGAGCCAGATATGTCTATCTGTAGGATCAGATATGTCTATCTGTGAGAGCCAGATATGTCTATCTGTAGGAGCCAGATATGTCTATCTGTAGGAAGCCAGATATGTCTATCCTGAAGTCCAGATATGTCTACTGTAGGAGCCAGATATGTCTATCTGTGAAGCAGAGCCCATGATATATGTCTACTGTAGGAACCAGATATGTCTACCTGTAGAGCCAGTATGTCTATCTGTAGGAACCAGATATGTCTACTGTAGACCCTAGATATGTCTACCTGTAGGAACCAGATATGTCTATCTGTAGGAGCCAGATATGTCTACCTGTAGGAACCAGATATGTCTATCCTGTAGGAGCCAGATATGTCTAGCTGTAGGAAGCCAGATATGTCTGCCTGTAGGGAGCCAGTATGTCTGCCTGTAGGAGCCAGGTATGTCTACATGTATGAGCCAGGTATGTCTGCCTGTAGGAGCCAGATATGTCTACATGTAGGAGCCAGGTATGTCTACCTGTAGGAGCCAGATATGTCTGCCTGTATGAGCCAGGTATGTCTACCTGTAGGAACCAGATATGTCTGCCTGTAGAGCCGGGTATGTCTATCCTGTAGGAGCCAGGTATGTCTGCTGTATGAGCCAGGTATGTCTACCCTGTAGGAACCAGATATGTCTGCCTGTAGGAGCCAGTATGTCTACCTGTAGGAACCAGATATGTCTGCCTGTAGGAGCCAGATATGTCTACCTGTAGGAGCCAGATATGTCTGCCTGTAGGAGCCAGGTATGTCTATCTGTAGAACCAGATATGTCTATCTGTAGGAACCAGATATGTCTGCCTGTAGGAGCCAGGTATGTCTACCTGTATGAGCCAGGTATGTCTATCTGTAGGAACCAGATATGTCTGCCTGTATGAGCCAGATATGTCTATCTGTAGGAACCAGATATGTCTACCTGTAGGAGCCAGATATGTCTACCTGTAGGAGCCAGGTATGTCTATCTGTAGGAACCAGATATGTCTGCCTGTATGAGCCAGATATGTCTGCCTGTAGGAGCCAGGTATGTCTGCCTATATGAGCCAGATATGTCTATCTGTAGGAGCCAGGTATGTCTACCTGTAGGAGCCAGGTATGTCTGCCTGTATGAGCCAGATATGTCTGCCTGTATGAGCCAGATATGTCTATCTGTAGGAGCCATGTATGTCTATCTGTAGGAGCCAGATATGTCTGCCTGTAGGAGCCAGATATGTCTTCCTGTAGGAGCCAGATATGTCTATCTGTAGGAACCAGATATGTCTATCTGTAGGAGCCAGGTATGTCTACCTATAGGAGCCAGATATGTCTACCTGTAGGAGCCAGATATGTCTACCTGTAGGAGCCAGGTATGTCTACCTGTAGGAGCCAGATATGTCTATCTGTAGGAACCAGATATGTCTACCTGTAGGAACCAGATATGTCTATCTGTAGGAACCAGATATGTCTACCTGTAGGAACCAGATATGTCTATCTGTAGGAACCACATATGTCTACCTGTAGGAACCAGATATGTCTACCTGTAGGAACCAGATATGTCTATCTGTAGGAGCCAGGTATGTCTATCTGTAGGAACCAGATATGTCTTTCTGTAGGAACCAGATATGTCTACCTGTATGAGCCAGGTATGTCTATCTGTAGGAACCAGATATGTCTGCCTGTAGGAACCAGGTATGTCTGCCTGTAGGAACCAGATATGTCTAACTGTAGGAACCAGGTATGTCTGCCTGTAGGAACCAGATATGTCTACCTGTAGGAACCAGATATGTCTACCTGTAGGAACCAGATATGTCTACCTGTAGAACCAGATATGTCTGCCTGTAGGAACCAGATATGTCTACCTGTAGGAACCAGATATGTCTACCTGTAGGAACCAGATATGTCTACCTGTAGGAACCAGATATGTCTGCCTGTAGGAACCAGGTATGTCTACCTGTAGGAACCAGATATGTCTACCTGTAGGAACCAGATATGTCTACCTGCAATGCGCCCATTCTGTTTCCACAACACACACCAACCCCCAAGTTCATTCTGTCAAATGACCTATAACAGGAAACCCATGGGAGCCAGATATGTTGACTCAATCGCTTTGTGCCAGAAAAAAAATCTCCATCACTTCCGTTGTCGATTTATTGACTGCGGACATTCATATCATTTTTTTTTACATCAGAAGCGTCAGTTATAGGGAAAACTCACTGGGAACCGAAACTAGGGTATGTTTACAGCAGTTATTTACCTTAGACCATTTGTGGCAATGTGAAACAAAGACAACATGCGAATTTCGTAAACGGCGTCAAGCAAAGCAAGTCGAACCTCACAATTTTGTAAATATTTTGTGCTCTGAGCAACTGTATGCAAAAAGTGACAACTACCAGTAATCTTGTGATTTTAAACATCCATGGCATGGAAATTATGTTCTGGACTTCATCTAAAACTGTTTCACAGTGTGTGTTCATATCCATAAAAAAAAATTACCCCCTTTGGACACCTATTTGGATACCTCATCATTTACAAGTACACGGAATACCATAAATAAAGTAAGATTATTTGTAAAGATCTAATCCTGGTCTTTCTGTATCACTTTACTTTGTTTGTCTACTTTATTTGGTTGTTTTTCTATATTTTTTTAAAATGTGCTAAAAAATCCTCCGAATTGAGGGGGCAGAATGACCCTGAAGACTGCGACTCGATTGGGTTAAACTGCCATGGGGGGCCGCTCACCAGAGAAGACCTAGCACTGTGCTTGGTCACTTTGATAGAGTCCAGTCGTGTCTGTGTCTGTGTCTGTTCTGATCCATTTTACTGAGGACCTAACCCTTTTGACTCCTGCACCCTGTCCACCAGCATCCTGCATTGCCAATCATGCTAACAGCGCAAAATCTAAATCGGGAAGCTGGTGGATAGGGTGAGGGAGTCAAAGGGTTAAGTTTTTGCATTTGGTGGATGGGGTGCGGCAGTTGAAAGGTTTAACAATGATAATGATAATTGCATTTGTGTAGTGTCAACAGTCTGTTTTTCAAAGATTTTGTTCACGTTCATGAAAACAAATACATTGTTTTCAGAATGCCGTCACAACTTTGTAGGTTAATGACTCTTTTTACAGGTGTTTTCAGAATACTAACATAATTATGTGGATTAATGACTCTGTTAGTTTGTCACAGAGGTAATTGTGCAGGTTAATGACTCTTTGTCAATTTGTCACAGGGATCCTTTGCTGAGAATCTACAGTTCCTGTTGGAGGCTTTGAGAAGCGGTAAGCATCGGTTTCTGCTGTTTGTTTTTTGTGTGAAAAGATACTAGGATGTTAAGCATTGGTTTCTGCTGTTTGCTTTTTTGTGTAGAAAGATAACAGTGATGAGGCCTCAGATGAATGAGATATTGTTGTTATTGTTGATGGCAGTAAACAGTGAGTTTTACAGGTGAGATGTCAACGTTGTATAGCAGTAAACAATGGGTTTTATAGGTGAGATGTTACTGTTGATGACAGTAAGTGATGGGTTTTACAGGTGAGATGTTACTGTTGATGACAGTAAGTGATGGGTTTTACAGGTGAGATGTTACTGTTGATGACAGTAAGTGATGGGTTTTACAGGTGAGATGTTACTGTTGATGACAGTAAGTGATGGGTTTTACAGGTGAGATGTTACTGTTGATGACAGTAAGTGATGGGTTTTACAGGTGAGATGTTACTGTTGATGACAGTAAGTGATGGGTTTTACAGGTGAGATGTTACTGTTGATGACAGTAAGTGATGGGTTTTACAGGTGAGCTGTTACTGTTTAGGACAGTATCTGACCATAGATGTCCAACCTGTGGACGTTACTTCTGTGCCCGGATCGGATCGATCAGTCACCTCCGGACACACTGACTCAAAGCAACTTCATGAAGCTGTGGTCATTGTCGACAACGACAGACGAACACCAATGTGTGTTGTGATACTGATTGGTGTGTGTATATCAAGGGTTGACAGCCAGAGCCCAGTGTCTCACTTTTTTGTCAATTTTCACTTTTTTATACTGAACTGTTGCTTTTGATGTGATCTTTCACTTGGTGGACTTTTTTTCTTTTGCCATGATATTGATTTTTGATCAGTTATCGATAAAACCAAAACCAGTATCTCAAAATGTAGATATAGCCTCTCCCTGAATATCCAGTTAACCCTCTGGGCCCGAATGCGACCTACAGGTCGCAACGCTTTGTGTGACCGTATTCCGAGTGCACGCTGTACGTCGCCACAGCACAGTCGGTCAAACAGCCGGGTCTCGCTCTATTTTCATATTATCCAATCAGAATAATTCCTTCCCAGTCGCTGCAGAACACTTCAATTTGCACATGGCAGCCTCCATTGTGATAGTTTGGTGTACGTTTTGTCAGTTTTCACAATGAAAAGATCAACTCCTCAACCTTCGACCTCTCGTGAGGCAAACAAGCGCCAGCGTTTTTTCACCACTGAGCAAGTGCTCGAAGCTTTGTACGATTCCGATTCAGATGAGCAGGTAGTCCTTTCTGTAATACTTTTACACTGTTTTTTGTGGTTATTTGTCAGTAGTTTGTCTCTTATGCATGCATTACTACGATGGGGTAGATTTTCAGTGCACTCTGCTCAGGAGCCCAGGAATAGTGTATTGTATGGCTCAGGGGGCTAGGGCTCAAAGGGTTAAAAATTGTCTCCTGTAAACTATCAGAAAATTGAGATACTTGGTTCTGGTTGTCAACCCACAAATCTTGCAGGGGATCATGGGAGCAAGGCGATCATGTTGACCTTAGAAGAGTTTGACCTTGACAGTGAATGGTGTGTCATGTGTTGCAGGGGATCATGGGAGCAAGGGGATCGTTCTGACCTTAGAGGAGTTTGACCTGTTTGCTCAGCACCGTGGTCAGACGTTGTTGTACAACCTGTTTGATGTCTGTCAGTCTGCCCAGACACCCATCTGTGTCATTGGTATCACCTGTCGATTTGTGAGTGTCTGTTGATTGATGTCACCTGTCGCTTTGTGAGTGTCTGTGTCATTGGTATCACCTGTCGATTTGTGAGTGTCTGTTGATTGATGTCAGCTGTTGATTTGTGTTTGTGTCTGTTGATTGATGTCAACCTGTTGATTTGTGATGTCTGTTGATTGATATCACCTGTGATTTGTGAGTGTCTGTGTGATTGGTATCACCTGTCGCTTTGTGAGTGTCTGTGTGATTGGTATCACCTGTTGATTTGTGAGTGTCTGTTGATTATTTCCTGTCCAGCTGATGGGTAGCAGGCTTAAGGCTTGTGCCATAATCACCATGCACATGACACCTGTGACGTTAGTACATATGGAATTCGTTCCAAGCGCGGATATTTTTTTTACATGACATTACAGATGTACATACATTTGTCATTGCACTAAAGCCAAGATTGTTTTAGTGGCAGACTGATTCAAAAGTAATATAAAAAAAGAAAACAAAATCCACTAGACAGGACCTCCAGACCATGGCCATGCATACCATGCACAGGGCGTATGTACAGGTTGAGTGTTATGCCAGGATCATTTTGGATCTTCTCCATCAAACGGCATTTTTCCAGGTTTTTTTTATCTCAGGAAGACTGAAGTCATGGTGATCAGTAAAAAACATGAAATCCCCTCCTGCAAAATAACAGCAAATGGCACAACCTTGACACAGGTTAATAAGTTCAAATACCTGGGAACGGTCATTTCATCAGATGGCAGATGCACATCGGAAATAGCTGGCAGAATCGGCCAAGCCAAAACAGCATTCAAGAAGATGACAAGCATTCTTACCAACAAATGCCAATCAATTAACATCAGAAAGAGAGTCCTTGAATGTTATATAGAACCAGTACTGTTGTACGGATGCGAGGCGTGGACAGTCAGCAAGCAAAGCCAGAGCAGGATTGAGGCAGCCGAGATGTGGTTTCTCAGAAGAATGTTGAGAGTTCCATGGACAGCAGAGAAAACAAACGAGACAGTCTTGATGGAGGCAGACATAAGTAGATCACTCATAAGGAAGATTAGGAAAAGACAGGCAACATTTATAGGCCATTTTATGAGGAAGGGGGATTTGGAGCACCTGGTTACAATGGGAAAGCTGGAGGGAAAGAGAGCACCAGGTAGACCCAGGGAGAGAATGCTGGACGGACTTGCAGGGTGGCTGGGGATGAGGAGGGTGGGGGAGATGCTGGGGGCAACGAGAGATAGAGATGGTTAGAAGTCCATGGTCGCCAACGCCATGCGGCAGGGCACCTGATGATGATGATGAAGGTATTGTGTTCGTTTTGAGATGGTGATAGCCCTGATATGGCTGTGTGCAGTCCCCTGGACTTTAAACAAATAATAACAGGAGCAGGAACAGTCACATGGAACAGTAACAATGGCATGGCATCAGTCAGTGGTATCAGTGCTTATACAATTCATTCTGAGCGCAGAGAAGTTAAATTGAGACACTGAAATTTAAAGTGAAGGTGTTAACTGTCTGTTGATTGTGTCACCTGTCCATTTGTCATTGTCAGACAGGGATAACCTGTGATTGTTACATGTGTGTGTGTGTGTGTGTGTGTGTGTGTGTGTGTGTGGTGTGTGTGTGTGTGTGTGTGGTGTGTGTGTGTGTGTGTGTGTGTGTGTGTGTGTGTGTGTGTGTGTGTGTGTGTGTACAGGACGTGGTGGAGCTACTGGAAAAGAGAGTGAAGTCACGGTTCTCCCATCGTCAGATTTACCTGTTTGGTAACATGACCCTGAAAGACTACACTGCCCTCTGTCACACTTACCTCAGTCTGGACCACTCCTTTCCTGACTCTACCTTCGCCGACACATGGAATTCAAACATACAGGTGTGTTCATGTCCTCACAACTCATACGCACAGGTGTGTTCATTTACTCGCAACTCACACAGACAGATGCGTGGCTATTTAGGTGTATGGCTTTTTAAGCTGTATTTTATGTCTGTGACTAGCATGTGTATAGTTTCCTGTCTGTGTGGTATGTATTTGACTGTTTAGAAGTGTATGGCTTTCTTCACTATATTGTACATGTGTGTGACTCTACAGAAGGTTTATGGTTCGTCGTATTAAATTTTATGTATGTGACCATATGGAAGGTTTATGGACCATACAGGTTTATTTTTTGAGCAAGATTGAGGCAGCCGAGATGTGGTTTCTCAGAAGAATGTTGAGAGTTCCATGGACAGCAAAGAAAACAAACGAGACAGTCTTGATGGAGGCAGACACAAGTAGATCACTCATAAGGAAGATTAGGAAAAGACAGGCAACATTTATAGGCCATTTTATGAGGAAGGGGGATTTGGAGCACCTGGTCACAAGGGGAAAGCTGGAGGGAAAGAGAGCACCAGGTAGACCCAGGGAGGGAATGCTGGACGGACTTGCAGAGTGGCTGGGGATGAGAAGGGTGGGGGAGATGCTGGGGGCAACAAGAGATAGAGATGGTTGGAAGTCCATGGTCACCAACGCCATGCGGCAGGGCGCCTGATGATGATGATGATAGGTTTATTGTTTTGTTAACTACATTTACATTTTATGTGTTTGTAGACAAGGTTTATGGTTTTCTTAACTATATTTTATGTGTGTGACTGTACAAGATTTATGGTTTTCTTAACTACATTTTATGTATGCAGCTTTATATGTTTATGTACTCTGACCATGGTATTCTCCTTTCTAGACTTCATTATACTTTTGGCATCTCTGACATTGCTCTCTCCTTTTTCACTTCGTATTTATCAAACAGAAAACAAACTGTTCTCATCAATGGCACTTACTCTTAACCTGCATACCTGACCTGTGGTGTTCCACAAGGATCTGTCCTTGGCCCTGTTCTTTTCACTCTTTACACCTCCCCCCTGTCCACCATCATCAACTCCCACTCTATAAAACACCACTTCTATGCTGATGACACCCAACTTCAAGAGAGTGACTCACCTGATAATATACAGCGCCTGTTGACTCGCACCACTGAGTGTTACTCGGACATTAAGAACTGGATGACGTTCAACAAACTTCAGCTTAATGACGACAAGACAGAAGCTATCCTCATTGGCACCCGTCAGAAACTTTCTCAGCTGCCTCCTCTTTCTCTCCCATTATGTAACACATCAGTCCCAATTTCTGATTCAGCTAAAAACCTTGGTGTCTGCATTGACTCTACCCTCTCCATGAACAACTTTGTTTCTCAAACTGCCAGATCTTGCTACTATCATCTCCATCGTATAAGGCTGATCAGGAAGTATCTCTCTGTCGAAACAACTGCAAAACTCGTTCTCTCCTTCATAATGTCTCGCATTGACTATTGCAATTCACTCCTGTCTGGTCTTCCTGCCTCCACCATTCACATCCTACAGCGCATTCAAAACAATGCTGTACTCCTTGTACTCAAAAAGAAAAAAGCTGACCACATATCTCCTCTCCTGGCACAACTTCACTGGCTCCCTGTATCAAAGCGCATACAGTACAAACTAGACACCATGTGCTACAAAAGCCTCAATAACGCAGCCCCCGATTACCTGTCAAGCCTACTTGAGATCTATGTTCCCTCACGTACCCTCCGCTCTGCCTCCGATCCTCTGACTTTTCGCTTTCCACGCACTAAGCTCAATACCTATGGTCCACGAGCCTTCTCTGTTTCTGGTCCACTCTCCTGGAACAAACTTCCTCTCTCAGTCCGTCAGCAACCTACTTTTGTCTCCTTCAAGTCCGCTCTCAAAACTCACCTTTTCTCCTCCGCATAAAATCCTAATCTCACTCAACCCCCCCACCCCCCCCCCTCCCTCTGCAGCCTGTCTCCGCTCGGAGGGGAATCACATGGTTATAATATATAATTGTATATGCTATGCTCTCTATAATTTTCCATTGCTTTTATTCTTGCTTTTATTACTTTTATTCTTTCTCCCCATTTATAGCCATGCGTGTGTGTGTGTGTGTGTGTGTGTGTGTGTGTGTGTGTGTGTGTGTGTGTGTGTGTGTGCGTGCGTGTGTGTGCGTGCGTGCGTGCGTGTGTGTCTGCTTCAGCGCTTAGATTTGATTTTATCAAGATTTTGCGCTATATAAATATTGTAATTATTATTATAATTATTATTATTATTATGTTTGTGAGTGTATAGAAGGTTTGTATACTGTATTGTATGTATGTGACTGTATACAAGGTTTATGGTTTCATAAGTGAATTTTATGTGTGTGAGTGCATAGAAGGTTTATGGCATGGTTGATAACTGTATTTTATGTGTGACTGGCAGAAAGTCTTGGAACAAGAAACAGTACAGAACGTGATCAGCCGGCAGTTCAGTCTGACCACCCACGTTAGAGATCTTCTCTTATTGCTGGTATGTAACTGTCTGTCTGTCTGTCTGTCTGTCTGTCTGTCTGTCTGTGAATCATTGACTAGATGTGTGTGAACTGTTGACTTGAAAATAGATCTAATAGCTGTACTTTATGTCAAGACATTGATAATAGTGAAGGTGTCCAACATGATTGACAGTAACAACACGGGTGTGGGATAATTGATACCTATGTCAAGACATTGATCATAGTGAAGATGTCAAACATGATTGACAGTAACAACACCGGTGTGGGATAATTGATATCTATGTCAAGACATTGATCATAGTGAAGTTGTCCAACATGATTGACAGTAACAACACAGATGTGGGATAATTGATACCTATGTCAAGACATTGATCATAGTGAAGGTGTCCAACATGATTGACAGTAACAACACGGGTGTGGGATAATTGATACCTATGTCAAGACATTGATCATAGTGAAGGTGTCCAACATGATTGACAGTAACAACAGGTGTGGGATAATTGATATCTATGTCAAGACATTGATCATAGTGAAGGTGTCCAACATGATTGACAGTAACAACACGGTGTGGGATAATTGATACTATGTCAAGACATTGATCATAGTGAAGGTGTCCAACATGATTGACAGTAACAACACAGGTGTGGGATAATTGATACCTATGTCAAGACATTGATCATAGTGAAGGTGTCAAATATGATTGACAGTAAGAACACAGGTGTGGGATAATTGATACCTATGTCAAGACATTGATCATAGTGAAGGTGTCCAACATGATTGACAGTAAGAACACAGGTGTGGGATAATTGACATCTATACCTTTATGTCAAGACATTGATATTGGTCACAGATGTCTTGTTGACACTGACCTCAGCACTTGGTTTTTAACGGTGTGGTTTACAGCTGTTTACCTTAACCCTTTTACTCCTGCACCCTATCCACCAACTGCAAAAACTGAACCCTTTGACTTCCCTCACCCTCAGCTTCCTGCAGGAAACTGGCGGATAGGGTGAGGGAATCAAAGGGTTAAGTCTTCGCTTCGCTAGCACAGTTGGCAATGCAAGATGCTGGTGGACAGGGTGCGGGAGTCAAAGGATTAGTCATTGGTTTATTGATCTCAGTACGATGTTGTTAACAGTGTGGCTGCAGCTGTTTTACCTCGGTCATTGACTATTTTTCATTGATTTATAGATGTCTTGATTTATTGATTAACTGATTGATTGCTTGATTGGTTCATGTGGTTGTTGTTTTTCATGTTTGTGTTTGTTTCCACAACCTCGATGTCTTCCTGTCTTTATTTACATTGCGTTGTCGCTTTGTGCGTGTGTGTCTGTCTGTCTGTGTGTCTGTATGTGTGTGTGTGCTTTGCAGACTTCGGTGATGTGTTCCTTGAGTCCAGACCACCCTGTTGTCACGGTAACAGATTTTGTGGAAGCCTTTCACATCAAGTCCACAGACTGCAAGTCTTCCATGTTGCACGGTGCGTTGATTGTATTCTGTGCGTGCATGTGTGTGTGTGTGTGTATGTGCGTGCATGTCTGTGCGTGCATGTGTGTGTGTATGTGCGTGCATGTGTCTGTGCGTGCATGTTTTCTGTGTGTGTGTGTATGTGGGGTGCATGTGTCTGTATATGTGTGTGTGTGTGCGTGCATGTGTCTGTGTGCGTGCATGTGTCTGTGTGTTTTGTGTCTGTGCGTGCATGTGTGTGTGTGTATGTGCGTGCATGTGTGTGTGTCTGTGCGTACATGTGTCTGTGTGTGTGTTCTGCGTGCATGTGTCTGTGTGTGTGTATGTGCATGCATGTGTCTGTGCGTGTGTATGTGCGTGCATGTGTCTGTGTGTGTGTCTGTGCGTGCATGTGTCTGTGTGTGTGTATGTGCGTGCATGTGTCTGTGTGTGTGTATGTGCGTGCATGTGTCTGTGTGTAGTGTGCAGGTGTGTGTGTGGCATGTGTCTGTGTGTGTGTATGTGCGTGCATGTCTGTGTGTGTGTATGTGCGTGCATGTGTCTGTGTGTGTGTATGTGCGTGCATGTGTCTGTGTGTGTGTATGTGCGTGCATGTGTCTGTGTGTGTGTATGTGCATGCATGTTCTGTGTGTGTGTATGTGCATGCACGTCTGTGTGTTGATGTCTGATGTCGGTTGGTCGTTACAGTGTCGGTTGTGTAGCAGCATGTGTGTGATGTGTGACAGTGTGTTGTTCGTGTACACGGGTGTGTGACAGTGTGTGATGTTATGTGTGACAGGTGTGTGCTTATGTGTGACAGTGTGTGTTATGTGTGACAGGTGTGTGTTATGTGTGACAGGTGTGTGTTATGTGTGACAGGTGTGTGTTATGTGTGACAGGTGTGTGTTATGTGTGACAGGTGTGTGTTATGTGTGACAGGTGTGTATTATGTGTGACAGGCAGCCCTTGCCAAATCCAGAAGGACCCTATTAGCCATTTGGGCTAATAACTTTTGAAACCTTATTAGCCCGGAAGAGAAATCATTAGCCAAAATCATTTGGCATAATTTATTTTACTATGTAATATTGTATCTATGTTCGCTGACATGAGGGTGTGATTTTGTGTCCTGTGTTCAAATTCATGTAATTTGTTGTTTACTTGTAATGTATGGCTGTGAACATCTATTGCTAAATACTGTTTAAAGTACTAGGGGATCACTGTTCCTACCATCTTACATTAAATGGAAACAAAGTGTCTCAGTCTCTTGGCTCGCCATTGTCTTTCTTGTTCCATTTTTCCAGGAACTTTCTTTCCTTCTTTTTCTCGTAGTCTGGGTAGGACTTGCGGGCTGCCTTTGGGGGCGGAGGATTGAGTCCGAGAAACAGGAAAAGTGACATTTAACGTGTCGAATGTCTGGAAGAACCACCTCGGTCGCAGACGATTCACATGGAGAAAGACAGCGGTACTTTCGGAGCGCATGCGCACAAACCCAGCTGATCTCTGAGGTGCGTTCAGTTCACTACCAGCAGAGCGGTTCAGTCACGCAACAACGCGCAGCGGAAGCAAGCCACCGGCATAGATAAAGTCGGATCTCTCTTCACTAGCTCTTCGACCTAGATATAGTTATACCTTTTGCTGAATGCACCTCACCTCCGCCGGATGTATGCGTCGCTTCGAGGCTTGCAGTAGCAGACGACATACGAAGCGTGCGTGTGTGGAGATCACGGACAGTCTACTGAGCGCATACACATCTAGGAATTTTTATTAGCCATTTTGGGCTAACACTTACGAAGTTTCTATTAGCCCGACGCGAGTTTTATTAGCATTGGCTAACGGGCTAATGGATTTGGCAAGGGCTGGACAGGTGTGTGTTATGTGTGACAGGTGTGTGCTATGTGTGACAGGTGTGTGTTATGTGTGACAGGTGTGTGTTATGTGTGACAGGTGTGTGTGATGTGTGACAGGTGTGTGTGTGATGTGACAGGTGTGTTATGTGTGACAGGTGTGTGGTATGTGACAGGTGTGTGCTATGTCATAGTATGTGTGACGGGTGTGTTATGTGTGACAGGTGTGAGTTATGTGTGACAGGTGTGACAGGTGTTATGTGTGACAGGTGTGTGTGATGTGTGACAGGTGTGTGTTATGTGTGACAGGTGTGTGTTATGTATGACAGGTGTGTGTTGTGTGACAGGTGTGAGTTATGTGTGGCAGTTGTGTGCTATATGTGACAGGTGTGTGTTATGTGTGACAGGTGTGTGTTATGTGTGACAGGTGTGTGTGATGTGTGACAGGTGTGTGTGATGTGTGACAAGTGTGTGTTATGTGTGACAGGTGTGTGTTATGTGTGACAGGTATGTGTGATGTGTGATAGGTGTGTGTGATGTGTGACAAGTGTGTGTTATGTGTGACAGGTGTGTGTGATAGGTGTGTGTTATGTGTGACGGGTGTGTGTGGTGGTATGTGTGATAGGTGTGTGTGATGTGTGACAGGTGTGGTGTGATGTGTGATAGGTGAGTGTGTGTGATGTGTGACAGGTGTGTGTGAAAGTGTGATAGGTGTGTGTTATGTGTGACAGGTGTGTGTGATGTGTGATAGGTGTGTGTGATGTGTGACAGGTGTGTATGTGATAGGTGTGTGTTATGTGTGACAGGTGTGTGTGATGTGTGACAGGTGTGTGGACAGGTGTGTGTGATGTGTGACAGGTGTGTGTTATGTGTGACAGGTGTGTGTGATGTGTGACAGGTGTGAGTGTTATGTGTGACAGGTGTGTGTTATGTGTGACAGGTGTGTGTGTGATGTGTGACAAGTGAGTGTTATGTGTGACAGGTGTGTGTGATGTGTGACAGGTGTGTGTTATGTGTGACAGGTGTGTTATGTATGACAGGTGTGTGTTATGTGTGACAAGTGTTATGTGTGACAGGTGTGTGTTATGTGTGACAAGTGAGTGTTATGTGTGACAGATGTGTGTTATGTGACAGGTGTGTGTTATGTGTGACAGATGTGTGTTATGTGACAGGTGTGTGTTATGTGTGACAGGTATGTGTTATGTGTGACAGGTGTGTGTTATGTGTGACAAGTGTTATGTGTGACAGGTGTGTGTTATGTGTGATAGGTGTGTTTATGTGGACAGTGTGTGTTATGTGTGACAGGTGTGTTATGTGTGACAGGTTATTATCAGCTGGGAAATCTCAGCGATTCGTTATTTCAGCGGAAAACGACAGATTCCGCGGCAGAAAAAAAAAATTCAGCGTGAAAAAAATCGGCAACGAAAAAAAAAAAAAAAACCTCGACGAGTTTTGCGCATTTTAGGTTAGTTTCGGTCAACTTTCCGGTTGAATATGTACCGGTAGTGTTGAACTTCCGGTCAGAGTCGCCATCTTGTGCGTTGGACAACATGTCGCTTTCAAAGATAGTCAATCGTGGCGATAAATTTGTTCTAACACAGTGTTGTTGCACAATGTAATGACTATAAACGTGCACAGAATACAGTTACAAAATCATTGAAAAGAACTGAAATTGTAGGAGTTGAAAAAAAGAAAAAAAACAACATTTAACTTCAAGAGAGGCCTTGAAAACATCTGAAAATTGTAAAAATGCTTCAGCTTCAGGGGGCTTCGCCCCCCTTACCCCCCAGCAGGGCGTTGCCCCTGCACCCCACCAGGGCCTGGCGGCCCCTGGACCCCACACCATTTTCAGAGGAAACTCTTGCCAAGTGTTCCCCACCCTGATTATGTGTGACAAGTGTGTGTTTTTTACAGGTGTGTGTTATGTGTGACAGGTGTGTTATGTGTGATATGTGACAGGTGTGTTATGTGTGACAGGTGTGATGTGTGACAGGTGTGATGTGTGACAGGTGTGATGTGTGACAGGTGTGATGTGTGACAGGTGTGTGTTATGTGTGACAGGTGAGTTATGTGTGACAGGTGTGTGTTATGTGTGACAGGTGTGTGTTATGTGTGACAGGTGTGTGTTATGTGTGACAGGTGTGTTATGTGTGACAGGTGTGACAGGTGTGTGTTATGTGTGACAGGTGTGAGTTATGTGTGACAGGTATGTATTTGTTACAGGGTGTGTTATGTGTGACAGGTGTGTGTTATGTGTGACAGGTGTGTGCTATGTGTGACAGGTGTGTGTTATGTGTGACAGGTGTGTGTTATGTGTGACAGGTGTGTGCTATGTGTGACAGGTGTGTGTTGTGTGTGACAGGTGTGTGTTATGTGTGACAGGTGTGTGCTATGTGTGACAGGTGTGTGTTATGTGTGACAGGTGTGTGTTATGTGTGACAGGTGTGTCCATACTGGAGCTGTGTCTTATCATCGCCATGAAACATCTGACAGACATTATGATGGAGAACCTTCAACTTTGAGATGTCTACACGTAAGTACACACACATCACACACACACACATGACCCTGACCTTCTGTACGCTGACTCTCGTCACTAACACTTTGTTGGGTTTTACTAATTTCAGTACATACTGTGATCTTAATTTGATTGTTGTGAACAAAATAGCCCTAGCATGTACAAAAGGAGAAAATATACCAAAACAAAAAAAATCGTGTACAAATGACAGCTTGAAATGACACAAAATCAAATAGCAAACGTACACACAGTTATGACGTTCAGCCTCAAGACAGTTCAAAACCACAAAATATCAAGACAGTTCAAAACCCACAAAAATATCAAGACAGTTCAAAACCCACAAAAATAAAATGCGCACACATGCAGCAATCAGAAGTAATAAGAAACACCACAGGGTGTCGGATGGGATCATGAGCATTGATATGTATGAGGTTTCCCAATTATCTGTTTGTTAAAGTATTAGTGTTGTGTGTGTGTGTATAGTGTGATGTGTGTGTATGATGTGTGTGTGTATGTATGTGTGGTGTATGTATGTGTGATGTAAGATATGTGTGTGTGTGTATGTGTGTGTGTGTTCACAGAATACCTGAAATTTGCTCAGCGACGTTCGTCTGTCCAGGTATTTGACAAAGCGTGTGTTGAAGTAAGAACAAGGTACTTGATGAACATGTGATACTGAATGTAGGAATGTGTCCGAAAAAGGTGTGATGTTGTAGGTAGGAATGTGTCCGACAAAGATGTGATGATGTAGAGGAATGTGTGTGACAGGTGTGTGATGTTGTAGGTAGGAATGTGTCCGACAAAGGTGTGATTGTAGGTAGGAATGTGTCCGACAAAGGTGTGATGATGTAGGTAGGAATGTGTGTGACAGGTGTGATGTTGTAGGTAGGAATGTGTCCGACAAAGGTGTGATGTTGTAGGTAGGAATGTGTCCGACAAAGGTGTGATGTTGTAGGTAGGAATGTGTGTGACAAAGGTGTGATGATGTAGGTAGGAATGTGTGTGAGAAAGGTGTGATGTTGTAGGTAGGAATGTGTCCGACAAAGGTGTGATGTTGTAGGTAGGAATGTGTCCGACAAAGGTGTGATGTAAGTAGAAATGTGTGTGACAAATGTGTGATGTAGGTACAAATGTGTGTGACAGGTGTGATGTAGTAGAATGTGTGTGACAAAGGTGATTAGTAGAATGTGTGTGACAGGTGTGATGATTAGGTAGGAATGTGTGTGACAAAGGTGATGATGTAGGTAGGAATGTGTGTGACAGGTGTGATGATGTAGGTAGGAATGTGTGTGTGACAAAGGTGTGATGATGTAGGTAGGAATGTGTGTACAGGTGTGATGATGTAGGTAGGAATGTGTGTGACAAAGGTGTGATGTAGTAGAATGTGTGTGACAAATGTGTGATGTAGGTAGGAATGTGTGTGACAGGTGTGATGTAGGTAGGAATGTGTGTGACAAAGGTGTGATGATGTAAGTAGGAATGTGTGTGACAGGTGTTGATGTAGGTAGGAATGTGTCTGACAAAGGTGTGATGATGTAGGTAGGAATGTGTGTGACAAAGGTGTGATGTAGGTAGGAATGTGTGTGACAGGTGTGATGTTGTAGGTAGGAATGTGTGTGACAGGTGTGATGTTGTAGGTAGGAATGTGTGTGACAAAGGTGTGATGATGTAGGTAGGAATGTGTGTGACAAAGGTGTGATGTGTAGGTAGGAATGTGTGTGACAAAGGTGATGATGTTGTAGGAATGTGTGTGACAGGTGTGTGATGTAGTAGGAAGTGTGTGACAGGTGTGATGTTGTAGGTAGGAATGTGTGTGACAAAGGTGTGATGATGTAGGTAGGAATGTGTGTGACAGGTGTGATGTGTAGTAGGAATGTGTGTGACAGGTGTGATGTGTAGGTAGGAATGTGTGTGACAGGTGTGATGATGTAGGTAGGAATGTGTGTGACAAAGGTGTGATGATGTAGGTAGGAATGTGTGTGACAGGTGTGATGTTGTAGGTAGGAATGTGTGTGACAAAGGTGTGTGATGTTTAGGTAGAATGTGTGTGACAAAGGTTGTGATGTAGGTAGGAATGTGTGTGACAAGGTTGATGATGTAGGTAGGAATGTGTGTGACAAAGGTGTGATGTGTAGGTAGGAATGTGTGTGACAGGTGTGATGTTGTAGGTAGGAATGTGTGTGACAGGTGTGATGTGTAAGTTAGGAATGTGTGTGACAAAGGTGTGATGTGTAGGTAGAATGTGTGTGAGAAAGTGTGATGTTGTAGGTAGGAATGTTGTGACAAGGTGTGATGTGTAGGTAGGAATGTGTGTGACAAAGGTGTGATGTTGTAGGTAGGAATGTGTGTGAAAAAGGTGTGATGTGTAGTAGGAATGTGTGTGACAAAGGTGTGATGTTGTAGGTAGGAATGTTGTAGAAGGTGTGATGTGTAGGTAGGAATGTGTGTGACAAAGGTGTGATGTGAGGTAGGAATGTGTGTGAGAAAGGTGTGATGTTGTAGGTAGGAATGTGTGTGACAAGGTGTGATGTTGTAGGTAGGAATTGGGGACAGGTGTGATGATGTAGGTAGGAATGTGTGTGACAAGGTGTGATGTAGGTAGGAATGTGTGTGACAAGTGTGATGTAGGTAGGAATGTGTGTGACAGGTGTGATGTAGTAGGTAGGAATGTGTGTGAAAAGGTGTGATGATGTAGTAGGAATGTGTGTGACAAGGTGTGATGTGTAGGTAGGAATGTGTGTGACAAGGTGTGATGTGTAGGTAGGAATGTGTGTGACAAGGTGTGATGATGTAGGTAGGAATGTGTGTGACAGGGTGATGATGTAGGTAGGAATGTGTGTGACAGGTTGTGATGTAGGTAGGAATGTGTGTGACAGGTGTGATGTAGGTAGGAATGTGTGTGACAGTGTGATGTAGGTAGGAATGTGCTGTGACAGGTGTGATGTGTAGGTAGGAATGTGTGTACAGAGGTGTGTGATGTAGGTAGGAATGTGTGTGAAAAGGTGTGATGTAGGTAGGAATGTGTGTGACAGGTGTGATGATGTAGGTAGGAATGTGTGTGACAAGGTGTGATGTAGGTAGGAATGTGTGTGACAGGTGTGATGTAGGTAGGAATGTGTGTGACAGGTGTGATGATGTAGGTAGGAATGTGTGTGACAAGGTGTGATGATGTAGGTAGGAATGTGTGTGACAGGTGTGATGATGTAGGTAGGAATGTGTGTACAGGTGTGATGTAGGTAGAAAGTGTGTGACAAGGTGTTGTAGGTAGGAATGTGTGTGACAGGTGTGATGATGTAGGTAGAAATGTGTGTGACAAAGGTGTGATGTTGTGTAGGAATGTGTGTGACAGGTGTGAGATGTAGGTAGGAATATGTGTGACAAAGGTGTGATGTTAGGTAGGAATGTTGTGACAGGTGTGTGATGTAGTTAGGAATTGTGTGTTGACAAAGGTGTGATGTAGGTAGGAATGTGTGTGACAGGTGTGATGATAGGTAGGAATGTGTGTGACAAGTGTGATGTGTAGGTAGGAATGTGTGTGACAGTGTGATGTTGTAGGTAGGAATGTGTGTGACAAAGGTGTGATGTAGGTAGGAATGTGTGTGACAGGTGTATGTTGTAGGTAGGAATGTGTGTGACAAAGGTGTTTGTAGGTAGGAATGTGTGTGACAGGTGTGATGTAGGTAGGAATGTGTGTGACAAAGGTGTGATGTGTAGGTAGGAATGTGTGTTGACAGGTGTGATGATGTAGGTAGGAATGTTGTGAAAAGGTGTGATGTAGGTAGAAATGTGTGTGACAGGTGTGATGATGTAGGTAGAATGTGTGTGACAAAGGTGTGATGTAGGTAGGAATGTGTGTGACAAGGTGTGATATAGGTAGGAATGTGTGTGACAAGGTGTGATGATGTAGGTAGGAATGTGTGTGAAAAGTGTGATGATTGTAGGTAGGAATGTGTGTGACAGGTGTGATGATGTAGGTAGGAATGTGTGTGACAAGGTGTGATGATGTAGGTAGGAATGTGTGTGACAAAGGTGTGATGATGTAGGTAGGAATGTGTGTGACAAAGGTGTGATGATGTAGGTAGGAATGTGTGTGACAGGTGTGATGTTGTAGGTAGGAATGTGTGTGACAAGGTGTGATGATGTAGGTAGGAATGTGTGTGACAAAGGTGTGATGATGTAGGTAGGAATGTGTGTGACAAGGTGTGATGATGTAGGTAGGAATGTGTGTGACAAGGTGTTGATGTGGTAGGAATGTGTGTGACAAGGTGTGATGGTGTAGGTAGGAATGTGTGTGACAGTGTGATGTTGTAGGTAGGAATGTGTGTGACAAGGTGTGATGATGTAGGTAGGAATGTTGTGACAAGGTTGTATGATGTAGGTAGGAATGTGTGTGACAGGTGTGATGTTGTAGGTAGGAATGTTGTGACAGGTGTGTGATGTTAGTAGGAATGTGTGTGACAAAGGTGTGATGTTTAGGTAGGAATGTTGTGACAGGTGTGATGATAGTAGGTAGGAATGTGTGTGACAAGGTGATGTGTAGGTAGGAATGTGTGTGACAAAGTGTGTGATGTAGGTAGGAATGTGTGTGACAGGTTTGATGTAGGTAGGAATGTGTGTGACAAAGGTGTGATGTGTAGGTAGGAATGTGTGTGACAGGTGTGATGATGTAGGTAGGAATGTGTGTGACAAAGGTGTGATGAGGTAGGAATGTGTGTGACAGAGTGTGATGATGTAGGTAGGAATGTGTGTGACAAAGGTGTGATGTAGGTAGGAATGTGTGTTGACAAAGGTGTGATGTAGGTAGGAATGTGTGTGACAGTGTGATGATGTAGGTAGGAATGTGTGTGACAAAGGTGTGATGTAGGTAGGAATGTGTGTGACAGAGGTGTGATGATGTAGGTAGGAATGTGTGTGACAAAGGTGTGATGTAGGTAGGAATGTTGTGACAGGTGTGATGTAGGTAGGAATGTGTGACAAGTGTGTGATGTAGGTAGGAATTGTGTGTGACAAGGTGTGTGATGATTGTAGGTAGGAATGTTGTGACAGGTGTGATGATGTAGGTAGGAATGTCTTGTGCAGGTGTGATGTTGTAGGTAGGAATTGTGTGTGACAAAGGTGTGATGTGTAGGTAGGAATGTGTGTGACAGGTGTGATGTAGGTAGGAATGTGTGTGACAAAGTGTGATGTAAGGTAGGAATGTCTGTGACAGGTGTTGATGTAGGTAGGAATGTGTGTGAAAAGGTGTGATGTAGGTAGGAATGTGTGTGACAGGTGTGTGATGTAGGTAGAATGTGTGTGACAAAGGTGTGATGATGTAGTAGGAATGTGTGTGACAAGGTTGTGATGTTAGTAGGAGTGTGTGTGAAAAAGGTGTGATGTAGGTAGGAATGTTGTGACAGGGGGATGATGTAGGTAGGAATGTGTGTGACAAAGGTGTGATGTTGTAGGTAGGAATGTGTGTGACAAGGTGTGATGATGTAGGTAGGAATGTGTGTGACAGGTGTGATGATGTAGGTAGGAATGTGTGTGACAAAGGTGTGATGTGTAGGTAGGAATGTGTGTGACAGGTGTGATGATTGTAGGTAGGAATGTGTGTGACAGGTGTGATGTGTAGGTAGGAATTGTTGTGAAAAGGTGTGATGTGTAGGTAGGAATTGTGTGTGACAGGTTGATGTTAGGTAGGAATGTGTGTGACAGGTGTGATGTAGGTAGGAATGTGTGTGACAGGTGTGATGATGTAGGTAGGAATGTGTGTGACAAAGGTGTGATGTAGGTAGGAATGTGTGTGACAAAGGTGTGATGTGTAGGTAGGAATGTGTGTGACAGGATGTGAATGATGTAGGTAGGAATGTGTGTGACAAAGGTGTGATGTAGGTAGGAATGTGTGGACAGGTGTGATGATGTAGGTAGGAATGTGTGTGACAAAGGTGTGATGTAGGTAGGAATGTGTGTGACAGGTGTGATGGTAGGTAGGAATGTGTGTGACAAGGTGTGATGTGTAGGTAGGAATGTGTGTGACAGGTGTGATGTGTAGGTAGGAATGTGTGTGACAGGTGTGATGGTGTAGGTAGGAATGTGTGTGACAGGTGTGATGTGTAGGTAGGAATGTGTGGACAAAGGTGTGATGTTAGGTAGGAATGTGTGTGACAGGTGTGTGATGTAGGTAGGAATGTGTGTGACAAAGGTGTGATGGTGTAGGTAGAATGTGTGTGACAGGTGTGATGATGTAGGTAGGAATGTGTGACAAAGGTGTGTGATGTAGGTAGGAATGTGTGTGACAAAGGTGTGATGTGTAGGTAGGAATGTTGTGAAAAAGGTGTGTGATGTAGGTAGGAATGTGTGTGACAAGGTGTGATGATGTAGGTAGGAATGTGTGTGACAGGTGTGATGATGTAGGTAGGAATGTGTGTGACAGGTGTGATGTAGGTAGGAATGTGTGTGACAGGTGTGATGTAGGTAGGAATGTGTGTGACGAGGTGTGATGTGTAGGTAGGAATGTGTGTGACAGGTGTGATGATTAGGTAGGAATGTGTGTGACAGGTGTGATGATAGGTAGGAATGTGTGTGACAGGTGTGATGATTAGGTAGGAATGTCTGTGACAGGTGTGATGTGTAGGTAGGAATGTGTGTGACAAGGTGTGATGTGTAGGTAGGAATGTGTGTGACAGGTGTGATGTTAGGTAGGAATGTGTGTGACAGGTGTGATGATGTAGGTAGGAATGTGTGTGACAGGTGTGATGTATAGGTAGGAATGTTGTGACAGGTGTGATGATGTAGGTAGGAATGTGTGTGACAAGGTGTGATGTGTAGGTAGGAATGTGTGTGACAGGTGTGATGATGTAGGTAGGAATGTGTGTGACAGGTGTGATGTAGGTAGGAATGTGTGTGACAGGTGTGATGATGTAGGTAGGAATGTGTGTGACAGGTGTGATGTAGGTAGGAATACAGGTGTATGACAAAGTGATAATATCATAGGTAAGACTGTTTGACAAAGGGGTAGTGTTGAAAGTAAAAACACATATGTTTGTATGCTGTGTAAAATATTGTTAGAAAATGTGTCGTGGTCTGTCTGTTGTCCTGATCGTCTGACCAACTCGGGTTGGCATAGAGGTCGAACCCCTAAGAGTCTTTTCACATGTTCGTGTTGTCTCCATTCCACCCGGCTGTGAATGGGTACCTGACCCTGTTCAGGGTTTGGGAAGGTAAAGCGGTGATGGAGGAGAATGGGACATGCCTCAAAAACCTGACGTGAGAGTTGTTAGGTCTCCACCATCTCCCTCCCCAACAAGCTGATGTGGGGTTGTAGGACTTGTTGTGCCTGTATTCTGTTAAATATTTCTATAAGGTGCTCACTGCTAAAACAAGTACCGGTGTTGTGTGATATTATTTTATGGAAAATGTTTGACACAGTGCTTACCTGTGATTCACAGTATGTGCTGCCTTGTCTGATATCTGGTATCAAGCTACAGCAACATCTCTCCTTGGATTGCACTGGTTGTGGATGTACTATATACATGGGGTGCAAAAGTTGGTACACAGTTATGAGAAAAGAAAACACGTACAATACTCATTGCATTTAATCCCTTAGATACTCAATCCCTCAGATACTCAAACTGCTTGCCGTCGGTATTCACACACTCCTCTAATCAAGAGCGGAATTAAGCACTATAATAATGATGTGATACTTACTGTATACTACTTTTGCACCCCCTGTATATGTATGAAAACGATTGCAGGTGATTGTTTTGCATGTGTTTGTGTGTGTGTGTGTGTGTGTGTGTGTGTGTGTGTGTGTGTATGTGTGCGTGTGCGCGTGTGCGTGTGCTTGTGCGTGTGCGTGGTGTGTGTGTGTGTGTGTGTGTGTGTGTGTGTGTGTGTGTGTGTGTAGATAGATAGATAGATACACACAGATACACACACACACTCACACACACATACATGCACAAAAGTCACCTGCAATTATTTTTCATACATTTATTTACCGTCTTTAATATTTTGAACATGTATCATTAACTTGTGTCCTATTATTGTGTTTGATTGTTTTTCTATTTATTCACCCCTTTATTATTTTTAGTAGGCCTATGTATTGTTAATTTCTTTAATGTTATTTGTTACATGTGGCTAATTTGTGTCTGTCATTGTAGGCGTTTGAACATCTACTGTCCCACATGTGGCTAATTTGTGTCTGTCATTGTAGGCGTTTGAACATCTACTGTCCCCACATGTGCTATTTGTGTCTGTCATTGTAGGTGTTGAACTTACTGTCCATGTGGTATAATTTGTTTCTGTCATTGTAGGCGTTTGAACATTACTGTCACATGTGTGCTAATTTGTGTCTGTCTTGTGGTGTTTGAAATTACTGTCATGTGGTATTTGTGTCTGTATTGTAGGCTGTTGAACATCTATGTCCACACGTGGGCTAATTTGTGTCTGTCATGTAGGTTGAACATCTAATGCCACAGTGGCTAATAATTTTTCTCTTTATTGTAGGCGTTTTGAACATTATGTCCACATGTGCTAATTGTGTCTTTTCATTGTTTTGGTTTTTGTAACATTACTGTCCCCATGTGGCTAATTTGTGTCTTGTATTGTTAGGCTTTTGAACTTATCTGTTTCACATGTGGCTAATTTGTGTCTGTCATTGTAGGCGTTTGAACATCTACTGTCCCACATGTGGCTAATAATTTGTTTCTGTCATTGTAGGCGTTTGAACATCTACTGTCCCACATGTGGCTAATTTGTGTCTGTCATTGTAGGCGTTTGAACATCTACTGTCCCACATGTGGCTAATTTGTTTTCTGTCATTGTAGGCGTTTGAACATCTACTGTCCCACATGTGGCTAATTTGTGTCTGTCATTGTAGGCGTTTGAACATCTACTGTCCCACATGTGGCTAATTTGTGTCTGTCATTGTAGGGTTTGAACATCTACTGTCCCACATGTGGCTAATTTGTGTCTGTCATTGTAGGCGTTTGAACATCTACTGTCCCACATGTGGCTAATTTCTGTGTGTCATTGTAGGCGTTTGAACATCTACTGTCCCACATGTGGCTAATTTGTGTCTGTCATTGTAGGCGTTTGAACATCTACTGTCCCTGGAGTTGTTGCGGCCAATGGATGGAGGTCAGAGTCGTGTGCAGAAAGAATATCGACTGATGACCTTGCTGCTACACCCAACCCAGATCCTGGACACCCTGCAGAAATACCCTAACTGTCCCACTGACATCAAACACTGGGCCTCCAGCTCCTTGGCTTAAGTACTGCCGGACATGTGTGTGTGTGTGTGTGTGTGTGGACATGTGTGTGTGTGTGTGGACATGTGTGTGTGTGTGTGGACATGTGTGTGTGTGTGTGTGGATGTGTGTGTGTGTGGACATGTGTGTGTGGATGTGTGTGTGGACATTGTGTGTGTGTGTGTGTGTGGACATTGTGTGTGTGTGTGTGTGGATATATGTGTGTGTGTGTGTGTGTATGTATGTGTGTGTGTGGAAGGATGGTGTAGTGTAGGGAGGGGTGGTTGTGTGTGTGTGGAGTGTGACTGATGATGGGTGAAGTTTTTTTTGTGTGTGTGTGGGTGGGTGTCAAAACTGCTATCCAGCAGTTATTCCCCTTGTCTTGGTGCGTCCAACTATCTAACAGTTATTGGACTTGTTTGGGTGTATCAAACAGTTATCCCCCTTATCAGGCAGTGTCTGAATTGCTATCAGTTTATTTTAGCAGTGGCCCACTTGGAACAGTTGTTTGATCGCCTGGCTCATAATGTAGGCGTGGGGGTTCAAACCTCAGAGGGGACTGTGTTTTTGTTTGTTTTTCTTGAAGTGTGCAGACCGGTTGGCTCTTTTTGACACAACTGTGGACTTGAGGTCCGGTGATTTCAGATATAGTCCCAGCCTCCAGTATTAAAAACTGTCCTGTTGGCTGCCCATCTGAATGTTTCCATCATTGTGGTGGTGTCAGCTTAGTGTTTCATAGGTCCACTGGCCTGTTGGCTGCCCATCTGAATGTGTCCATCATTCTGGTGGTGTCAGCTTAGTGTTTCATAGGTCCACTGGCCTGTTGGCTGCCCATCTGAATGTGTCCATAATTCTAGTGGTGTCAGCTTAGTGTTTCATAGGTCCACTGGCCTGTTGGCTGCCCATCTGAATGTGTCCATCATTCTGGTGGTGTCAGCTTAGTGTTTCATAGGTCCACTGGCCTGTTGGCTGCCCATCTGAATGTGTCCATCATTCTAGTGGTGTCAGCTTACTGTTTCATGGGTCCACTGGCCTGTTGGCTGCCCATCTGAATGTGTCCATCATTCTAGTGGTGTCAGCTTACTGTTTGATAGGTCCACTGGCCTGTTGGCTGCCCATCTGAACGTTTCCATCATTGTGGTGGTGTCAGCTTACTGTTTGATAGGTCCACTGGCCTGTTGGCTGCCCATCTGAACGTTTCCATCATTGTGGTGGTGTCAGCTTACTGTTTGATAGGTCCACTGGCCTGTTGGCTGCCATCTGAATGTTTCCATCATTGTGGTGGTGTCAGCTTACTGTTTGATAGGTCCACTGGCCTGTTGGCTGCCCATCTGAACGTTTCCATCATTGTGGTGGTGTCAGCTTACTGTTTGATAGGTCCACTGGCCTGTTGGCTGCCCATCTGAACGTTTCCATCATTCTGCTGGTGTCAGCTTTGTCTTTTATTGGTCCTTTCTCCCTGTCTTCCCCATTTCAGGACTTTGCCAGTGCTTAGCATTTTGCACTGGTTCAGGGAGTCTGCCAGTTAATTGCTGGCAGATTTGGGTGGAGCGAGTATGGACTTGTCTGAGTGTGATGAACCACTCGGTGACTCCTGAACAAACATCAAGCTCAGATGATTGTTATCCATCAACTTGTTTGATGTTTCAGTTTTTTTCTGACATGGAGATTGTAAGCATGGCATGACTGTCTCGCTTGCAGTTTTATTTATTGAATGATTTGATGGCTGCCGTTACGTAAACACATACTGACATAGGCTGCGTTGGTGTAGCGGTAGGCCTTCCACCACACAGTCCCAGCACACATTCAAGTTCAGCTGGAGAAAAACCTGTGTATCAGCCTCTGGTACCTGGCCCACTTTAACCCTTTTCACACTTTAACCCTATTCACACGAACCGCAAAAACTTAACCCTTTGTCTCCCTGACTCTATCCACCAGCTTCCTGCGGGAAACTATTGGATAAGGTGAGGGAGTCAAAGGGTTCAGTTTTTGCTTTTTTGGTGGATAGGGTGAGGGATCAAATGGTTAAGGTTTTGCTTTTTTTTTTTTGTTTTTGTTTTTTTGCCATAGTTGATAATGCAGGATGCTGGAAGACATGGTGTGGGAGTCAAAGGGTTAATGGGATTTCGGTAACATTCACCAACTGCAAAAACTGGACCCTTGTCTCCCTCTGTCCACCAGCTTTCTGCAGGAAACTGGTGGATAGGGTGAGAGAGTCAAAGGGTTAAGTTTTTGCTTTTCCCCCCCCCCATAGTTGATAATGCTAGATGTTGATAGACAGGGTGCGGGAGTCAAAGGGTTAAAAGGTTGGGGAATGCAAAGTGATGAGGGAGAGGAGATGGGGACAGCTCTCATGATGTTGGCCTTGGGAAATGTCAAGGTCTCACTCCCTGTCACCTGAAAAGCTGTGGGACCATCTTTGCTTTGTAAATGACAACAGTAATTGTCCTACAACAGGAAACTGTCTACAGTTATTGGGTGAAAGGTTTCATGTTTTGATCAGATGTTGTTTGATGTTGTGATCTAAAGATCGTGTGTGGTGTTAAAATCAAGAGAACATGTTTGGTATCATGATCAAAAGATGTTTGATGATATGACAAGCCTAATGAATGATGTGAATTAAAATGAATAAGAATTGTCTACATTTTGAATTGTTATTTTTGCCAAGTTCTACATGTGAACACAGAGTAACAATGATTGTAGACAACACAGACAAGAAATAGGATTGTCAGGATTGTAGACAGCACAGACAAGAAATATGATTGTAGACAGCACAGACAAGAAATAGGATTGTAGACAGCACAGACAAATAGGATTGTAGACAGCACAAATAGGATTGTAGACAGCACAGACAAATAGGATTGTAGACAGCGTAGACAATAGGATTGTAGACAGCACAAATAGGATTGTAGACAGCACAGACAAGAAATAGGATTGTAGACAGCACAGACAAGAAATAGGATTGTAGACAGCACAGACAAATAGGATTGTAGACAGCACAGACAAGAAATAGGATTGTAGACAGCACAGACAATAATAATAATAATAATAATTACAATATTTATATAGCGCAAAATCTTGATAAAATCAAATCTAAGCGCTGAAGCAGACACACACGCAGGCACGCACGCTCGCACACACATTCACGCACACATACAGACACACACACACACACACACACACACACACACCCACACACACACCCACACACACGCATGGCTATAAATGGGGAGAAAGAATAAAAGCAATAAAAGCAAGAATAAAAGCAATGGAAAATTATAGAGAGCATAGCATACAATTATATATTATAACCATGTGATTCCCTCCGAGCGGAGACAGGCTGCAGAGGGGAGGGTTGAGTGAGGTTAGGATTTTATGCAGGAGAGAAAAGGTGAGTTTTGAGAGCGGACTTGAAGGAGACAAAAGTAGGTTGCTGACGGACTGAGAGAGGAAGTTTGTTCCAGGAGAGTGGACCAGAAACAGAGAAGGCTCGTGGACCATAGGTATTGAGCTTAGTGCGTGGAAAGCGAAGAGTCAGAGGATCAGAGGCAGAGCGGAGGGTACGTGAGGGAACATAGATCTCAAGTAGGCTTGACAGGTAATCGGGGGCTGCGTTATTGAGGCTTTTGTAGCACATGGTGTCTAGTTTGTACTGTATGCGCTTTGATACAGGGAGCCAGTGAAGTTGTGCCAGGAGAGGAGATATGTGGTCAGCTTTTTTCTTTTTGAGTACAAGGATTGTAGACAGCACAGACAAGAAATAGGATTGTAGACAGCACAAATAGGATTGTAGACAGCACAGACAAATATGATTGTAGACAGCACAGACAAATAGGATTGTAGACAGCACAGACAATAGGATTGTAGACAGCGCAGACAAGAAATAGGATTGTAGACAGCACAGACAATAGGATTGTAGACAGCGCAGACAAGAAATAGGATTGTAGACAGCACAGACAAGAAATAGGATTGTAGACAGCGCAGACAAGAAATAGGATTGTAGACAGCACAGACAAGAAATAGGATTGTAGACAGCGCAGACAAGAAATAGGATTGTAGACAGCGCAGACAAGAAATATGATTGTAGACAGCGCAGACAAGAAATAGGATTGTAGACAGCGCAGACAAGAAATAGGATTGTAGACAGCGCAGACAAGAAATAGGATTGTAGACAGCGCAGACAAGAAATAGGATTGTAGACAGCACAGACAAGAAATAGGATTGTAGACAGCACAGACAAGAAATAGGATTGTAGACAGCACAGACAAGAAATAGATTGTAGACAGCACAGACAAGAAATAGGATTGTAGACAGCACAGACAAATAGGATTGTAGACAGCACAACAAGTAGGATTGTAGACAGCACAGACAAGAAATAGGATTGTAGACAGCGCAGACAAAATAGGATTGTAGACAGCGCAGACAATAGGATTGTAGACAGCACAGACTATGATTGTAGACAGCACAGACAAGAAATAGGATTGTAGACAGCACAGAAAAATAGGATTGTAGACAGCACAGACAAGAAAAAATAGGATTGTAGACAGCGCAGACAAGAAATAGGATTGTAGACAGCACAGAAAAATAGGATTGTAGACAGCGAGACAAGAAATAGGATTGTAGACAGCACAAAATAGGATTGTAGACAGCACAGACAAGAAATAGGATTGTAGACAGCGAGACAAAATAGGATTGTAGACAGCAGACAAGAAATAGGATTGTAGACAGCACAGGCAAGAAATAGGATTGTAGACAGCAGCACAGAAATAGGATTGTAGACAGCAGACAAGAATAGGATTGTAGACAGCACAGACAAATAGGATTGTAGACAGCCAGACAAGAAATAGGATTGTAGACAGACAGACAAGAAATAGGATTGTAGACAGCACAGACAAGAAATAGGATTGTAGACAGCAGACAAGAATAGGATTGTAGACAGCACAGACAAGAAATGTGATTGTAGACAGCAGACAAGAAATAGGATTGTAGACAGCACAGACAAGAAATGGATTGTAGACAGCAAACAAGAAATAGGATTGTAGACAGCAGACAAGAAATAGATTGTAGACAGCACAGACAAGAAATGTGATTGTAGACAGCAGACAAGAAATGTGATTGTAGACAGCAGACAAGAAATAGGATTGTAGACAGCACAGACAAAAGGATTGTAGACAGCACAGACTGAAATAGGATTGTAGACAGCACAGACAAGAAATAGGATTGTAGACAGCAGACAAAAGGATTGTAGACAGCAAGACAATAGGATTGTAGACAGCACAGACAAGAAATAGGATTGTAGACAGCACAGACAATAGGATTGTAGACAGCATAGACAAGAAATAGGATTGTAGACAGCATAGACAAGAAATAGGATTGTAGACAGCACAGACAATAGGATTGTAGACAACACAGATAAGAAATAGGATTGTAGACAGCACAGACAAGAAATAGGATTGTAGACAGCACAGACAAGAAATAGGATTGTAGACAGCGAGACAATAGGATTGTAGACAGCACAGCAAGAAATAGGATTGTAGACAGCACAGACAAGAAATAGGATTGTAGACAGCACAGACAAAATAGGATTGTAGACAGCACAGACAATAGGATTGTAGACAGCACAGACAAATAGGATTGTAGACAGCACAGACAAGAAATAGGATTGTAGACAGCACAGACAAGAAATAGGATTGTAGACAGCACAGACAAGAAATAGGATTGTAGACAGCACAGACAAGAAATAGGATTGTAGACAGCACAGACAAGAAATAGGATTGTAGACAGCAAGACAAGAAATAGGATTGTAGACAGCACAGACAAGAAATAGGATTGTAGACAGACAGTACGAAGACAATAGGATTGTAGACAGCACAGACAAGAAATAGGATTGTAGACAGCACAGACAAGAAATAGGATTGTAGACAGCAACAAATAGATTGTAGACAGCACAGACAAAAATAAAACAAAAAAATAGGATTGTAGACAGCACAGACAAGAAATAGGATTGTAGACAGCACAGACAAGAAATAGGATTGTAGACAGCACAGACAAATAGGATTGTAGACAGCACAAATAGGATTGTAGACAGCACAGACAAGAAATAGGATTGTAGACAGCACAAATAGGATTGTAGACAGCACAGACAAGAAATAGGATTGTAGACAGCACAGATAAATATGATTGTAGACAGCGCAGACAAGAAATAGATTGTAGACAGCACAGACAAGAAATAGGATTGTAGACAGCACAGACAAGAATAGGATTGTAGACAGCACAGACAAAAATAGATTGTAGACAGCACAGACAAGAAATAGATTGTAGACAGCACAGACAAGAAATAGGATTGTAGACAGCACAGACAAGAAATAGGATTGTAGACAGCACAGTCAAGAAATACAAGCAGCCAAAAGTATTTATGACTGTGTCTTTATTTTATTAGTCACCTTCTGAGACAGCACGTTTCACGAACTTGTTCATTCTTGCAACGAATCTGACAGAAGCATCAACACACACGCATATACACATCTGCTTAATTCCACATTTAAAAATAATTATATGTACACAATCACAACACAAAGCTATCAAATTCACAAATATTTCTGATTTTCTGCACTGAGTGGTTCATGTGATGTTTATACAGTTATTAACAATGTATTAACAATAATAAAACACAAAACATTACATTTGTGTAAGATTAAGATTTCCATTCACAATTCAGTTTGAAATGCCCCACCAAGCTGTGTTTACTGATAAAATCATTTTGACATTTCTGAATCATGTCCACACATGCAAAATTGTCTCCATAATTTAATAATTTCATCACTGACGTTTTCTTCTTTTTGTCTGCTTGTCAAATGTGTGCAAGTCTGGTTTGAGTGAAGGAGGTTTTCAGCTCTCTGTTCCATGTTTTTTGTCAACACGCTAATCAGTATTTACACTGTCTGTGTTTCCACAACCTTGTCGGACAATCTGTCCTAAGTACAATCAACTATCATTTGAATACAAAGTTTAATGATAATTTTCAACGCAACTGGACTTTTACACAGTTCATAACGACACTTGTCTGAATACACTGTCAGAAAGCAAGAATTCATTTCATGTCCTTGTCATGGTTGTGCCTCGTTTAAAGACTCTGCAATGATGATGATGCTGAACAGTTTATTTACAGCACAAAGTCCTGAAAACTCTGCAATGATGATGATGATGATGAATAGTTTATATAGGGCACAAACTCTTTATATCTCAAGATCAATATGTTCAGCAGAACTGGTTTTGCTTTCAAGATTAGAAAAATAAACACACACACACAACCCAAAACTGGCAATAGAGAAAAGTGTTCTACAACCATCACCCTATGACTGTCATATTTCTACAGTGAAGTGGAATCCATGATGTCAACTCATATCTCCAAACATATGTCACAGGGGAAGGAAATGAACAACAACAACAACAACGAAGGGAAAGAAGGCGAGCTGTGTAAAAGCTGGTAAACTGATGGTGCGAAAGTATTTCAAAAAGGGTGTGATTCACTGGTTAAAACTGACTCTGCAGAAGTATTTCAAATGGCGTCATTTACTGGTTGAAACTGACTGAAACATGTTTTAAAGGCCATAATTTACTGGTTGAATTGACAGCACAGAAGTGTTTGAAACAGCATGACTGATTAACATTATTCAAAGTGCTAAGTCAGTCAGACAGACTATGAGAACTAATGTTCAGCTGACAAATTACATTCACTGCAACTGTCTTTCAAACATACGTCAGCTTTTCAGTTTGTCTTTACGTCCAACAGAGTATACTAGTCATCAGCTTACGCAGCCAATTTACACATTTTGTGTACATGTACATTCCATGATGGTACAGCTTAAAAACAACACTGGAAATACAAACTTATACAAAAGGCATATAAATGTGATTTATTTTGTACGGTTTCAGTATCTTACGATTTATTTTGTACGGTTTCAGTATCTTACAAACACAAGACTTTATGACATTCAGGTGGCTTTCCCCACTGTTACATTGAAATACTAGTACCACTCTCTTATCTCCCTTGAAGGTCAGTCATTCTCTTTATCTCCCTTGAAAGCATGTTTTTTTTCCCACAACATTTTGCCAGCAACAACTCCGTTATCAGAGATTCAATGTCAGTGGTTGCACACAAGACCTCCTCGCCCTATTGTCTTATTACAGGACATATGCAGAATATGTAGTCTACAAAAGCCATCAGGTGGAGTCTTATTATAGGACTTTACACAAAATATATATTGTATACAAGACAACAGGTTATATATACAAAATGCATGGTGGTATCATGTTCCTTGTGCCGCCATTTGTGTTTCCCATGGACAGAATAAAGGATCAGGTAAAAAGTTACATTTTTAATAAATACTTCACACCACATAAAAGCAGTCATGTACAAAATTCAAATACATCTTAAAACTCTCCCCACTTTGTCTCTTTCGAAAGACTTCTAGGGTAATAAACTGAACTGAACGTTTCAAAATCTTTATTGTTTTTTATGAAAACCAACGAAAAATAAATGAACAAAACTACAAAAACAACAGATGTTGACACCACAGAAAACAAGTGACTAGAAAGATGCACCCAGGAAGAGTGAAGACAACCCCATAAATGGCAGAGAAATCCTGGACAAAGACAACCCCATAAATGGCAGAGAAATCCTGGACAAAGACAACCCCATAAATGGCAGAGAAATCCAGGACAGAGATCATATTTTCCACACGCTGATACTGCAACATCACATCATTTCACACCATCGCTGGCTGACCACACTGACATAATCTTTCTCTCTTACATCTCGTCACACACACTGTCTTGACCAATGAAAATACAACTTTCCTTTAACTGGACTTCCTGCAGATGAGCCCATGTTTTCAATTAAACCTACGTGGATTTCTACACACACACACACATACACCACACAGACACACACCCACATACACCACGCACACACATACACTACACACACACCACATACACCGCACACACACAACACACCACAACATACAATCTACTCAATACAAAAGCAAACATGATTTACACTGTGCAAAGAGTTTAAATGTGTGAGGTAAATTCCTTGTTTAACCCTTTCACTCCCACAACCTGCACATAAGCTGCAAAAACTTAACCCTTTCACTCCCTCACCCTATCCACCAGCTTCCTGCTGGAAGCTGGTGGATAATAGGGTGAGGGAGTGAAAGGGTTAAGTTTTTGGTTTGCTATCATGGCTGACAATGTGGGATGCTGACAGATGAGGTGATGGAGTCAAAGGGTTAAGTTCATATCCTGATTCTTCTATTCCATAGGCACTTGATGTTGCAGTCATTTCTTCATTCCACTGTTCAACAGGCACTTGATGTTGCAGTCATTTCTTCATTCCACTGTTCAACAGGCACTTGATCATGTTGATGTTGTAGTCATCGTCACTGCTCTTATCAACAGGCACTTGATGTTGTATTTTCAGCACATTTATCTTGACACCATTTGGGACAATGAATGACACAACTTGACTCAACATCTGTGCTACCCAATGTTATTCTATAGGACTTCACATGAAGTCCACACTTGTAGAATACATAATGATTTCACTGTTATGAAGTCTGATTTCTTTACATGACTTCACATGAAGAGCATATTTGTAGAATATAAATGATTTCACTGTTATGAAGTCTTATTTCTTTACACGACTTCACATGAAGTGCGTATTTGTAGAATATAAATAATTTCACTGTTATGAAGTTTGAACTTAAAAACCATAATTTATGACAATATGCACAGTGACTGGTTATAAAAAGATCATGACACTATGTACAGAATGTATGCCTGCCATTATCGATGATCATGACCTTAAAAGACTCCTAACATGCAATGACATACATTAACAGCTTGTCCGTCTGTAGTCTGGTGGTCAAAGAAGACAACAGTGGTACCCCACACCTGAATGTAAGTTGGAAAACATTGACCTGACTTTTAGCAAGGCTTAAAATGTTCCGCATCTGGGCGGAATTCCGCGATTTCGGTTCGTCAAAAAAAAAAAAAAAGAAAACAAAAGGAGCAAGGCATCCGTGATCAGCTTGCAAACATTCATAGCAACGGCGCAAGTGTGTCCTGGAAATTTGGTCTGTCTGGGTGATTGCAGTGGTGAACGATGGGAGCGTGCGCCTTGATTTGATTCTTGAATTAAGATTTTGCACACTAAAAATGTCATTATTACTATTATCATTATTATTATTACTAATATTATCATTATATTACTATTATCATTATTATTATTACTATTATTATCATTATTATTATTAAGTGCAGACATTAATGCTTGCGTCTTACTTGATGTAAGTATTCCACCACTCTAATGTTTGTTTTTGACAGTAAGACACAACAGATTAGAAATGACAGGAAATAGACCAACAGACACACAACCCAATCAGTCAGCCTGTATATTATGTCATTTATGTCATACTGTATCATATTATATATTACATTAAAGGTCCAATCAATTTGCCTGCATATTAAATCATGGTATCATAAAATACATTACACCACAGGCCAACTGATCTGCCTGTATATCTAATCCTATCGATATCATTACAAACACCAAACTATCACAACATTACATCATAACACACCACATTATCACAAGATTAAAAGATGGAATTAAAAATTTACCCAAGAAACAAGTTAATTCAGACATCAAATCAATCGTTCATGAAAAATGCATAGTACATGGTATTTACAAAAATGACTCGCCCCAACATCCATCAGTACACATTTGTGCCCATCAGTACACATTTGTGCCAATCCCTTCACCATCAGGACTTCTATTCTACAACTTACTCACAAGCCTGGTCTTCTTCACTCATCTTATCAAGGACTTCTACAACTAACTCACAAGCCTGGTCTTCTTCACTCATCTTATGGACTTCTACAACTTACTCACAAGCCTGGTCTTCTTCACTCATCTTATCAAGGACTTCTACAACTTACTCACAAGCCCGGTCTTCTTCACTCATCTTATCAAGGACTTCTACAACTTACTCACAAGCCTGGTCTTCTTCACTCATCTTATCAAGGACTTCTACAACTTACTCACAAGCCTGGTCTTCTTCACTCATCTTATCAAGGACTTCTACAACTTACTCACATGCCTGGTCTTCTTCACTCATCTTATCAAGGACTTCTACAACTTACTCACAAGCCTGGTCTTCTTCACTCATCTTATGGACTTCTACAACTTACTCACAAGCCCGGTCTTCTTCACTCATCTTATCAAGGACTTCTACAACTTACTCACAAGCCCGGTCTTCTTCACTCATCTTATCAAGGACTTCTACAACTTACTCACAAGCCTGGTCTTCTTCACTCATCTTATCAAGGACTTCTACAACTTACTCACAAGCCTGGTCTTCTTCACTCATCTTATCAAGGACTTCTACAACTTACTCACAAGCCTGGTCTTCTTCACTCATCTTATCAAGGACTCTGGCAATGAAAAACTGGATAAAAAACGAATTCTGTCTACTTCCCTTCTCTAAAAAATGACAAGTTTGTTTTCCCTGTGACAAGTCAATGTATCTGAACTACTGTCTGTGTCACTGGTACACATGTACTCTCCCCTCAGGCCAGTGGAGTACAGTGTTGTCACAGTGAACACTTCAGGTTACTATAGATCTATGTCACTGGTACACATGTACTCTCCCCCATGCCAGTGGAGTACAGTGTCGTCAGTGAAAGCTTCAGGTTACAATGTCCTTGTCACTGGTACACATGTACTCTCCCCCATGCCAGTGGAGTACAGTGTTGTCACAGTGAACACTTCAGGTTACTATAGATCCATGTCACTGGTACACATGTACTCTCCCCCATGCCAGTGGAGTACAGTGTCATCAGTGAAAGCTTCAGGTTACAATGTCCTTGTCACTGGTACACATGTACTCTCCCCCATGCCAGTGGAGTACAGTGTTGTCACAGTGAACACTTCAGGTTACTATGTCTGTCACTGGTACACATGTACTCTTCCCCATGCCAGTGGAGTACAGTGTCGTCAGTGAAAGCTTCAGGTTACAATGTCCTTGTCACTGGTACACATGTACTCTCCCCCATGCCAGTGATACAGAGTACAGTGTTGTCACAGTGAAAACTTTCAGTTACTATATATGTCTCATTGGTACACATGTACTCTCCTCCCCCCCCCCCCCCCCCCCCCCCATGCCAGTGAAGTATGCCAGTTGTCAAAGTGAAATTTCATGTTCCCATTTCCATTATGATAATTATAATCTTGAAAATAAAAACACACACATTTCAATGATACCCCTAATTCCTGAAATATTTTTGATATAAGTCCACCATTCTTCTTTTTCACAACACACACACGCACGCACACACGCACACACACACACACACACACACACACACACACACACACACACATCATGTAGTCTCTTTCTTTCACAGACTCAATCTTTCAGCAGGCAGCAGGCGTTGCTGGTTCACTTCATCTTTGAGAATGTTGCCTGAAACACACCATCACACTTCCTACACTATATACATAGACATCCAATAACAGTCAATTCTTCACTCTTATACATCCGATAACAGTCAATTCGTCACTCTTATACATCCAATAACAGTCAATTCTTCACTCTTATACATCCAATAACAGTCAATTCTTCACTCATACATCCAATAACAGTCAATTCTTCACTCTTATACATCCAATAACGGTCAATTCTTCACTCTTATACATCCAATAACAGTCAATTCTTCACTCTTAAACATCCAATAACAGCCAATTCTTCACACTTACACATCCAATAACAGTCAATTCTTCACTCTTATACATCCAATAACAGTCAATTCTTCACTCTTATACATCCAACAACAGTCAATTCTTCACTCTTATACGTCCAATAACAGTCAATTCTTCATTCACACACATCCAATAATAGTCAATTCTTCATTTACACACATCCAATAACAGTCAATTCTTCACTCTTATACATCCAATAACAGTCAATTCTTCACTCTTACACATCCAATAACAGTCAATTCTTCACTCATACACCCAATAACAGTCAATTCTTCACTCTTATAACCCAATAACAGTCAATTCTTCACTCTTATACATCCAATAACAGTCAATTCTTCACTCTTATACATCCAATAACAGTCAATTCTTCCTCTTACACATCCAATAACAGTCAATTCTTCACTCTTATACACCCAAAAAAGTCAATTCTTCACTCTTATTACATCCAATAACAGTCAATTCTTCACTTATACATCCAACAGTCAATTCTTCACGCTTATAATCCAATAACAGTCAATTCTTCATTCACACACATCCAACAGCAGTCAATTCTTCATTCACACACATCCAATAACAGTCAATTGTTCACTCTTACACATCCAATAACAGTCAATTCTTCACTCTTATACATCCAATAACGGTCAATTCTTCACTCTTATACATCCAATAACAGTCAAT
>JAPXFY010000023.1:68210731-68295731 GCA_030674185.1 Monoplex corrugatus
CCTGCCAACCACTACAGCCATACATGTTCATATTGCTTATAGCCCTGCCAACCACTACAGCCATACATGTTCATGTTCATGTTGCTTATAGCCCTGCCAACCACTACAGCCATACATGTTCATGTTGCTTATAGTCCAGCCAACCACTACAGCCATACATGTTCATGTTGCTTATAGCCCAGCCAACCACTACAGCCATACATGTTCATGTTGCTTATAGCCCAGCCAACCACTACAGCCATACATGTTCATGTTGCTTATAGCCCTGCCAACCACTACAGCCATACATGTTCATGTTGCTTATAGCCCAGCCAACCACTACAGCCATACATGTTCATGTTGCTTATAGCCCAGCCAACCACTACAGCCATACATGTTCATGTTCATATTGCTTATAGCCCAGCCAACCACTACAGCCATACATGTTCATGTTGCTTATAGCCCAGCCAACCACTACAGCCATACATGTTCATATTGCTTATAGCCCAGCCAACCACTACAGCCATACATGTTCATATTGCTTATAGCCCTGCCAACCACTACAGCCATACATGTTCATATTGCTTATAGCCCAGCCAACCACTACAGCCATACATGTTCATGTTGCTTATAGCCCAGCCAACCACTACAGCCATACATGTTCATGTTGCTTATAGCCCAGCCAACCACTACAGCCATACATGTTCATATTGCTTATAGCCCTGCCAACCACTACAGCCATACATGTTCATATTGCTTATAGCCCTGCCAACCACTACAGCCATACATGTTCATATTGCTTATAGCCCAGCCAACCACTACAGCCATACATGTTCATATTGCTTATAGCCCTGCCAACCACTACAGCCATACATGTTCATATTGCTTATAGCCCTGCCAACCACTACAGCCATACATGTTCATATTGCTTATAGCCCAGCCAACCACTACAGCCATACATGTTCATGTTGCTTATAGCCCAGCCAACCACTACAGCCATACATGTTCATATTGCTTATAGCCCAGCCAACCACTACAGCCATACATGTTCATATTGCTTATAGCCCAGCCAACCACTACAGCCATACATGTTCATGTTGCTTATAGCCCAGCCAACCACTACAGCCATACATGTTCATATTGCTTATAGCCCTGCCAACCACTACAGCCATACATGTTCATATTGCTTATAGCCCTGCCAACCACTACAGCCATACATGTTCATATTGCTTATAGCCCAGCCAACCACTACAGCCATACATGTTCATGTTGCTTATAGCCCAGCCAACCACTACAGCCATACATGTTCATATTGCTTATAGCCCAGCCAACCACTACAGCCATACATGTTCATATTGCTTATAGCCCAGCCAACCACTACAGCCATACATGTTCATGTTGCTTATAGCCCAGCCAACCACTACAGCCATACATGTTCATATTGCTTATAGCCCAGCCAACCACTACAGCCATACATGTTCATATTGCTTATAGCCCAGCCAACCACTACAGCCATACATGTTCATTTGCTTATAGCCCGCCAACCACTACAGCCATACATGTTCATATTGCTTATAGCCCAGCCAACCACTACAGCCATACATGTTCATGTTCATATTGCTTATAGCCCAGCCAACCACTACAGCCATACATGTTCATATTGCTTATAGCCCAGCCAACCACTACAGCCATACATGTTGTCATATTGCTTATAGCCCAGCCAACCACTACAGCCATACATGTATGTTCATATTGCTTATAGCCCAGCCAACCACTACAGCCATACATGTTCATGTTGCTTATAGCCCAGCCAACCACTACAGCCATACATGTTCATATTGCTTATAGCCCTGCCAACCACTACAGCCATACAAGTTCATTTGCTTATAGCCCAGCCAACCACTACAGCCATACATGTTCATTTGCTTATAGCCCTGCCAACCACTACAGCCATACATGTTCATATTGCTTATAGCCCTGCCAACCACTACAGCCATACATGTTCATATTGCTTATAGCCCTGCCAACCACTACAGCCATACATGTTCATATTGCTTATAGCCCTGCCAACCACTACAGCCATACATGTTCATATTGCTTATAGCCCTGCCAACCACTACAGCCATACATGTTCATTTGCTTATAGCCCAGCCAACCACTACAGCCATACATGTTCATATTGCTTATAGCCCTGCCAACCACTACAGCCATACATGTTCATATTGCTTATAGCCCAGCCAACCACTACAGCCATACATGTTCATATTGCTTATAGCCCTGCCAACCACTACAGCCATACATGTTCATATTGCTTATAGCCCAGCCAACCACTACAGCCATACATGTTCATGTTGCTTATAGCCCAGCCAACCACTACAGCCTACATTACATGTTCATATTGCTTATAGCCCAGCCAACCACTACAGCCATACATGTTCATATTGCTTATAGCCCAGCCAACCACTACAGCCATACATGTTCATATTGCTTATAGCCCAGCCAACCACTACAGCCATACATGTTTCATATTGCTTATAGCCCTGCCAACCACTACAGCCATACATGTTCATATTGCTTATAGCCCAGCCAACCACTACAGCCATACATGTTCATGTTCATATTGCTTATAGCCCAGCCAACCACTACAGCCATACATGTTCATGTTCATATTGCTTATAGCCCAGCCAACCACTACAGCCATACATGTTCATATTGCTTATAGCCCAGCCAACCACTACAGCCATACATGTTCATATTGCTTATAGCCCAGCCAACCACTACAGCCATACATGTTCATATTGCTTATAGCCCAGCCAACCACTACAGCCATACATGTTCATATTGCTTATAGCCCTGCCAACCACTACAGCCATACATGTTCATATTGCTTATAGCCCAGCCAACCACTACAGCCATACATGTTCATATTGCTTATAGCCCAGCCAACCACCACAGCCATACAAGTTCACGTTTATTTTGCTTATAGCCCAACCAACCACACAGCCATATCAGGGCTAACACCATGTCAAAAACAAGCACCTGGTTAAGATAAAAGGCAACAGACAAAACCATGCTGACCGTAAATAAGGAGCTTTGATGTGTGATGTGTGATGTGTGTGATGTGATGTGTGATGTGTGGTGTGTGATGTGTGGTGTGATGTTGGTGTGTGATGGTGGTGTGTGTGATGTGTGATGTGTGGTGTGTGATGTGTGGTGTGTGATGTGTGGTGTGTGATGTGTGGTGTGTGATGTGTGGGTGTGATGTGTGGTGTGTGATGTGGTGTGTGATGTGTGTGTGTGTGTGTGTGTGTGTGATGTGTGTGTGGTGTGTGATGTGTGATGTGTGATGTGTGATGTGGGGAAAATGCCACTGAAGCAAAATAAAACAAAGAGCAGCAAAATATAACAAAAAACAACCCCCCCCCCCCCCCCGCCAAACCACCAACCAAAAAACACCACCACCATCACCACCGACAAGAAGATCAAGACCCCCTCCAACCCCTCACCTGTCTGTGTAGTCTGACGCTCAGTTCCAGGTCATTCAACCTGTGGCTAATGGCAACCGTGTCCTGCTGCATGCGCACCATGGCCAGCAGAATCTGTTCGTCTATTCTGACCTCTGAACCCCAGCCTTGACCCCTGCCTCCGTTACCTCCACCACCTGACCCTGGGGGTGAACGTCCACGTCGAGGTCTGCCCTCTGTAGTTCGCCCTGGATCTGTAGTGACACACACACACACACACAAAACAGGAAGGTCAATGAAATAACATAAAATGAGAGGTCGATAAAATGGAACCTGTAAAACAGGAACAGTCAACAGAATGAACATACAAAACAGCACAGATCGATAACGTGAATATGCAAAATACGATCAGTCAATAAAATAAACACATCAAACAAAAGGTTAATAAACACATGTAAAACAACCACGGCCGATAAAAGGAAAACAATGTAAAAATAGAACAAACAAAAGGGTATAATAATACCCCCACATGTAAAAATAGAACACAAAGGGCCATGGATAAAAGGAACAAACAAAAGTTATAAAATAAACAAACCATCATAAAGGAAACAATGTAAAATAAACAAACACATGTAAAACAACCACGGCCGATAAAAGGAAAACAAATGTAAAAATAGAACAAACAAAGTTTCCATAACAAAGGAAAGCATGAAAAAGAACAAACAAGGTAAATACACATGTAAAACACCACGGCCCATAAGGAAAAAAATTCTAGAAATAAAGCAATAACACACATGTAAAAAAGGATGATCTCAGGTAGAACAATAACAAGCATAAAATGACATGTCGAGAGGGATCAGAACAGGAGAACGGACGATGGACAGTAGAAGCCATGTTCCCTTGTGACTAACGTTCTATGATATATGTTCACATAGTCACATCTGTATGGTGATCTCCAGAATTTTGTCATGTGGTTATTCGAGATCCAAAACAAGTGCGACTGCCCCGCCCAAGCAAACAGGAACCAGAAGACCAATGTAAGCGCGTATTCAACAAAACAAGACAAGACAAGCGCAAATTTTCGGCCATTTTGTCAAGCGCGAACGTACGGTCACAAACAGACCACAAACACCAAACAACGGATAATAAAAAGAGGACTAAAAACTTCCCTGCCGCCTCGTCCAGTGGATAAAAAGGGAATGCCCATGTGTTCATGAGCAGTAGTAAGAAGTGGGGAGAGGGGAGGCAACTATGATTTGTGTTGTGGTTATTGTTATGTACTGCACAGTCATAAATATGTACACTAAAACATATATAAACCGGCCTAAGTTATGTCATAAATATGTACACTAAAACATATATAAACCGGCCTAAGTTATGTCATAAATATGTACACTAAAACATATATAAACTGGCCTAACAGTCACTGTCATAAATATGTACACTAAAACGTATGTAAACTGGCCTAACAGTCACTGTCATAAATATGTACACTAAAACATATATAAACTGGCCTAACAGTCACTGTCATAAATATGTACACTAAAACATATGTAAACTGGCCTAACAGTCAGTGTCATAAATATGTACACTAAAACATATAAACTGGCCTAACAGTCAGTGTCATAAATATGTACACTAAAACATAAACTGGCCTAACAGTCACTGTCATAAATATGTACACTAAAACATATATAAACTGGCCTAACAGTCACTGTCATAAATATGTACACTAAAACATATATAAACTGGCCTAACAGTCACTGTCATAAATATGTACACTAAAACAGATAAACTGGCCTAACAGTCACTGTCATAAATATGTACACTAAAACATATATAAACTGACCTAACAGTCACTGTCATAAATATGTACACTAAAACATATATAAACCGGCCTAACAGTCACTGTCATAAATATGTACACTAAAACATATATAAACTGGCCTAACAGTCACTGTCATAAATATGTACACTAAAACATATATAAACTGGCCTAACAGTCACTGTCATAAATATGTACACTAAAACATATAAACTGGCCTAACAGTCACTGTCATAAATATGTACACTAAAACATATATAAACTGACCTAACAGTCACTGTCATAAATATGTACACTAAAACAGATAAACTGGCCTAACAGTCACTGTCATAAATATGTACACTAAAACATATAAACTGGCCTAACAGTCACTGTCATAAATATGTACACTAAAACATATAAACTGGCCTAACAGTCAGTGTCATAAATATGTACACTAAAACATACATAAACTGGCCTAACAGTCAGTGTCATAAATATGTACACTAAAACATATATAAACTGGCCTAACAGTCACTGTCATAAATATGTACACTAAAACATATATAAACTGGCTTAACAGTCACTGTCATAAATATGTACACTAAAACAGATAAACTGGCCTAACAGTCACTGTCATAAATATGTACACTAAAACATATATAAAACTGGCCTAACAGTCACTGTCATAAATATGTACACTAAAACAGATAAACTGGCCTAACAGTCACTGTCATAAATATGTACACTAAAACATATATAAACTGGCCTAACAGTCACTGTCATAAATATGTACACTAAAACATATATAAACTGGCCTAACAGTCACTGTCATAAATATGTACACTAAAACAGATAAACTGGCCTAACAGTCAGTGTCATAAATATGTACACTAAAACATATATAAACTGGCCTAACAGTCACTGTCATAAATATGTACACTAAAACATATATAAACTGGCCTAACAGTCACTGTCATAAATATGTACACTAAAACAGATAAACTGGCCTAACAGTCAGTGTCATAAATATGTACACTAAAACATATATAAACTGGCCTAACAGTCACTGTCATAAATATGTACACTAAAACATATATAAACTGGCCTAACAGTCACTGTCATAAATATGTACACTAAAACAGATAAACTGGCCTAACAGTCAGTGTCATAAATATGTACACTAAAACATATATAAACTGGCCTAACAGTCACTGTCATAAATATGTACACTAAAACATATATAAACTGGCCTAACAGTCACTGTCATAAATATGTACACTAAAACATATATAAACTGGCCTAACAGTCACTGTCATAAATATGTACACTAAAACATATATAAACTGGCCTAACAGTCACTGTCATAAATATGTACACTAAAACATATATAAACCGGCCTAAGTTATGTCATAAATATGTACACTAAAACATATACAAACTGGCCTAACAGTCACTGTCATAAATATGTACACTAAAACATATATATAACTGGCCTAACAGTCACTGTCATAAATATGTACACTAAAACATATATAAACTGGCCTAACAGTCACTGTCATAAATATGTACACTAAAACATATAAACTGGCCTAACAGTCACTGTCATAAATATGTACACTAAAACATATAAACTGGCCTAACAGTCACTGTCATAAATATGTACACTAAAACATATAAACTGGCCTAACAGTCACTGTCATAAATATGTACACTAAAACATATATAAACTGGCCTAACAGTCACTGTCATAAATATGTACACTAAAACATATAAACTGGCCTAACAGTCACTGTCATAAATATGTACACTAAAACATATAAACTGGCCTAACAGTCACTGTCATAAATATGTACACTAAAACATATATTAACTTGCTTTTGCACATCACATTTCCTTAGAGCCAGAAATGCACTTAACACATGTACCCAATGATCAATCCTAACAAGAGCCAGAAATGCACTTAATACATGTACCCAATTATAAATCCTAACAAGAGCCAGAAATGCACTTAATACATGTACCCAATGACCAATCCTAACAAGAGCCAGAAATGCACTTAACACATGTACCCAATTATAAATCCTAACAAGAGCCAGAAATGCACTTAACACATGTACCCAATTATAAATCCTAACAAGAGCCAGAAATGCACTTAATACATGTACCCAATGATCAATCCTAACAAGAGCCAGAAATGCACTTAATACATGTACCCAATGATCAATCCTAACAAGAGCCAGAAATGCACTTAATACATGTACCCAATGACCAATCCTAACAAGAGCCAGAAATGCACTTAACACATGTACCCAATTATAAATCCTAACAAGAGCCAGAAATGCACTTAATACATGTACCCAATGATCAATCCTAACAAGAGCCAGAAATGCACTTAATACATGTACCCAATGATCAATCCTAACAAGAGCCAGAAATGCACTTAATACATGTACCCAATTATAAATCCTAACAAGAGCCAGAAATGCACTTAATACATGTACCCAATGACCAATCCTAACAAGAGCCAGAAATGCACTTAACACATGTACCCAATTATAAATCCTAACAAGAGCCAGAAATGCACTTAATACATGTACCCAATGATCAATCCTAACAAGAGCCAGAAATGCACTTAATACATGTACCCAATTATAAATCCTAACAAGAGCCAGAAATGCACTTAATACATGTACCCAATGATCAATCCTAACAAAGAGCCAGAAATGCACCTAATACATGTACCCAATGATCAATCCTAACAAGAGCCAGAAACGCACTTAATACATGTACCCAATGACCAATCCTAACAAGAGCCAGAAATGCACTTAATACATGTACCCAATGACCAATCCTAACAGTAAGTATAGAAGGCTTTAAGGAACACATACATGTGACTGGACCAGCAAGGCAGAAAACAACAGGAACAGACGATAAAAAGCGAAGGAGCAAGGGAGAAACGAAGAGTGGCAGAAAAGTGGAAATTTTTAGCAGAGTGTACGTGTGGAAATGTTAAATCGTTATTGTACAAAGCTGGTGGACAAGGTGAGGAAGGGAAAGGTTAAGTCATGTTCCTCATCACCTCTAGCACCTCGCGAAACACGTCTGGCACCCCCACGGTTTGCGGGACTCCATCCACCGGCGGCTTGTGACGACCCCTCCTCGTCACCTCCACCCCCACCTCCACGGGAGGTGATGAGGTCAAAGACACCAGTGGACGACAAGGGACCCCCGCCATCAACAGTTTCAGCCATGCTCTCCTCGTCATCCAGCATGTCTGGGTTGGTCTCCTCCTCCTCCTCCTCTATTAGGTCATCACCTGCACACCAAGACATGTCTCTTTAGATAAGATTATCCTCTTCTGCCCCTCTACCCCACAAATAAGAGATGGCTTGTCATAATGTCTCTTTAGATAAGATTATTCTCTTCTGCCCCTCTTCCCACAGATAATAAGAGATGGTTTGTCATAACCCAGCACAGGACATGCTCGCGCACACACACACACACACGCATGCGTGTACATACACACAAACCGCCCTAAGCAATCTGTTGAAGCCTGATCGTTCTAATGTTCTGATTGCTTTTCTCTTGTCCGTTAAATTGTTTGATGTTTATTAATATGATAAACTGCCTTTATGATCTCATAGATTCATCCACCCCATAGACACCTCTTTTATCTTGTCTATTTATTTATTTATTTATCATTGTTATTATTATTATTTTTTTTTTTTCTTTTCGTCTAAAAGCACATATGTGAATAGACATTAACCCTTTGACCCCCGCACCCTATACACCAGCTACAAAAACTTAACTCTTTGACTCCTTCACCCTACCCACCAGCTTCCTGCAGGAAGCTGGTTGATAGAGTGAAGGAGTCAAAGGGTTAAATTTTTTGTTTTTGTTTTTGTTTCTTTCTTTGTTTTTGCTTTCCTAGCAATTCAGGATGCCGGTGGACAGGATGCGGGAGTCAGAGGGTTAAAAGAAATAACGAACATGTCTCATCTGATACTGACAGGTGATGGCAATCAGGTTTTACCTGTTTTTTTAACGAACACTCTTAACAAAACTTTTCAGCGAACATTAAAGAGAACCCGACACAATGAATAAAAGTAGACACGACTTGTGCAGCCTACGTTCTGATGTGTAATATGTAGTAGTATCTGCAGAGTCTTTTATCTCTTTTCAGGAGGTCTTTCTGCAAGTTCCTCTTCTTCCTTCTTCTTCTTCTTCCTTTTCTTTTTCCTCTTCTTTTTCTTCTTCTTCTTTTTCCTCTTCTTCTTCTTCTTTTTCCTTCATCTTCTTCTTCTTCCTTCTTCTTCCTTCTTCTTCCTTCTTCCTTCTTCTTCCTTCTTCCTTCTTCTTCAACCTGCAATTCCATGAAGAATCACTACAGCGGTGAACAAAAGAACTGTTCACCAGATTCCTCCAGCTCTGTTGGTTGTGTACCATGGCTTCATCTCTGCACTTACTACATGTGCCCAATTATCACTTCTACGAGAAAGTAAGGCTTTACAGAACACATACAGGTGAATGGACCAGCAAGGCAGAAAACGACAGGAAGAGATGACAGAAAGCAAAGAAGAAGGCAGAAACAAAGAGAGTGACAGAAAAGAGGGCATTACTGGCACAGTCATGAGTACTGCATCTCCATAACACCCCCCCCCCCCCCCCCCAACTACCCTTTCCATTCTCTGACCTTCAATACTGTCACCACCCAGGCCTGTGGGGAACGAGTACAATTGCTGACACACAGACATTGACAGAGAAATCACCACCCAGGCCTGTGGGGAACGAGTACAACTTGCTGACACAAACAGACATTGACAGAGAAATCATCAGTATCTCAGTAACCACACACAGACATTCACAGAGAAATCATCAGTATCTCAGTAACCACACACAGACATTGACAGAGAAATCATCAGTATCTCAGTAACCACACACAGACATTCACAAAGAAATCACCAGTATCTCAGTAACCACACACAGACATTCACAGAGAAATCACCAGTATCTCAGTAACCACACACAGACATTCACAGAGAAATCACCAGTATCTCAGTAACCACACACAGACATTCACAGAGAAATCATCAGTATCTCAGTAACCACCTCTGCCCCCTTCATCCATTCACCCATCCCTGATACCTGCAACACTGTCGTCAGCCAGACTGGCCAGGGACGTGTACGACCCGTTGACACGCAGGCTCTCTGACAGATAACGGTGAACAAAATCCACTGACTGTGGAATGAAAGACATTCCTATGGGCGTGCCCAGTGCCAGGCGATCTTTCAGCATCTGTCCAGTGAGCAAACACACGTGTACATGTAGGGACTGGTAAATCCACAAATGTGTAAATCAAATGACAAGTAAATATATCAATACATCAATGACCAGACAAAGCCATACTTCAATGTAAAGAACAACAGACAAATTTATATTTTATACATGCAAACTATTCTTTGACCATGCCAACAAACACAACACATCGATCTGACCTTTACTCACAATTGTTCAGAGCCAACACAAATATTTATTTACAACGGCAACAACTTGTTTACAGCCCCCACAAGCACCTGTTTACAACCCCCACAACCACCTGTTTACAGCCCCCATAAACACCTGTTTACAGTCCCCATAACACCTGTTTACAGTCCCCACAACCATCTGTTTAAAGCCCCCATAAACACCTGTTTACAGCCCCCACAAATACCTGTTTACAGCCCCCACAAACACCTGTTTACAATCCCCACAACCACCTGTTTACAGTCCCACAAACACCTGTTTACAGCCCCCACAATACCTGTTTACAGCCCCCACAACAATTTGTTTACAGCCCCCATAAACACCTGTTTACAGCCCCACAAATACCTGTTTACAGCCCCCACAAGCACCTGTTTACAACCCCACAACCACCTGTTTACAGTCCCCCAAACACCTGTTTACAGCCCCCACAACAACTTGTTTACAGTCCCCACAAATACCCGTTTACAGCCCCTACAACCATCTGTTTACAGCCCCCACAAACACCCGTTTACAGCCCCCACAACAACTTGTTTAGTCCCCACAAACATTTGTTTACAGCCCCCACAACCATCTGTTTACAACACCCACAGCCATCTTTTTACAGCCCCCACAACCATCTCTTTACAGACCCCACAACCACTGTTTACAGCCCCTACAAACACCTGTTTACAGCCCCTACAAACATTTGTTTACAGCCACTACAACCATCTGTTTACAGTCCCCACAACCATCTGTTTACAGTCCCCACAACCACTTGTTCACAGCCCCTACAACCACTTGTTCACAGCCCTACAACCACTTGTTCACAGCCCCTACAAACATGTTTACAGCCCCCACAAACATGTTTACAGCCCCTACAAACATGTTTACAGCCCCTACAAACATGTTTACAGCCCCTACAAACATGTTTACAGCCCCTACAAACATGTTTACAGCCCCTACAAACATGTTTACAGCCCCTACAAACATGTTTACAGCCCCTACAAACATCTGTTTACAGCCCCCACAACCATCTGTTTACAGCCCTACAAACATGTTTACAGCCCCTACAAACATCTGTTTACAGCCCATTTCCCACAAACACTTGTTCACGGCCACCACAAGTACTTGTTGAAAGCTCCACAAAGACCAGTTCTTAGCCACAACAAAGACCTATTTAGAGCCCACAAACAAAAACCAGTTTACAGCCACAACAAAACCAGTTTACAGCCACAACAAAGACCAGTTTACAGCCAAAAACAAAACAACAGTTTACAGCCACAACAAAGACATGTTTACAGCCACAACAAGACTTGTTTACAGCCCACAAACATTAAGCCACAACATGTTTACAGCCCACAAACACTGTTCAGTCCACACAAGACTGTTTAAAGCCCACAAAACAGTTTAGCCACAACAAAGACATTTACAGCCACAACAAAACAGTTTACACACAAAAAACGTTTACAGCCACACAAAGACAGTTTACAGCCAACAAAACCAGTTTACAGCCACAACAAAGACATTTACAGCCACACAAAGACTGTTTACAGCCAACAAAGACATGTTTACAGCCACAACAGACGTTTACAGCCACAACAAAGCCTTGTTTACAGCCACAGACATAAAAGCCAACACAGTTTACAGCCCACAAGACATTACAGCCACAACAAAGACATGTTTACAGCCACAACAAAGACTTGTTTACAGCCAAACTATAGCACAAAAGACAAGTTTACAGCCACAACAAAGACCGTTTACAGCCACAACAAAGACGTTTACAGCCACAACAGACAGTTTACAGCCACAACAAAACTGACAGCCAAACAACTTTTACAGCCACAACAAAGACATGTTTACAGCCACTGACAAAAGCATTTACGACCATATCATGACTGTCTTCAGCAGGCTATGTCAAAGGAGCAAGCCATCTTCTTGATATCTTGAATGCTGTTTATCTCTCCTGTGATGTAATTAAATAATAACGATGGACACCCGCTCAAGTCATAAACCCTTAATAAACACAAATACTGAGAAGAAATCAATACACAGCTAACTTTGCTGATGGACTGACAACTATCTGACCAATATCATAGACCACGTCCCTTAACACACACTGATCAAATAGCAGTATGCTGCACGACCAATATCATAGACCATGTCCCTTAACACACACTGATCAAATGGCAGTATGTTGCACGACCAATATCATAGACCACGTCCCTTAACACACACTGATCAAATGGCAGTATGTTGCACGACCAATATCATAGACCACGTCCCTTAACACACACTGATCAAATGGCAGTATGTTGCACGACCAATATCATAGACCACGTCCCTTAACACACACTGATCAAATGGCAGTATGTTGCACGACCAATATCATAGACCACGTCCCTTAACACACACTGATCAAATGGCAGTATGTTGCACGACCAATATCTCCTTCATAATGTCTCGCATTGACTATTGCAATTCACTCCTGTCTGGTCTTCCTGCCTCCACCATTCACATCCTACAGCGCATTCAAAACAATGCTGTACGCCTTGTACTCAAAAAGAAAAAAGCTGACCACATATCTCCTCTCCTGGCACAACTTCACTGGCTCCCTGTATCAAAGCGCATACAGTACAAACTAGACACCATGTGCTACAAAAGCCTCAATAACGCAGCCCCCGATTACCTGTCAAGCCTACTTGAGATCTATGTTCCCTCACGTACCCTCCGCTCTGCCTCCGATCCTCTGACTTTTCGCTTTCCACGCACTAAGCTCAATACCTATGGTCCACGAGCCTTCTCTGTTTCTGGTCCACTCTCCTGGAACAAACTTCCTCTCTCAGTCCGTCAGCAACCTACTTTTGTCTCCTTCAAGTCCGCTCTCAAAACTCACCTTTTCTCCTCCGCATAAAATCCTAACCCCCCTCTGCAGCCTGTCTCCGCTCGGAGGGAATCACATGGTTATAATATATAATTGTATATGCTATGCTCTCTATAATTTTCCATTGCTTTTATTCTTGCTTTTATTGCTTTTATTCTTTCTCCCCATTTATAGCCATGCGTGTGTGTGTGTGTGTGTATGTGTGTGTGTGTGTGTGCGTGCGTGTGTGTGCGTGCGTGCGTGCTTGCGTGTGTGTCTGCTTCAGCGCTTAGATTTGATTTTATCAAGATTTTGCGCTATATAAATATTGTAATTAAATTAAATTAAATTAAATTAAATTAATTAAATTAAGACCATCCCTTAACACACACTGATCAAATGGCAGTATGTTGCACGACCAATATCATAGACCACGTCCCTTAACACACACTGATCAAATGGCAGTATGTTGCACGACCAATATCATAGACCACGTCCCTTAACACACACTGATCAAATGGCAGTATGTTGCACAACCAATATCATAGACCACATCCCTTAACACACACTGACCAAATGGCAGTATGTTGCACCAATACAGAATGAAATGCTGGATACTGAGAGCTGACACATCTGTGCCAACAGTCTTTTACCTTTTGGACACTGCTGGCCCCAAACACTGTGACAGGCACAACTCACACACACACACACACCACACACACACACACACCACACACCACACACACACACCACACACACACCACACACACACCGCACACACACACTACACACACACCACACACACACCCCACACACACCACACACACACATACCACCACACACACCACACACACACCACACACACACACCACACGCACACACACATACATACACACAACACACACACACACACACACACATACATACACACACACCACACACATACATACCACACACACACACACACACACACATATACACACACACCACACATACATACACACACACACACATACACACACACCACACACAGACACACCACACACACGCACACAGACACACACACATATACACACAGACACACCAAGCAAAACCAGCTTGCCAGAGAGACTGAAGCAAGGAAGGTTGACAGACACATGACCTATGACCTATGACCTCATGGAAAGCTCGCAATATGAGGGAAGGACAGGCCCAGAACACTAAAGACAACGACAGAAGCAACAGGAAAAAGCTCCAGCCGGATCTGGACCAGGAGGAACAGAAGTGAAAATCATATGGCTTAAAATTCCCCCATATGCTGCCGGTGTCCGACAGCTTAGCGGTTAATACATCGGTCACAAGAGTGACTTTGCCTTGACTCGTCCAATCACCTAGAAGTTTGAACCCAGCTGGAAGAAAGAAAAAAAGGGGAGACAGCAGAAGGACAACCAGGAGTCATGACCTGGATGCGGCACAGCCCTCTTAGAGTGTCAGGAGTTAACCCTCTGGGCCCGAATGCGACCTACAGGTCACAACGCTTTGTGTGACCGTATTCCGAGTGCACGCTGTACGTCGCCACAGCACAGTGGGTCAAACAGCCGGGTCTCGCTCTATTTTTATATTATCCAATCAGAATAATTCCTTCCCAGTCGCTGCAGAACACTTCAATTTGCACATGGCAGCCTCCATTGTGATAGTTTGGTGTACGTTTTGTCAGTTTTCACAATGAAAAGATCAACTCCTCAACCTTCGACCTCTCGTGAGGCAAACAAGCGCCAGCGTTTTTTCACCACTGAGCAAGTGCTCGAAGTTTTGTACGATTCCGATTCAGATGAGCAGGTAGTCCTTTCTGTAATACTTTTACACTGTTTTTTGTGGTTGTTTGTCAGTAGTTTGTCTCTTATGCATGCATTACTACGATGGGGTAGATTTTCAGTGCACTCTGCTCAGGAGCCCAGGAATAGTGTATTGTATGGCTCAGGGGGCTAGGCTCAAAGGGTTAAGGGCCCAAACACTTGATTGACAGGAGTATCTCCTCTGAGGACTTCTGCTGTCCGGTGTCCCCACAGTGTCTTGCTACAAAACAAAAACAAAAAAGCAAACGCTAACCTGTGAAGAGGAAGCTGTGAGGTCATGAAGAGTGTTTTGAAGGGAGGTCACTCCATCATCCGCACAGGTGTCGAGGTGGTGTTGAGGTCGGGAGCAAAGCGAACCCGTGTCTCTCGTCGTCCGTCCACTGAAGGCGGAGCACTGAAGGACACCTCGCCTTGCAGGCTGCTGGTCCGGCTGGGGGGCTGTACACACACACACAACACACACACACACACACACCACACACACACACACACAATACAACAATACAATATTTTATTTATATAGCGCAAAATCTTGATAAAATCAAATCTAAGCGCTAAAACAGACACACACACACGCACGCACACACACGCACGCATGCACACACACACACACATGTGCTGATGAAAACAGGATCCAAAATAACCACAACATATGATACAACATTTTACAAAGATGAAAAAAAAAAAGATTTTTCCCATAATCCTTGGCGTTGTCAGGTAAGAGGCGGTACACACCTCAACTTTTCTGGGCATTATTAAGACAGTGCCTATCTCCTGTCCCTCAATGGTTTACCTTCCCCAACTTTGATCTCACAGTATATGTCTGTCTGCCAATGGTATAGTGCAGTAAATGAATGTCTCCATGTGGTACAACTCATCACACCACAACTAACATGTCTGCCAATGGTGTAGTACAGTAAAATCAGTCCACGTGTACACCACATCTAACATGTCTGCCAATGGTATAGTACAGTAAAATCAGTCCACGTGGTACACCACATCTAACATGTCTGCCAATGGTATAGTACAGTAAAAATCAGTCCACATGGTACACCACATCTAACATGTCTGCCAATGGTATAGTACAGTAAAATCAGTCCCCAATGGTACACCACATCTAACATGTCTGCCAATGGTATAGTACAGTAAAATCAGTCTCTCCACATGTACACCACATCTAAACATGTCTGCCAATGGTATAGTACATAAAATCAATCTTCCACATGGTACACCACATCTAACATGGTCTGCCAATGGTATAGTACAGTAAAATCAATCTCTCCACATGGTACACCACATCTAACATGTCTGCCAATGGTATAGTACAGTAAAATCAGTCCACATGGTACACCACATCTAACATGTCTGCCAATGGTATAGTACAGTAAAATCAATCTTCCACATGGTACACCACATCTAACATGTCTGCCATGGTATATAGTACAGTAAAATCAGTCCACATGGTACACCACATCTAACATGTCTGCCAATGGTATAGTACAGTAAAATCAGTCTTCCACATGGTACACCACATCTAACATGTCTGCCAATGGTATAGTACAGTAAAATCAGTCCACATGGTACACCACATCTAACATGTCTGCCAATGGTATAGTAACAGTAAAATCAGTCCACATGGTACACCACATCTAACATGTCTGCCAATGGTATAGTACAGTAAAATCAGTCTCCACATGGTACACCACATCTAACATGTCTGCCAATGGTATAGTACAATAAAATCAGTCCACATGGTACATCACATCTAACATGTCTGCCAATGGTATAGTACAGTAAAATCAGTCTCTCCACATGGTACACCACATCTAACATGTCTGCCAATGGTATAGTACAATAAAATCAATCTCTCCACATGGTACACCACATCTAACATGTCTGCCAATGGTATAGTACAGTAAAATCATCTCTCCACATGGTACACCACATCTAACATGTCTACCAATGGTATAGTACAGTAAAATCATCTCTCCACATGGTACACCACATCTAACAATGTCTGCCAATGGTATAGTACAGTAAAATCAATCTCTCCACATGGTACACCACATCTAACATTGTCTGCCAATGGTATAGTACAGTAAAATCAATCTTCCACTGGTACACCACATCTAAACATGTCTGCCAATGGTATAGTACAGTAAAATCAATCTCTCCACATGGTACACCACATCTAAAGATCATGTCTGCCAATGGTATAGTACAGTAAAATCATCTTCCACTGGTACAACATCTAACATTGTCTGCCAATGGTATAGTACAGTAAAATCACTTCCACGTGGTACACACAACAGATATGCTGTCTGCCAATGGTATAGTACAGTAAAATCACTGTCCACGTGGTACACCACATCTAACAGGTATGTCTGTGCCAATGGTATAGTACAGTAAAATCACTGTCCACAGTGGTACACCACATCTAACAGATTATGTCTGCTGCCAATGGTATAGTACAGTAAAATCAACTGTCCACGTGGTACACATCTAACAGGATTATGTCTGTCTGCCAATGGTATAGTACATAAAATCACTGTCCACGTGGTACACCACATCTAACAGGATTATGTCTGCCAATGCTATAGTACAGTAAAATCACTGTCCAATGGTACACCACATCTACAGATATTCTGTCTGCCAATGGTATAGTACAGTAAAATCACTGTCCACGTGGTACACCACATCTAACAGGATTATGTCTGCCAATGGTATATAACAGTAAAATCACTGTCCACGTAGTACACCACATCTAACAGATGTCTGTCTGCCAATGGTATATAACAGTAAAATCACTGTCCACAGTGGTACACCACATCTAACAGGATGTCTGTCTGCCAATGGTATATAACAGTAAAATCACTGTCCACGTGGTACACCACATCTAACAGGATGTCTGTCTGCCAATGGTATAGTACAGTAAAATCACTGTCCACGTAGTACACCACATCTAACAGGATTATGTCTGCCAATGCTATAGTACAGTAAAATCACTGTCCAAGTGGTACACCACATCTAACAGGATTATGTCTGTCTGCCAATGGTATAGTACAGTAAAATCACTGTCCACGTGGTACACCACATCTAACAGGATTATGTCTGTCTGCCAATGCTATAGTACAGTAAAATCACTGTCCACGTGGTACACCACATCTAACAGGATTATGTCTGTCTGCTAATGGTATAGTACAGTAAAATCACTGTCCACGTGGTACACCACATCTTTAACAGGATGTCTGTCTGTCTGCCAATGGTATAGTAGAGTAAAATCAATGTAGCATGCCCCAGTTCAGTTCACAGTGCTTACAGCCCCACCGACCACTAAGGCCATATCAGTGCTAACACCATGCTAAAAACACAGCCCCACCGACCACTAAGGCCATATCAGTGCTAACACCATGCTCAAAACACAGCCCCACCATCCACTAAGGCCATCTCAGTGCTAACACCATGCTCAAAACACAGCCCCACCATCCACTAAGGCCATCTCAGTGCTAACACCATGCTCAAAACACAGCCCCACCGACCACTAAGGCCATCTCAGTGCTAACACCATGCTCAAAACACAGCCCCACCGAGCACTAAGGCCATATCAGTGCTAACACCATGCTAAAAACACAGCCCCACCGACCACTAAGGCCATATCAGTGCTAACACCATGCTCAAAACACAGCCCCACCATCCACTAAGGCCATATCAGTGCTAACACCATGCTCAAAACACAGCCCCACCATCCACTAAGGCCATCTCAGTGCTAACTCCATGCTCAAAACACAGCCCCACCGACCACTAAGGCCATCTCAGTGCTAACACCATGCTCAAAACACAGCCCCACCGACCACTAAGGCCATCTCAGTGCTAACTCCATGCTCAAAACACAGCCCCACCGAGCACTAAGGCCATATCAGTGCTAACACCATGCTCAAAACACAGCCCCACCGACCACTAAGGCCATATCAGTGCTAACACCATGCTCAAAACACAGCCCCACCATCCACTAAGGCCATATCAGTGCTAACACCATGCTCAAAACACCACAACTAATGCACTTGATTGATTGACGTAAGTATGGAAAGTGATATTTATCAGACATAAGTATGGAGAGTGATATTTATCAGACGTAAGTATGGAGAGTGATATTTATCAGACGTAAGAATGGAAAAGTGATATTTATCAGATGTAAGCATGGAAAGTGATATTTATCAGACGTATGGAAAGTGATATTTATCAGACGTAAGTATGGAAAGTGATAATTATCAGACATATGGAAAGTGATATTTGTCAGATGTAAGCATGGAAAGTGATATTTATCAGACATAAGTATGGAAAGTGATATTTATCAGATGTAAGCATGGAAAGTGTATTTATCAGACGTAAGTATGGAAAGTGATATTTATCAGACGTAAGTATGGAGAGTGATATTTATCAGACGTAAGTACGGAAAGTGATATTTATCAGACGTAAGGACGGGAAGTGATATTTATCAGACTTAAGTATGGAAAGTGATATTTATCAGACATAAGTATGGAAAGTGATATTTATCAGATGTAAGTATGGAAAGTGATATTTATCAGATGTAAGTATGGAAAGTGATATTTATCAGACGTAAGTATGGAAAGTGATATTTATCAGATGTAAGTATGGAAAGTGATATTTATCAGATGTAAGTATGGAAAGTGATATTTATCAGATGTAAGGACGGAAAGTGATATTTATCAGATGTAAGGACGGAAAGTGATATTTATCAGACGTAAGTATGGAAAGTGATATTTATCAGACGTAAGTATGGAAAGTGATATTTATCAGACGTAAATACGGAAAGTGATATTTATCAGACGTAAGTACGGAAAGTGATATTTATCAGACGTAAGTATGGAAAGTGATATTTTATGGAAAGTGATATTTATCAGACGTAAGTATGGAAAGTGATATTTATCAGACGTAAGTATGGAAAGTGATATTTATCAGACATAAGTATGGAAAGTGATATTTATCAGACGTAAGTATGGAAAGTGATATTTATCAGACGTAAGTATGGAAAGTGATATTTATCAGATGTAAGTATGGAAAGTGATATTTATCAGATGTAAGCATGGAAAGTGATATTTATCAGATGTAAGTATGGAAAGTGATATTTATCACATGTAAGGACGGGAAGTGATATTTATCAGACGTAAGTACGGAAAGTGATATTTATCAGACGTAAGTATGGAAAGTGATATTTATCAGACGTAAGTATGGAAAGTGATATTTATCAGACGTAAGTATGGAAAGTGATATTTATCAGACGTAAGTATGGAAAGTGATATTTATCAGATGTAAGTATGGAAAGTGATATTTATCAGACGCAAGTATGGAAAGTGATATTTATGAGAAGTATGGAAAGTGATATTTATCAGACGTAAGTATGGAAAGTGATATTTATCAGACGTAAGTATGGAAAGTGATATTTATCAGACGTAAGTATGGAAAGTGATATTTATCAGACGTAAGTATGGAAAGTGATATTTATCAGACGTAAGTACGGAAAGTGATATTTATCAGACGTAAAGTGATATTTATCAGAGCTATCTTTTCATGCTTTCTATGATGTGGCAAACATTGTTGTTATTGTGCTTTCATTATTGTGTTGCTTGACGTGTCTTCCCTCCCCCTTTCACAGAGTTATTGTTAATGCTCCTTTCACTTCCTTCTTTTCCTTAGATTCTGTGTCAGTACTTTTATTTTCATACATAATATTAATACAGTTACAACTAGCAATATTGTTATATATTGTTGTTGTTCCCATTGTTATTGTTAAGGGTCCACAAGGTTTTATTCGCGTGTCTTCCTTGTCTCTCATGCTTGTGTACAGCACACAGACCACTGACGCATGTAACACTCAATATATTATCATAACTCATTTTATAAATGCTTGTGTAAAGCACACAGACCACTGACACATGTAACACTCAATATATTATCATAACTCATTTTATAAATGCTTGTGTAAAGCACACAGACCACTGACGCATGTAACACTCAATATATTATCATAACTCATTTTATAACTTATCCTGTGTTTTATGTTTTTCTATTTTTCAAACGCTGATATTCCGAGTGTACAGTAACAAGGACTGGCTGTAAGACAGGTCCAATGGGACCTGATGCTACTATCCTTGGGTAATATTCACAAATCTGACTTGTGAAGTTTAATTAAGGATCGGTTGAGACTAGCAGAACAGAAGGCAGCTGCAGCCACACCTCTGTCAGACACTGATCCATCCGCCAATATTTTGGGAATGAGGGAAATTTTTGAAACAGTTCTACATAAAAGAAGTTGTATGCAATAATCTGACGGAGTTTTTATGAAAAACACAAGATCAAACAGACCTTAGGTGTTTCAAGGTCCATGCTGGGCTGTCTGAAGAAACAACTGCTTGATCTGTTGTACATTTTAATAATAATAATAATAATAATAATGTTTATTTGTATAGCGCATATTCATATAAAAACATGCTCACCAGCGCTTTACATTTCGCAATAAAGGCAAAAGGTGATAAAAATGTTCACAATTACATACACATAGATAACAAACATTAAAGCTATACAAGTAAGAAGACACATAAGAAACCACAGAATATTAAATTTAAACACTGACTTAACACTGATTTTGCATGTATACGATAAGGATTCCAAGACGATAAACACATCTGTAGTTTTCTTCTAATCTGGTTTTATATTGGGGACTGAGACACAGTCAAACGACAGTTTTGCTGCGGAAGTTGGTGTATCGGTGAGGGAATCAAAGGGTTAAGTTTCTGAGTTGTGGACAGGGCGGGTTAAACTAGTCCACTTTTTGTCAGAAGGTAGACGGTATGGTGGCCAGCCACTGACTCACAAGCTATTTGATGGTATGGTGCCACTGGCTACACCAGCTATTTGATGGTATGGTGGCTAGCCACTGGCTCACACAGCTATTTGATGGTATGGTGGCTAGCACTGGCTCACACAGCATTGATGTATGTGGCTAGCCACTGGTCACAGCTATTTGATGGTATGGTGGCTAGCCACTGGCTCACAGCTATTTGTTATGTGCAGCATGCTCAATGCTATTTGATGGTATGGTGGCTAGCCACTGGTCACAGCTATTTGATGGTATGGTGGCTAGCCACTGGTCCAAGCTATTTGATGGTATGGTGGCAGCCACTGGCTCACACAGCTATTTGATGGTATGGTGGCTAGCCACTGGCTCACACAGCTATTTGATGGTATGGTGGCTAGCCACTGGCTCACATAGCTATTTGATGGTATGGTGGCTAGCCACTGGCTCAACAGCTATTTGATGGTATGGTGGCTAGCCACTGGCTCACAAGCTATTTGATGGTATGGTGGCTAGCCACTGGCTCACACAGCTATTTGATGGTATGGTGGCTAGCCACTGGCTCACACAGCTATTTGATGGTATGGTGGCTCAGCCACTGGCTCACACAGCTATTTGATGGTATGGTGGCTAGCCACTGGCTCACACAGCTATTTGATGGTATGGTGGCCAGCCACTGGCTCACAAGCTATTTGATGGTATGGTGGCTAGCCACTGGCTCACAAGCTATTTGATGGTATGGTGGTCAGCCACTGGCTCACAGCTATTTGATGGTATGGTGGCTAGCCACTGGCTCACACAGCTATTTGATGGTATGGTGGTAGCACTGCCACATAGGGGGCACACAGCTATTTGATGGTATGTGGTGATGTCACGCACTGGCTCACACGCTATTTGATGGTATGGTGGCTAGCCACTGGCTCACACAGCTATTTGATGGTATGGTGGTCAGCCACTGGCACACAGCTATTGATGGTATGGTGGGCTAGCCACTGGCTCAACAGCTATTTGATGGTATGGTGGTAGCCACTGGCTCACAAGCTATTTGATGGTATGGTGGCTAGCCACTGGCTACACAGTATTGATGGTATGGTGGCTAGCCACTGGCTCACACAGCATTTGATGGTATGGTGGCAGCCACTGGCACAAGCTATTTGATGGTATGGTGGCTAGCCACTGGCTCACACGCTATTTGATGGATGGTGGCTAGCCACTGGCTCACACAGCTATTTGATGGTATGGTGGCTACACTGCTCACACAGCTATTTGATGGTATGGTGGCACACTGGCACGCTATTTGATGGTATGGTGGCTAGCCACTGGCTCACAAGCTATTTGATGGTATGGTGGCTAGCCACTGGCTCACATAGCTATTTGATGGTATGGTGGCTAGCCACTGGCTCACAAGCTATTTGATGGTATGGTGGCTAGCCACTGGCTCACACAGCTATTTGATGGTATGGTGGCTAGCCACTGGCTCACAGCTATTTGATGGTATGGTGGCTAGCCACTGGCTCACACAGCTATTTGATGGTATGGTGGCTAGCCACTGGCTCACACAGCTATTTGATGGTATGGTGGCTAGCCACTGGCTCACACAGCTATTTGATGGCATGGTGGCTAGCCACTGGCTCACACAGCTATTTGATGGTATGGTGGCTAGCCACTGGCTCACACAGCTATTTGATGGTATGGTGGCTAGCCACTGGCTCACAAGCTATTTGATGGTATGGTGGCTAGCCACTGGCTCACACAGCTATTTGATGGTATGGTGCTAGCCACTGGCTCACACAGCTATTTGATGGTATGGTGGCTAGCCACTGGCTCACACAGCTATTTGATGGTATGGTGGCTAGCCACTGGCTCACACAGCTATTTGATGGTATGGTGGCTAAGCCACATGGGTCACTACACAGCTATTTGATGGTATGGTGGCTAGCCACTGGCTCACACAGCTATTTGATGGTATGGTGGCTAGCCACTGGCTCACACAGCTATTTGATGGTATGGTGGCTAGCCACTGGCTCACACAGCTATTTGATGGTATGGTGGCTAGCCACTGGCTCACAAGCTATTTGATGGTATGGTGGCTAGCCACTGGCTCACAGCTATTTGAGGTATGGTGGCTACCACTGGCTCACACAGCTATTTGATGGTATGGTGGCTACCACTGGCCACAGCTATTTGATGGTATGGTGGCTAGCCACTGGCTCACAGCTATTTGATGGTATGGTGGCTAACCACTGGCTCACACAGCTATTTGATGGTATGGTGGCTACCACTGGCTCACAGCTATTTGATGGTATGGTGGCTACATGGTCACTAGCTATTTGATGTATGGTGGCTACACTGGCTCACATAGCTATTTGATGGTATGGTGGCTACCACTGGCTCACAAGCTATTTGATGGTATGGTGGCTACCACTGGCTCACACGCTATTTGATGGTATGGTGGCTAGCCACTGGCTCACACAGCTATTTGATGGTATGGTGGCTAGCCACTGGCTCACAAGCTATTTGATGGTATGGTGGCTAGCCACTGGCTCACAGCTATTTGATGGTATGGTGGCTAGCCACTGGCTCACAAGCTATTTGATGTATGGTGGCTACACTGGCTCACACAGTATTTGATGGTATGGTGGCCACTGGCTCACACAGCTATTTGATGTAGGGCAGCCATGGCTCACAGCTATTTGATGGTATGGTGGCTAGCCACTGGCTCACATAGCTATCAATCTGGAGTTTGATGCCACTGTGTACACACAACACACACAATACACACAAACATACACCTTACATGCATACACACACAACACACTTACATGCAACACACACACACACTCACTCACACACACATACATACACACATACACATTTACATGCAACACACACACACACACACAGCACAACACATACACACACTTACATGCACACACACACACACATACACACACAGACACACACAGACACACACACAACACACCACACATAGAGTGTAGTAGTAATGACAGTAGCTGCGTAGAAGACAAATCCCCCTGTACCACGCTTGACACGCAGGGGCTGGACAAACACACAAACACACACACATACACACAGACGCACACACACATACACAGCATGAACACACACACACAAAACATCACACACACGCACATGCACACACACACACACACGAACACACACAAACATAGTTTGTACAATGTGTGTGTGTGTGTGTGTGTGTGTGTGTGTGTGTGTGTGTGTGTGTGTGTGTGTGTGTGTGTGTGTGTTGTGTGTGTGTGTGTGTGTGTGTGTGTGTGCATGCGTGCGTGTGTACATGCATGCGTGCGTGGTGTGGTGCGTGCGTGCATGCGTGCGTGCATGTTGTGCGTGCATGCGTGTGTGTCTGTTCAGCGCTTAGATTTGATTTTTATCAAGATTTTGCGCTATATAAATATTGTAATTATTATTATTATTATAAACACAAACACACACATATGCACACACACACACACACACACACACACTGAAACACACACCAACCAGAGTTCAACCATGTGTGACACCACCCCATGGACAAAGGATGGACAATGTTTTCCAATGTCCCAGGTCAACATGTGAGCACACCTGTCAGTCAGCACACCTGTCAGTCAGCACACCTGTCAGTCAGCACACCTGTCAGTCAGCACACCTGTCAATGCCTGTACCCCCCTCCATGGGCATAACCCTCTGACTCTCACACCCTAACCTCTTGCAGCAAAAACTTAACCCTTTCAACCCCCCCTCCCTATCCACCGACTTAGAGCCGGAATCTGCTTGATAGGGAGGGGGATTGAAAGGGTTAAGTTTTTGCTTTGCTGTCATGGCTGACAACACAGAAAGCTGACAGATAGCGTGAGGGATTCAAAGGGTTAAATAGGCATGCAGAACGTTAATTACACACGTTGAAGATCCTGTAAGCTCCGTCAGCATTTAGTGGCTTGCGGCAACAGGAAAACACCCATCATGCACAGCTACCTCACATGCAGCATGCACACTGCGCAGCAAGCAGCAAACACAACACCTGCACAGTGCGCATTAACCCTTAGCTGTTCACAAAGCCAGTAACCGCCCTGCGGAAGAATGTGCCGATCTGTTCATAGCGGTTGAGATCGCCCGACCTTTTCGGGAATTTCCATGACTACTGGCCTTGCTGTCTTATCGCGCGTGTGGTTAAAATCTTGGTCAGTCTCGCGTTGAATGTTCTAAAAATAGTATGATCATTCTGGGATGCAAGGAACTTTCCATTCACTACTGAAAGACTTCGTACTGACGCTGTGCTACATTTGAATGTGAATAATAGGGGCTAGCTTTACATCTAGCAGTGCAAAAGCGAAACAGCAGGCACACATTCAACAAAACCCCTGCTTGGAATGAACGTTAAGCATTTGTTCATGGAGGATTCATCAGACTCGGGCAATTCCATATGCGCTCCACTCAAACGTGCCAGCAGTTATCCTTTCTGACTCCCTGAGTCTGTGCAATAGGTTGAAATGGACAGGGGGGTAGAGGAGAGAGGGACCTACAGAACAACACGGGGGGGATAAAGACCTATGTAATACAGTGGGGGAGAGGAGGACCTCCATGACACTAAGCTGACACTACCAAAATGATGGAAATATTAACCCTACCAGACCTGAGCCCCTGAGCGTAATTGTGCCCCCTGCCTGGCCTCCTGAGCAAAATTTTGAAAAAAATGTATATACGTTAGAAAACTGTTCATATCATGCACACCAATGGTTAGAATTATATGAAACGTGGAGAGATTGTAGAAAATAAGCCTACCTTTCATCTAACGCCAGTCCAACCCTCAATCACACAAGCATATCCCCTATCACTTGGTTGGGGGGTACGGGCACGCCCCCTTCTTCCAACACTCTGTCTCAACCTACTTTTCATTGTCAGAATCATCACTTTCACTCAATGCTTCATCAACGTAATCATCGTCACTTGAATCGGAAACGTATTCCTGATCAAATTCTCCAATCTGCAAAATGTCCACCACTTGTTGAACTGTGAAGCGAGTTGGCCTCGCCCGTTTACCTGTTGAAGTGCTTGGTTCATCACTAGCTCGCTTCATGGTCAATTTTGCACCCAAATCACCTCAAAATACCATCAACACAAAGGCAGACATTTGCAATAGGCTGAACACACGCTCACGCGACGCTTAGCAACGGTTGGGTGGCTATTTTTAGCTCTTGATAACGTGACGATCATGTGAGTGTGCTATTCCCGCTATAGCGGGAACTCGGTATATAGTCATTTTCGTCATTCCCGCAATAGCGGGAACTCGGTCTGGTAGGGTTAAGGTCGGTAGTGAACAGGCCAGTATTTAACCCTTTGAACCCGGCTGGCCGATGCAGCGGCCAGTGCGATTAATACCTCTGGACCCGGCAGGCCGCAGGAGCAGCCTGACATGTCCGGTTGACCTGGCCTGGTATGGTGCTGGCGTGCGGTATGCGACCTACCGGCACCTACTCTCCTCTGCCACATCCTGTTTATATTAACAAATTCCAGACACCCTATACTTTCTTCCTGGCAAATTGTTAAGCGTAAGAAGGATTTATTCTGAGACACTGGTTTTCGCTAGAATTTCTCTAAAAAATACCCAGGGTTGAGGGTATCAGAGGTCTAGAAGTACTTAGGGCTGAAAGGGTTAATGGTGCAGGTTGGGATTGAAAGAAAAACAAACAAAACCAAGCCAACAAAACAAACAAACAAACAAACAAAACAAAACCACCAGAAAACAAACAGAAGACCAACCTGTATTATCTGATCGGACGTGTCCACGTACTCATCAGTGTCACTACCACTGTCCACTCTCTGTATGTCGCACACACACGCCATCTTCCTTCGTCCACTTCCCTCTTTCACCATCTTCACCATCATCGCTGTAGCTGTCACCCTTCGTACATCTCTGTCTGTCTGCTTTCACGACTGAAACAAAGCATCAACGATGGTTAAAACAGAAAAGAAGAAGGAAAAAAGAAAAGACAGAGAAAAAGAAAAAAATCAATCCTGCCTAATCAACACAATAGCCCCAAAATCTAGTAAAACAAACAAATAGACAAACAAACAAATCTATGCATAAAACAAACAAACAAATAGACAAACAAACAAATCTATGCATAAAAACAAACAAATAGACAAAACAAATCTATGCATAAAACAAACAAACAAATAGACAAACAAACAAATCTATGCATAAAACAAACAAACAAATAGACAAACAAACAAATCTATGCATAAAACAAACAAACAAATAGACAAACAAACAATCTATGCATAAAACAAACAAACAAATAGACAAACAAACAAATCTATGCATAAAACAAACAAACAAATAGACAAACAAAACAAATCTATGCATAAAACAAACAAATCTATGCATAAAACAAACAAATAAACTAACAAACAAATCTATGCATAAAACAAACAAACAAATCTATGCATAAAACAAACTAAACAAACAAATCTATGCATAAAACAAACAAATATAAACAAACTAAAACAAATCTATGCATAAAACAAACAAATCTATGCATAAAACAAACTAACAAAAAAAATCTATGCATAAAACAAACAATATACTAAAACAAATTTATGCAAAAACAAACAAATCTATGCATAAAACAAACAAATCTATGCATAAAACAAACAAATAAACTAACAAAAAAATAGACAAACAAATCTATGCATAAAACAAACAAATCTATGCATAAAACAAACAAATAAATCTAAAACAAACAAATAGACAAACAAATCTATGATAAAACAAACAAATCTATGCATAAAACAAAAAATAAACTAACAAATAGACAAACAAACAAATCTATGCATAAAACAAACAAACAAAATAAATAAATCTACACATAAATGTACAACATGTATCCAAGTTTGAGAACGCAGTCTGGAGCGCATTCTGCCAGAGTCCATGCAGGGAATGTATCTATTCAGAACCTGTCTCCATCACTGCTGGTAACTTCCAACCAAGCTGATATAGCTCCTCTTTTCCTTCCAAGGAATCATCAGTTTCCAGTTTATTTTCTTCATCGAGCATTGACTCAAATTCTCTCTGTGACCAGTAGCTAGACTCATGGACTGTGGGCCCTGTGCTGCTCACATTCGTGCTCAGGTGAGTTGTTACAATTGTTGTTGTTTTTTTTTGCACAGTTGTTCACACTCCAGTTCAGCCAATAACGCTGCTTGAAAAATACACTTCTGCGTAATGTATTACTTCTGCGTAATGTTTACTTGTAATGTTACTTCTGCGTAATGTATTGGATTTCCCAGTCATTATTAGATTATTAGATTCAATGATATCTTGACAAAGTTACCATGTTTAATTCACAAATGAGATAACTGACCTATGCTTGCAAACATGAGATAACTGATCTATGTTCCCCAACGGCGGCTGTGGCAAAAGAGCAGAATTAATTATCTACTGTTCCAGAATGAATGGCACCGAGGTCAAAGGTCGATGACCAGATCTGTTCAAGGTAAGTCACTATGGATACAAAGATTGTAAATAAACCCGCCTTTTATTTCTGTGGGGACGTTTGGGTGTTTTAGAAAGGTAAAAGTTGGTAGTTCACAGCATTTACCTTTTGCATACATTCTGTAGTTTGGTGAAGTTTCTCTTAGATTCTGATATCCATCCAATTTGTCATGTGTTGGTCCCATTAACATAAACTGACAGATATTCTGTAAGCCACACGCTACACTCATCAATCCGGTGAAACACAAACCACCACTTAACACACACACACTTTAATGCCCCTCTAAAGCTGTTACATTAATGAAGAGAATACACACACACACACAACACATACTTTAATGCCCCTCTAAAGCTGTTACATTAACCCTTTCACTCCCGCACTCCGGTCACCAGCATCCTGTATTGCCAACCATGTTAGCAAAGCAAAAACTTAACTCTCAGGAAGCTGGTGGATAGGGTGAGGGAATCAAAGGGTTAAGTTTTTGTAGTTGGTAGATAGGGTGCGGGAGTCAAAGGGTTAATGAAGAGAACACACACACACACTCTTAGTGTTCCTCTAAATCAGTTATATTCATGAAAACACACACACACATACACACACACACACACACACACACACTTAGTGTTCCTCTAAATCAGTTATATTCATAAAGAGAACACACACACACACACACACACACACACACACACACACACACACACACACACACACACTCACACACCGTCTAATATCACTCATAGTGAAAAGACGTTAAATCAAAGAACGAACACACACACACACACACACACACACACACTCTTAGTGTTCCTCTAAATCAGTTATATTCATGAAGAGAACACACACACACACACACACACACACACACACACACATACACACACACACACACACACACACACATACACAAGCACACACACACAAACACTATTTGTTAGAAAATGGTCTGTCGTTGCCAGCGGAAAAAACTAACATGATGCTATATAATCCTGGTGGGACTTTAAATAATTTACCTACTTTCAGACTGCTTGGTGAAGTGTTACATTACACACAGGTTGTAAAATTTCTGGGAGTCTTCATAACATCGAAATTAAACTGGAATGTCCATTCTGATTAAATTTCAACAAAAGCAAGAAAAGCCTTACATTTTCTAAAGATAATAATGCAGGGTTCATACAGATTTCCACACAAAAAAATATAAATGACTTTTTAAGGACTTTTGAAGCACTTTTTTTTTTTAATTTAAGGACTTACTTCAAGGATAACTTTTAAGAAAAATAATCATGAAATTCTGACACAAATTAAGTCATTCGCTGTTACTCTTCAATACTCACATCATGGATCCTCTGCGAGCATAGATTTCCTTAGGTATCTCAGCTGTTTATATCAGTATAGCCACAAATGTTTGTTTCTTACAATACAGCAGAGCAAATGTAGGATTCTCACTTATTGTGATGAATTGACAAAATGTTTGAAAATGTTTGCTGCACACAACAGATTCTCCAATCTTGCAGTTGACAAAAATGTTTGTTTGCCTGTCGTCCATAAGGAATTTCAGTTCTTGTGATCAGTAGACACAAATACATGTTTGTTTGAAGTCACTGACGGTAAAATGTCTCTATAACTAAAACTACAGATCACAACACTGGGGGCATGCAGTGTGTTTTTCCACTTGATCCTGAAGATTGTTGAAAACCTTCCGGTTCACATTCGGCCCATCCATGGACAGCTGCACTAACTTGTTGTAACCCAGCTCTTCGATAAGTGGTTCAAGATGGTCACAAATGTCAGTAGCTGCTGCATGTCCATGAACTCTGATTGTAAGTAATGAGAGTGAACTGTATCATTCGATTCATTGTCCCAGAAACGGATTTGAATATCCATTTGCTTTTTCTGCAGTTCTTTGTTCAAACTTTCATCAAAGAGCAACACATATGCTGACTCACTTCTTATTTTCTGTTTCAACACAGACTGGAGGTAGGGAGCAATGCCAAACGCTGCCAGATATGCAGTTTTTCTTTCTCCACATTGAAACTGTTTGGCAACAGCACTGTCCGGAAACATTCGCTGGAACAGATTTGAAATGCCTTCACACGAACGAAAGCTGTAATGACTTGTCACTACTTTTAAAGTCCACAGTAGTTCAGCTTTCATTGCCTGTGTTTTAGTAGGGCTCAGGATGTTCACTGACATCTGAGTTTGAGCAGAACAGTTGGTTGATGAACTGCAGGATGACGAACTGCTAGAAGTGATGGGATCGCTCGTAAAATTTTTTGTAAAAAAATTCGAATGACGAACTGCAGGATTTATAGTAGGTTCCCAAAAGCCCCCCAACTTATTTCAGAATTGATTATCAAGAAGTAGTTAAACAGAAAGATATTTTCATTCTGATTCCAAAGGTAACTTTATTTTTTTTCTATGACAATTAGTTCAAAAGTTATTCAAATTTGAAAACGGCTCTATATAGGGTCAAAAGCGTACATTTTTGAAATTGAGCAAAATAGCAACTTTGAGGCACCGTAAAACCCTCATTTTCAACAAGGTATCAATGAAAATTGGTAGATCAGCTCTCATTAGCATATAAAACAGCTGTGATTTATTTCTAGGGTGTACACTTATTAGTTATCTAATTACAAGCCCCTAAAATCCATAAAAACTGTAAAATCGCAGTCGCCGATGAGGCAAAACTGAAAATGATAATATCTAAGCTTCTAATTGACATACAAGCATGATTTTTATATCAAAATGTTTGTTTTGAAAAGATCTATGCACCAGGTATAATTAGAAAGATATCTGAACATTATTCTAAAAAGTCATTTTTTTTCTAGTATTGTGGCTTATTGAGGAAAAATCAGCACCCCCGCATGGCATAAAACATCAAAATGACTTTGTGAAACATTAATTAATCATTTTCATAAAACAATTGTCAAATAACAACTCAGCTGTTCAATAGTTTTTATGTATCATACATGTTTATGAAATGTTTTAAATTCAATACCATGGGGAGACATCATAATGACATCACTTCAATGACAGGTACGCTCTGGATATCTCCTCTACATCTGACACCTTCCACTGCCTCATGTTATGCGCAACAGGGTTCACATCCAAGTTCCATTTGAACACATAGCAGCTCTCAGTTTCTGCTTCATCATCAGCACTAGGCCACTTGAATAAGTCACCTACATCACTTTTCGCAAGGTACTTGACCATTGCCTTCTCTTTGCTGATGATCTTGGTTACAGTTCCGACATAAAAATTGTTGTCATAAAAGACAGCCACCCATTCGCCAATATGCTCGAACGATGGGGGCTGAAACTGGTCATGGCCAAAGTCTAACTCTTGGAACTCGTCGAGATGTGGTGTCCTGGCTGCTGGCTCCACGGTGTCTCCACTGTCAAGATGGTCCTTCAGCGCTTGGATTAGCTCTTCAAGGGGTCCTGTCATCCTCAGCCTGCCTTTTTTCAATAAGACTGTCTTTTGGTACCTAATCTGGTCCTTGATGGCTTGTAGAAGAAGGTTGGCATCCTGCCGCCTGTGCCGGCTAACCAGCCTATCAACATCATCTGCTGTATTACAGGGGCCACCAATAAGCATTAGCTTCTGAATGAGTTCAGCCTTTTTTGCCGCTTCCTTTGCCTCCTTCGCAAGCTTCTTTGCCCTGGAATCAATCAGCTTCTGGCGAAGGCGGAGCATGACAGCTTCTTCCTCTGCCCGATTCTGTGCACGAAGAGCCTTGCCTTTCTTTCGCCCGAAAGCCAGCAAATTTGCAGCCTCAGCTGTCCGCTTCCCTTGAAGCCACTCAGATGTGTGGTTGTGGCAGAGCATATTGGTTGATGTTCGCTGGTGAGTGGTTGAGTTTCGGGCCTTGTTAATGTCATAATCAAGATCACCAAAGACATTTTCTCCTAGTAGGTTGGTCAGAGGGCAATGGTCTAGTTCAGGGGGCATCTCAGCAGGCGGTCCCCCATAGATGTTTCCTGGTAGAAAGTCAGTCAGTTGTGTCATGAGCTTATCACGCATTCCTGGCATCAGCTGCTGGAGCGCAGACTTGACTGCTTCCTTGTGCTGAGATGCCCACCTGTCTACAGCATCTCTGAGCCTCTGCCGCTTACCAGCTATCTCAAACTCTCCACCAAAGATGCCAGGAAATTGGGGATTAAGAAGGTCAGAAGAGTCTTGTTCCCAACTTCTCATCTTGTTGTCCATGGCCTGGATGTACTGATGTAGCTGTGTGTATTTCACTCTGCTATCAAGGAGCTCCCAGTAAGGGCCAGTGATTCGAACAAAAATCAGGGCAACAGCACAGACAAATACCATCAACCTACTGTCCTCGAGGTCTGCTCTGAGGCTGTCTATCTTCAGGTTGTTGTGTTCGAGTGATGGAAAGAACGAGCGGAGGTGGTCATGGTGGTAAATGACAGCTGCTGCACCTTCAAAGAAACAATTAAAACGGTTGCTTCTGTAGCTTGTCACCAGACTTGTCACATCTTCTTCTTTACAATGAGCTAGCCAGTCCTGTCTGCACCCATTTTTTTCATCACCTCTGGGGCCTACCAGGTCACAAGTGTGGTGAATGACACGATGTGTGGCGGATTCTGAGGAGTTGCCAAAGATGGTGAACCTGCTGTCCTTGTCCCTGCCAAGTTTTTCCCTGGTGACTGAGGCAGCAATGACTTCCTTCTCCATGATTTTTAATGTGGTCTCACAAGCCCTCTGCAAGCCAATAAGGAAATGGGCGTTGCAAAAGAGAAAATGAACAACAGTCTGATGGCCAATCTTTGTCTTGAGAAATTCAAGGAGGACGGTATTGAACTTTTTCATAACTGCGGCCCTATCAGACATGACACTTGTAAGTTTAGAAAGAATTTGTCTGAAAACCTCATCCTGCACCTGCTCAGAATATTCTGCAAATAACTCAGCCACACACCCAAGCTGGTTGATGGTAAGTTGCAGCAGTGTGGCAGAGTCTTCGGTGGCGACTGTTTTAAATCCAAATGACAGTGTTTCTGTTGGACTTATATCAAGTGTCACTTGTTGGCTTACATAGCACTTCTTCTGCCTCGATGTTGCATCGGTATGGAGGGTGATATTTGATGACTCTAGAATTTTCTCTGCTATTTGGACATTTGCGAGTACTTGCCCTTCATCTAAAATGTTACTTACAGTTTGGGCTGTTGGGAGGTCTTTTTCACCAAATTTATAATCAAAAATGCCTTCGCCCACAATCTTAATAACATCTGAACATCTGGTAGTGGGGGTGTGGGCTTGGGAATGAAGGGCTAAGACTGTTTTTCTGATGTTGTCCTTAAATCGATTCCCTTCCTCTCTCACCCTTGTATCTATCCTCTCCTCACCCCTTGCTGCTGAAATCTCAGAATTCAAAACCTTGAGCTCTTCTTGGAGGGCAGAAATTCTTTGATCTTGTTCTTGAACACGCTGCTTCTTGCGCCGCAGATCACGCTCTAAATTATATACTGTGCGCTGATGTTCTTCTGAAGCCTCCTGTGCAGCCTCCTTTGCAGCTTTTAGGTCACCTTCAGCCTTATCAGCTCTCTTTTCAGCGCTCTTCAAGTTCTGCAGCTTGTCCTGCAATCGCTGTAGTCGCTCTGGCTGTAGCTGTTGAACTGTCAGCTTCAGGGTCCTCACCTCCTCTTGTAAACTTAAATTAAGTCGTTGCTGCTCTGTTGCGTCTTTCATCTCCTCAACCAGCTTAAACTTGTCCCTTGAAAGATCTTGCACAGTGCAACTCAGTACTGCTACTTGCTCTTCCCCTACTTTAAGCTGCTCAGATTGCTTTAGGATCTTCTTTTCTGCTTCTTTCAATCTTACTTCAGTTTCAGTAGGTGCAGCCTTCCCACTTGACGAAGGAGCAGCTTGCAAAATAAATGGCTGACCTAGGAAAAGAGCCAAGTTCTTTTCGCGATCCTCTCCTTTTTTACGAAGGAGTTTGTCATAACTTTCTTTCATTTTCCTGATGGCGTGCTTCAGCCTTGAATTTTCTTTCTCCTTCTCCTTCTCCTCCTTTCCCTCATCCAATTTAAGCAATGTTCGCATCCAATGAACGGTGAAAAAAGCCCCACAATCCTCTCTCTTCCTAAACTGTTCAATGTCTAAAACCACCACATTAGTGACATCTGCTCCTGACACAGAAACAGCTTCTTTAGCAAGAAGGATATTCCTCCTCAATCCCAGCTTCTGCAGGGACGGGGAAACGAAGTCCAAGTCAAGTTGATTGTCCAGGATCTTCTGACAGGCAATGTCGTCTGCAGAGGCATCAGCAAGCATCTTCTTGAGACGAGAGATGAGGCCCTTGATGCGATCAGCAGGGTAGCTTATATCAGGGAAGAGACGTTCAGCAAACCAATGGGTGACCTGTGAAAAAAGAAACTTTTATTAATATCATGAACACATTATCATCAAAAGACACAAAGATCACAAGCGTAGAAAATTTATTTAAGTTCAGAAACTTTACATTAGTGCAGAAACTTTATATGAAACTTTTATAAATCCTATTTACCCATAATAATAATAATAATAATATATTTTATTTATATAGCGCAAAATCTTGATAAAATCAAATCTAAGCGCTGAGCGTATACATGCATACATACCTACATACATATGAGCGTATACATGCATACATACATGCATACATACTTACATACATACTTACATACATAAATCTAAGCTGAGCATATACATGCATACATACATACATACATAAATCTAAGCGTATACATACATACATACATACATACATACGTACGCACATGCATACATAATAATTACATCATTTATACAGCGCAAAATCTCGACAAAATCAAATCCAAGCGCCTGCATTAATTAAAGAATATTTTTTAGCTTATTGATATATGTTGTCACCATTGTCACAGATTATATGAAAAATCTAATTAATCATTAGAACTGCAGTGTTAAGCTGAAAAAAGAAAGAAAAGTTAAACGATATGACACTGATTCAACACAAGCCACAATAGATATCACTCAAGCCAAAATATGTGCCGTTCTGCAAAAGAGTTTACAGTAGTTAACACAGAAAAACAGTTATTTCTTACATCATTGTAGGTCTTGTCTGGTGTTGTCTGGCGTAGTAGCTCCAACTGGAGGAGAAGCCTGTTTGTCAAGGCAACTTTGGGGGGATGTGGTGGTCTACCCTTCTTCCCTGGTACAAAAGAAGCCTTCAGGGCTTCAAAAATGCTGTCCCCTGTAAAAGAAAGAAAGATTGAAACATGAAATGATTGTCTCCACATTTGACATCCATGTGATAATTAAACAACAGGAAAATGTATCCATTTAAATAAATGACTTAATCATTTGATTACTTATTCCCTCTTTCCTATTCCCTATTTCATTGACACACATTTCAAAACTTGCATTATCAGAAACGTCTTTTTTTTTCTTTTTTTTTTTTTTTTTTTAACTAATACATGTTGGCCTATATTAAAATAAACAAGTTTAGTGATGTCAAAAATCAGGTTCAAACTCAAGTTATCATGTATGTCTAAAGCCTGCCTGAAAGTTATTTGCAAATTGAAAAGAAATATACAATACATGAATATCATATAAATTCAGTTTATGTGACTTGTATAGCACACTGACACAGAAAGGAGGATTCTGAAGCCTTTGCATTCTTACCCCGATAGCAGACGATGTTTTGAAACGGGGTCACGTGACTAAACCTTTTTAAAATTCCAGCTACACTCTACAATTTCGTGCAAAATATTTACCTGAAGTAAGAGTAAAACATGTCTACTAAGCAATAAAAGCATTCATTTTGTGTTTGGAGCTATAAGAATAATTAATTTTGCCAGCGATGAGGGAGACCCTCTAGTCCGATGTTACACACTCGAACCAAGTAGAGCTTCTCATCTCAATCGATCGACTTTACTCGGTCGTAACAGAAAATTATAAGCTTTTATGCCGAAGTTAAGCTACAAATCAATAAAAGAAGAAGTGTACTTACCAACAAGATCATTCAAATTCGGTGGATCAGTCACAGGCTGATGCAAAGTCGAATCTTCGCCGATTGGGTCGGTCACAGATACATCGAGTGCAGCCATGTTTTGACGCGTCACTAGGTAAGCGCCCTTCGCTCGAAACTCACTTTGTTTATGTTCTTCTCGCGGCTCTCTCTACCGGTACAAACCGCACATCGGCTGAATATTTACATGGTTAAAAAGCTGAAATGTTCCTCTCTGTTCACATATAATTTTGGAAACGATCGATGCTTTGTTTTGAGTTGAAAATCGTCCGAACCGGTTTCAAACCGGGTTTTCAGAACCTATTTTTAGAGCGACCTACTTCATTTAAATATCATGTGAACGAGCTGAAAGCGCTCTTTCCATTGGTGTGATTATTTTTACCGTCCAATGGCTGTACGCGTATAGAACGGGATTTAAAACCGCCCGCCTTTTTAGGTCTCATCGTCTGCCATTTTCAGACGTCAAATTCCGAAAGTGATAGACGACATTTTCAAAGTCATCAATCTTCGGTTTTAAAACAAACAGAATAAAACGAACATGGTAGATGATAAAAAAGATATCAAATGTTTGTTTCATCAAGTTTTTATTCGATTTTATTCACTCACAACCAGTCAATCGATGATTAAAGACAGGCTAAAATTAGGTCAAATTAACGTAGCGGACAGCCTAAGCGGGGGGCTTTTGGGAACCTATTTATAGCCTTCATCAGGTCGCAGTGTTTTTTCCCTTTTCCATGGGTATATACAGCCGATTCTCCCATTGAACGAATGTCTATGGTCTTCTTACAAATGCGGCAAAAGGCCTTGCATCTGTCTCCATTTGGGTCTGCCTGCAGCCATTCTTTGTATTCGTCTTTTTCCAGCCAAACCACGTCAAACAAACATTTCCCCGGCATGTTGATTCTCAATTTCAAAATGGTGAAACATTCTTTCACGTACACGCATGCGCCATCAAGGCCCGTAACTCTGGTGTTTTGACCTATAGCAGACGACGTATCGGTAAGATCGTCGATCTTAACTCCGACTCCGACTTTCTTTTTTTTTCAATTCAATTTCAACCTTTTTTTTTTTTTTTTTTTACAAACTCAAGATTTTACACAGACTTTATTAAAAATCATAGGCAGTGACAAAACTTAAGGACTTTTTAAAGACCTTTCAGCAAAAGCCTGATTTTTAAGGACTTTTAAGGCCTTAAAAAGCATGCCCTCAAAATTCAGGACTTTTAAGGACTGTGCGAACCCTGTAAGCAGATTACCTTGGGGAATGGATACAAACATACTAATTCATCTGTCAACAGCACTTGTATGATCTAAATTATCCTATGCGCAAGAAGTTTTCTTCAGTGCACCAAAATATTTATTAAAGAAGATACAAAGCTTAGACTGCAAAAGTATTAAAATTGCTCTAGGTGTCCCTGCTCACGCCTCTAATCTGGAAACGTACAAAGTTGCTGGAATTCTGTCTCTGAACAACTATTGTGAGCTAGCGACAGCAAAATTTGCCGTTAGAACTACTTCACAGACAGACAATTTTGTGGATAAGAAAATTAAAATCAGGTCTGATGTTGACTTTCCAAAGCCAGCAAACAGCATTTCATCACAAATGACTGTTGCAACTTACGTATCTGACTTAGTCAAACAGTCTCACCTAAATATGGATGACATAGCTGAGACACCATCAACAACACCTAACCCTACATGGGAAATGCTAAAAGCCTCCTTTGATATTGATTATACAGACGCCAAGAAAATGAAAACATCAACATTTCGATATCCACAGCAAGATAACACATCAATGAAAAATACCGTACCCACCTTCATATTTTTACCAATGGATCAGTCTTAGAAAATAAATGTGCTGGAGCAGCATTTTATGTTCCAAAATTTAAAATAAAAAAGTCATTTTTCATTGGGGCAAACATATCCATATTTACAGCGGAATTAGTCGCTATTATACAAGCATTGCATTATCTAGTAAATATTAAACCCATGTCTTTCAAAGTAGTTCTCTTTGTTGACTCAAAATTTGTATTATATGCCTTACGGTCTTTTGATGCCGACACAAGATCTGATTTAACCCTCTTGCATTTGTGGTTCTGAAAGCTTAACTGCCCCTAGATTTCGAGGTTTTGTCAAGTTTTAAGGAAAAAATCACCCCCTGACTTCAAAACTGTGTAACATGGCCGAAAATTGTCGGATCATCAGGAAACTTCACGGGCGCGCTGTACGGATGTTGCAGTTCAGTATCTTTGTTTGGTTGTGTGTCTGACTACTGTGTGTCATGTCGTTGTCACCAAAATGTCCCCACAATGTGTATATCAATACTAAATCAACATACACCATGCTGTTATGAGTCTACAGCATGCATTTATAACATACAATGTCAAAGTATGGCCTACCAGAAGTGATCTGGAGCACTCCCCGCTGTCCCTTGTAACAGCTATAATCCATTGTCACCAAAGTTGTCCACCACAATAGAATGTATAAATCCGCTTGAAATCAGGTGTTTTTAAATCAGTTTCTTGCTTGTTTTGAAGATATATACACCTCTATTTACACACACAAGCACCAATATACCGCCACTGAATGCAAGCATAAGTCTGTGTCACCACCAGTGTCACACGTCTTGTCACAATGTCCTCTCACCAAAATTGTCACCAGAATTGTCACCAAAAATAAAATATGCAATAAAAGTCAGTCTATTGGTCCATGGGTTCAGCTGCGGGCTCGGCAACATCATGATAGTCGCGGAAGCAGTCGTTGGTTTGTTTGCAGAGCGGCACCTGGCAGAACGAGCAGAAGAAGGACGTCTCCACCGCATGCCCCTTAGGTGTTGTGCGGCCCACCTTCCTGCACTGGCGACACTGCTTCTTCCCTCTCCCCTCGTATCTCTCGAGGGTGTGGTGTTTGATGGTGGCAAGTGCCACTGGTGCCACTGCAGCCTTCATGCTCTTTCCTGTTGGCTTTTTTCTGGATGTGAAGCCTGCTCTTAACTGTTCTGCGATGTCGACCCGGAACCACAGGTGGTCGTATGTTTTCTTTGGTGCCGGGTTGTGTCGCGATTTTTTCCAGGTGAGCCATGCCTGAACGATGCAGAGATTGACAAAACTGTGGAAGATGTACCGCCACCACTTCTTGTTTGGATGGCCGACAGGGTAGTAGCTCAGCAGCTGATCAGATTTGTCGACCCCTCCCATGTGACGATTGTAGTCGAGGATGACAGTGGGGGTTGTCTTGCCGTCAACTGTTGTTTTGCCAGGTGTTGTGTTGGTGCTGAGCATATGTATCTGCCTGTTGTCTTTGTATACTGTGGCCATGATGTTGCCTTTTTGTAGTTGGAGCAAGTCTCCTTTTTCTTTCAGTTTTGCGTTTTTGATGTCTTCTGGCAGGCCTTTTCTGTTAGATATAACTGTTGCACAAGCATACGTCTTGTTTTGTGACAGGTGTTTGATGAGTGGCAGAGATGAAAAGTATCTGTCAAAGTACAGGTGGTGATACCGGTTGTAGAAAGGAGAGGCCATTTTATCAACAACTTCATATCCAAGAGGCACAGTGGTGTCTTGACGGCTATTTTTCCCAGTGTAGACATCAAAGTTCATGCAGTATCCGGTTTCAGCGTCACAGATTTCCCAAACTTTGATGCCCCACTTGGTCGGTTTTGCAGGCATGTATTGTTTGAAGAACAAGCGTCCTTTGAATCCAATCATGGCCTCATCTATGCTGAGCTCACGGCCCGGATTGAAGTTGAGCATGAATCTCTCAAGAATGTCATTGAGGAAGGGTCGCACCTTGAATAATGTGTCGTACTCAGGTGAGTCTCGCCCAGGTGTGTTGGAAGTATCCCGCAAGTGAAAATACTGGTTGAGTTTGAAGAAGCGGGTCTTTGACATCACACCACTAATCCAAGGATCATTGAAGCGGTAGTCGGTACTCCAATAACACCAGAGACGTGGTTTGTGATTCACACCCATCATCACAAGCACTGCCACGTAAGCACGCATCTCTGCAGGTGTTGTATCAAACCACAGCCGGTCATATACACCTTTTTTTTCTATCCGTTGTCTGGCATATTTGTTTGTTTCACGAGCAGCCATTTCGAAAAATGACTGCGGTAAAAACAAGAAAAAATAATCAAGGGGTGTTGCTGCGTCTGGTAGGTTGTGTGTTGGTCCTGTTGGCTGCTGAAAAGGTTCAACAGTGGGTGCGTGTGTCGGCGGTCGCCATGTTTGTTGGAGGTTGGCCAGTGGCACATGGTCTTCTGGGTCACTGTTAATCTCTTCATCCTCCTCAGAATCTTCACCAACATCAACATCAGATTCTGAAGCATCTTGTTCTCTTTCTATGTCATCCACTAGAGCAAGTACTTCATCTATTTCCTCCTGTGTCCAATCTTCCATATCTCTGTCAATAACAGTGCTCGTGGACGCCATGTTGAAACAATGCAAAAAGTGAATGAACCGACCAAGGCAAAGTTTTTTAGTTCCCACGGTCCGAAGAAAGCCCCCATTCATACTTAAAAATAGTGCCAGACATTCTACAAAGAGTTCCAAATTCTCCCAACCCAACCTCATTTGCTTACTGATAGTACCACTACTGCAGTGGCTAGTGGAAAACTACTACACGCACGCAGTGTGCCCCGGCCGGCAACAGCTGGAGCAGGCTTAAACCAGCTGTCGGTCTACCGGCCGGCAACAGCCGGAATGGGACTAATAGTGTTAATTACTGAAGCAAATCATCTTGTACATCGTTTAAGGATAAAAGGTACAGATATCAGTTTATGCTGGGTGCCTTCTCACGTTGGTCTTCACGGCAACGAAGTAGTTGACAGAGCAGCTAAGCAAGGTGCACAGAATTCTGTTAATTCTATAGAATTACATGTTCATACTTCTGTAAAAGAAGCTTGCAACATGCTCAAATCAGCCTCATGGATTTGATTTCATGAACATTTAAATGAACAGTTTGTGTCACAACAAATGATAAAACTTTCCGTTCAAAATTTATACAAAAAAATGCAGTATTCTTCCATGTATCATTTGCGATCGATTATTGCTGTTCGTTTTCGTATTCAGCTGAACACACTGAAAACAAAATATTGTAAAAATGTCAAGTGTATTTGCGGCAAACAGTTCACACTGTTTCACTGTTTATTTTATTGCAAAATGCTACGTTCTTTTCTACCGAAAATGTTTACACAAGAAAACTATTCTGAAACTCAGTTCTAAAAAGTAACATCAGATCAATCTTTATTACTTAAAATTTCAGAATCATTACTTCACAGTCCTGTTAATGCATTACTTTAACTTTATGCAGTCTGTGCTTTAGTGTTAAATTTTCCCTTCACATTGTTGAAGTTAATTGTTACTAATGTTAGAGTTAAGATTTCGTTCCATTTTACTATTCTACCACCTATTTATGACTTTTCCCTCTTGTCTCCCCTCTGCTCCAATCCAACCCGTCCAACTATCGTTCTCCATTTCATTTTATTTATACATTTTTTCTTCCCCTTCCCCCCCTCCCCTCCCCCGTCTAATATCACTTACAGTGAAAAGACGTTAAATCAAAGAACGAATGAACAAACACACACATACACACACACACATACACACACACTATATATATATATATACACACACACACACACACCAAAGGGGTTGGCCTTGACGGTGTCAGTGGAGTCGTCCTTGTCGTTGTCGCTCTCCCCACCACTGCTGCCCATCTTGCTGTCGTTGTTGTTGTCCATTCTCAGCATGCCGTCAATGCCATGGGAATGATCCAACTTGTCCAACTCTGCAACAGACACACATACAAGGTGGTAACATTACCTGCTCCCGTTACATAACCCTGGCCCTGACCTGAATCAATGTCCTTTCACTAACAAAACACTTGCCCAAACTGAATCATTCTCTTACTAATAACACGCTTGCCCAAACTGAATCATTCTCATACTAACAACACACTTGCCCAAACTGAATCATTCTCATACTAACAACACACAGACTCAAACTGAATCATTCTCATACTAACAACACACTTGCCAAAACTGAATCATTCTCTTACAACACGCTTGCCAAAACTGAATCATTCTCATACTAACAACACACTTGCCAAAACTGAATCATTCTCATACTAACAACACACTTGCCAAAACTGAATCATTCTCATACTAACAACACACAGACTCAAACTGAATCATTCTCATACTAACAACACACTTGCCAAAACTGAATCATTCTCATACTAACAACACACTTGCCAAAACTGAATCATTCTCTTACAACACACTTGCCAAAACTGAATCATTCTCTTACAACACACTTGCCAAAACTGAATCATTCTCTTACTAAAGACACACATACCCAAACTGAATCATTCTCTTACTAAAGACACACAGACCCAAACTGAATCATTCTCTTACTAACAACACACAGACCCAAACTGAATCATTCTCTTACTAAAGACACACAGACCCAAACTGAATCATTCTCTTACTAAAGACACACAGACCCAAACTGAATCATTCTCTTACTAAATACAAACAGACCCAAACTGAATCATTCTCTTACTAACAACATACAGACCCAAACTGAATCATTCTCTTATTAAAGACACACAGACCCAAACTGAATCATTCTCTTACTAACAACACACAAACCCAAACTGAATCATTCTTTTACTAACAATACACAGACTCAAACTGAATCATTCTCTTATAACAACATACAGACCCAAACTGAATCATTCTCTTACTAAAGACACACAGACTCCAAACTGAATCATTTCATTTACTAACAACATACAGACCCAAAACTGAATCATTCTCTTACTAACAACACACAGACTCAAACTGAATCATTCTTTTACTAACAACATACAGACCCAAACTGAATCATTCTTTTACTAACAATACACAGACCCAAACTGAATCATTCTCTTACTAAAGACACACAGACCAAACTGAATCATTCTCTTACTAACAACACACAGACCCAAACTGAATCATTCTCTTACTAAAGACACACAGACCCAAACTGAATCATTCTCTTACTAACAAACACAACCCAAACTGAATCATTCTCTTACAACACACAGACCCAAACTGAATCATTCTCTTACTAACAATACACAACCCAAACTGAATCATTCTCTTACTAACAACACAAACTCAAACTGAATCATTCTCTTACTAACAATACCAGATCCAAACTGAATCATTCTCTTACTAAAGACACACAGACCCAAACTGAATCATTCTCTTACTAAAGACACACAGACCCAAACTGAATCATTCTCTTACTAAAGACACACAGACCCAAACTGAATCACTCTCTTACTAACAATACACAAACCCAAACTGAATCATTCTCTTACTAAAGACAACAGACCAAACTGAATCATTCTCTTACTAACAATACACAGACCCAAACTGAATCATTCTCTTACTAAAGACACACAGACCCAAACTGAATCATTCTCTTACTAAAGACACACAGACCCAAACTGAATCATCTCTTATTACAGACAACATACCCAAACTGAATCATTCTCTTACTAAACACACAGACCCAAACTGAATCATTCTCTTACTAAACCACAAATATCTCACAAACACACCAAACTGAATCATTCTCTAAACAACACACAGACCCAAACTGAATCATTCTCTTACTAACAATACATAGACCCAAACTGAATCATTCTCTTACTAAAGACACAGCCAACTGACATCCCAAAACTGAAACTAATCATTCTCTTACTACAAAAACACAACCCAAACTGAATCATTCTCTTACTAACAACACACAGACTCAAACTGAATCATTCTCTTACTAACAACACACAGACCTAAACTGAATCATTCTCTTACTAACAACACACAGACCCAAACTGAATCATTCTCATACTAACAATACACAAACCCAAACTGAATCATTTCTACTTACTAACAATATCATCATACAGACCCAAACTGAATCATTCTCTTACTAACAATACACAAGACCCAAACTGAATCATTCTCTTACTAAAGACACTCAGACACCAAACTGAATCATTCTCTTACTAAAGACACACAGACCCAAACTGAATCATTCTCTTACTAACAACACACAGAACCCAAAACTGAATCATTCTCTTACTAAAACACACAGACCCAAACTGAATCATTCTCTTACTAAAGACACAGACCTAAACTGAATCATTCTCTTACTAACAATACACAAACCCAAACTGAATCATTCTCTTACTAACAACACACAGACCAAACTGAATCATTCTCTTACTAAAGACACACAGACCCAAACTGAATCATTCTCTTACTAACAATACACAACCCAAACTGAATCATTCTCTTACTAAACATACAGACCAAACTGAATCATTCTCTTACTAAAGACACACAGACCAAACTGAATCATTCTCTTACTCATAAACCAAATGACACTTACTAGACCGACCAAACTGAATCATTCTCTTACTAAAGACACACAGACCCAAACTGAATCATTCTCTTACTAACAATACACAAACCCAAACTGAATCATTCTCTCTATCTAGACACACATGATACCCAAACCTTTACTAACACCACAATACCCAAACATTCATTCTAACACAACAAAACCCAAACTGAACATTCTTTACAACACCACATAAACCCAAACTATCATTTCTAACACACATAACCCAAACTATCTTTCTAAACACCACATATACACCCAAAACCTTCTCAACACCACATATACCAAAACCTTTCTAACCAATATACTCAAACCTTCTTTCTAACACACATATACCCAACCTTTCTAACACCACAATATTACCCAAACCTTTCTAAACCACATATACCCAAACCTTTTCTAACACCACATATACCCAAACCTTTCTAACACCACATATACCCAAACCTTCTAACACCACATATACCCAAACCTTTCTAACACCACCAATATACCCAAACCTTCTAACACCACATATACCCAAACCTTTCTAACACCACATTAACCCAAACCTTTCTAACACACCAATTAACCCACAAACCTTCTAACACCACATATACCCAAACCTTTCTAACACCACATATACCAAACTCTTTCTAACACCACATATACCCAAACCTTTCTAACACACTACAACACTTTAACCTTCCAAACCTTTTCTAACACCACATATACCCAAACCTTTCTAACACCACATATACCCAAACCCTTCTAACACCACATATACCCAAACCTTTCTAACACCACATATACCCAAACCTTCTTTCTAACACCACATATACCCAAACCTTTTTCTAACACCACATATACCCAAACCTTCTGTCTAACACCACATATACCAACCTATCAACACCACATTACCAACTCTCTAACACCACATATACCCAAACCTTCTTCTAACACCACATATACCCAAACCTTCTTCTAACACCACATATAACCCAAACCTTCTTCTAACACCACATATACCCAAACCTTCTGTCTAACACCACATATACCCAAACCTTTCTAACACCACATATACCCAAACCTTTCTAACACATTACCAAATTCTGTCTAACACCACATATACCCAAACCTTCTGTCTAACACCACATATACCCAAACCTTTCTAACACCACATATACCCAAACCTTTCTAACACCACATATACACAAACCTTCTGTCTAACACCATATATACCCAAACCTTCTTTCTAACACCACATATATACCCAAACTGAATCATTCACTTCTTTCTAACAACACATATATACCCAAACTGAATCATTCACTTCTGTCTAACACCATATATACCCAAACCAAATCCTTCTCCTCCCCTTACTATCAAAGACAGAAAAACATTGTTTACCCGAGTATTCCACAGACAGAAAAACATTGTTTACCCGAGTATTCCACAGACAGAAAAACATTGTTTACCTGAGTATTCCAGACAGAAAAACATTGTTTACCCGAGTATTCCACACAGAAAAACATTGTTTAACCGAGTATTCCACAGAAAGAAAAACATTGTTTACCCGAGTATTCCACAGACAGAAAAACATTGTTTACCTGAGTATTCCACAGACAGAAAAACATTGTTTACCTGAGTATTCCACAGACAGAAAAACATTGTTTACCTGAGTATTCCACAGACAGAAAAACATTGTTTACCTGAGTATTCCACAGACAGAAAAACATTGTTTACCTGAGTATTCCACAGAGCCGTTGGTTGCTACTGACAACACACTGCTGTCACCATTGGTTGCTACTGGTAACCCGTTGACGTCACCGTTGGTTGCTATGGGTAACCCACTGATGTCACCATTAGCTGCTGTGGGCAACCCTTTGCTGTCCTCGTCCACCAGCTGGTAGAAATCCCCGATAATTTGTAGAAATTCTGCCACCTGCTCCGTCTGGGGCATTGTCTCCACTATCTGTTGGTGGATCAATCAGGGCATGATTATATGTTGGTGGGTCTATCAGGGCATGATTATAGTGTTGGTGGGTCTATCAGGGCATGATTATAGTGTTGGTGGGTCAATCAGAGCATGATTATAGTGTTGGTGGGTCTATCAGAGCATGATTATAGTGTTGGTGGGTCTATCAGAGCATGATTATAGTGTTGGTGGGTCTATCAGGGCATGATTATAGTGTTGGTGGGTCTATCAGAGCATGATTATAGTGTTCGTGGGTCTATCAGAGCATGATTATAGTGTTGGTGGGTCTATCAGAGCATGATTATAGTGTTGGTGGGTCTATCAGAGCATGATTATAGTGTTGGTGGGTCTATCAGAGCATGATTATAGTGTTGGTGGGTCTATCAGGGCATGATTATAGTGTTGGTGGGTTCGGTTATCAGTGCAATCAGTGGCAATCAATAACTTGTTACTGTCAGGACAATTATTATCATCAATAACTTGTTTACTGTCAGGATAATTATATCATCATATCAATAACTGTTTACTGGTATCAGGATATATTCGATTTATCAACAAACTGTTGTTACTGTCAGGATAATTATCATCATCAATAACATTATGTTTACTGTCAGGGTAATTATCATCATCAATAACTGTTGTTACTGTCAGGATAATTATCATCATCAATAACTTGTTACTGTCAGGATATCATCATCAATAACTTGTTACTGTCAGGATAATTATCATCATCAATAACGTTGTTACTGTCAGGGTAATTATCATCATCAATAACTTGTTACTGTCAGGGTAATTATCATCATCAATAACTGTTGTTACTGTCAGGGTAATTATCATCATCAATAACTGTTGTTACTGTCAGAGTAAATATCATCATCAATAACTGTTGTTACTGTCAGGGTAATTATCATCATCAATAACTGTTGTTACTGTCAGGGTAAATTATCACCATCAATAACTGTTACTGTCAGGATAATTATCATCATCAATAAATGCTGTTACTGTCAGGGTAATTATCATCATCAATAACTTGTTACTGTCAAGGTAATTATCATTATCAATAACTGTTGTTACTGTCAGGGTAATTATCATCATCAATAACTGTTGTTACTGTCAGGGTAATTATCATCATCAATAACTTGTTACTGTCAGGATAATTATCATCATCAATAACTGTGTTACTGTCAGGGTAATTATCATCATCAATAACTGTTGTTACTGTCAGGGTAATTATCATGATCAATAACTGTTGTTACTGTCAGGGTAATTATCATGATCAATAACTGTTGTTACTGTCAGGGTAATTATCATCATCAATAACTGTTGTTACTGTCAGGGTAATTATCATCATCAATAACTGTTGTTACTGTCAGGATAATTATCATCATCAATAACTGTTGTTACTGTCAGGATAATTATCATCATCAATAACTGTTGTTACTGTCAGGGTAATTATCATCATCAATAACTGTTGTTACTGTCAGGGTAATTATCATCATCAATAATGTTGTTACTGTCAGTGTAATTATCATGATCAATAACTTGTTACTGTCAGGGTAATTATCATCATCAATAACTGTTGTTACTGTCAGGGTAATTATCATCATCAATAACTTGTTACTGTCAGGGTAATTATCATCATCAATAACTCTTGTTACTGTCAGGGTAATTATCATGATCAATAACTGTTGTTACTGTCAGGGTAATTATCATCATCAATAACTTGTTACTGTCAGGGTAATTATCATCATCAATAACTGTTGTTACTGTCAGGGTAATTATCATGATCAATAACTGTTGTTACTGTCAGGGTAATTATCATCATCAATAACTTGTTACTGTCAGGGTAATTATCATCATCAATAACTGTTGTTACTGTCAGGGTAATTATCATCATCAATAACTTGTTACTGTCAGGGTAATTATCATCATCAATAACTGTTACTGTCAGGGTAATTATCATCATCAATAACTGTTGTTACTGTCAGGATAATTATCATCATCAATAAACTGTTGTTACTGTCAGGGATAATTATCATCATCAATAACTGTTGTTACTGTCAGGGTAATTATCATCATCAATAACTGTTGTTACTGTCAGGGTAATTATCATCATCAATAACTGTTGTTACTGTCAGTTAATTATCATGATCAATAACTTGTTACTGTCAGGGTAATTATCATCATCAATAACTGTTGTTGCTGTCAGGTAATTATCATCATCAATAACTGTTGTTACTGTCAGGGTAATCATCATCATCAATAACTGTTGTTACTGTCAGGGTAATTATCATGATCAATAACTGTTGTTACTGTCAGGCAATTATCATCATCAATAACTGTTGTTACTGTCAGTGTAATTATCATGATCAATAACTTGTTACTGTCAGGGTAATTATCATCATCAATAACTGTTGTTGCTGTCAGGATAATTATCATCATCAATAACTGTTGTTACTGTCAGGGTAATTATCATCATCAATAACTGTTGTTACTGTCAGGGTAATTATCATGATCAATAACTGTTGTTACTGTCAGTGCAATTATCATCATCAATAACTGTTGGTACTGTCAGGATAATTATCATCATCAATAACTTGTTACTGTCAGGATAATTATCATCATCAATAACTGTTGTTACTGTCAGGATAATTATCATCATCAATAACTGTTGTTACTGTCAGGATAATCATCATCAATAACTGTTGTTACTGTCAGGATAATTACCATCACCAATAACTGTTAGTACTGTCAGGATAATTATCATCATCAATAACTGTTGTTACATTATTGCCACAAATCATTTTCCCAGTTCATTCCTCTGAAGGCCAATTATCTTTCTTGCCTTTCTGAAGACTTTGTTTAAAAAAACACACACCAAAAGGTGGCACAGCACTGAAGCAATGCGCTATCAATGAGGACAGCAGCACAAGTTTCACATGGTCGATCCATTGTGACAAACAGAAATGACTCTGAACATGAAACAATACCTGACAAGTAACAATTGTTATAGTACTTATACTGTCTACAATACTGTGACAATGACATACAGAAATGATTATGAACATGAAGCGATACCTTACAAGTAACAATTGTTATGTACTATTAATGGACAATGACATACAGATATAATGAACATTAAGCAGTAAGTCTTGTTATTACAACATAAATGATATAACAGACACCTAAGTAACATGTTAGTAACAATTGTATTATACTCTGTCTACAATACTGTGACAACGACATAAAGAAATGATTATGAACATGAAGCGATACCTTACAAGTAACATTGTTATCACTGTCTACATTGCTGTGACAACGAACAGAAATGATTATGAACATGAAACGATACCTTACAAGTAACAATTGTTATACTGTCTACAATACTGTGACAACGACATAAAGAAATGATTATGAACATGAAGCGATACCTTACAAGTAACACTTGTTACACTGTCTACATTGCTGTGATAACAACGAACAGAAATGATTATGAACATGAAACGATACCTTACAAGTAACAATTGTTACACTGTCTACAATACTGTGACAACGACAAAACAGAAATTATATGAACATGAAGCGATACCTTACAAGTAACAATAGTTACACTGTGTACAAATCTGTGACAACAGTCTGAATTTTGGAGAAGACTGGCAATCCAGGTTAATACAAAAACGAAGGCAAAAACACACACACACACACACACAAAATTATCAACAATCAACCAGAAAAGTCACACCGCACATAAAACATTCAGAGGTTCCTGCTGAAATATAAAGTCAGTGAGTGTAAAGTCTGAGTGTAAAGTCTGTAAAGTCTGTGAGTGTAAAGTCTGTGAGTGTAAAGTCTGTGAGTGTAAAGTCTGTGAGTGTAAAGTCTGGTGAGTGTAAAGTCTGTGAGTGTAAAGTCTGTGAGTGTAAAGTAAAGTCTGTGAGTGTAAAGTCTGTGAGTGTAAAGTGTTCTGTAAAGTCTGTGAGTGTAAAAGTCTGTGAGTGTAAAGCTGTGAGTGTAAAGCTGTGAGTGTAAAGTCTGTGAGTGTAAAGTCTGTGAGTGTAAAGCTGTGAGTGTAAAGCCTGTGATGTAAGCCTGTGAGTGTAAAGCCTGTGAGTGTAAAGCTGTGAGTGTAAAGCTGTGAGTGTAAAGCTGTGAGTGTAAAGTCTGTGAGTGTAAAGTCTGTGAGTGTAAAGTCTTGTAAAGTGATTAAAGTCTGTGACTGTAAAGTCTGTGACTGTAAAGTCTGAGTGTAAAGTCTGTGAGTGTAAAGTCTGTGACTGTAAGAAGTACACTAACGAACTGCGGCGGTCAGATTCCATCGTCCCCAAACCATCAGTCATAAAGATAATGGCAACATCATGAACTTAACTAAGATCTGAACTACAATCAACACATGACGTCCAAACTCTCTTTCTTTCCACTCATCACACACAAATCACACACACACACACACACACACACACACACACACACACACACACACACACACACACACACACACACACACAAACACACACACACATACAGAGTACTAGTAACAAGATATCAGGAATCAATTACATCACACATCAGGAGAGGATCACATCCCTACTCCTGTCACTGTTATTGTTAATGTTATTGTTATTGATGTTTAAAGCCCAGCCGACTGCGCAGAGCCATATCAGGGCTATAGCCGTTTCAAAACATACACAATACTTCAACAGAAAAAACAGGTCACATGATCACACAACAAGCAATTTAATAAAAAATGAACCCCCTTCCCCCCCCTCTCTCTCTCTTTCTTCTTCCCTTCCTCTCCCTCCCCCCTCCTTGTGTGACAGTGCATATGGTAATTTGTAATGACCTACCACACATACCATGACACAAACCTAAATGGTGCCAATTTCAAGGGCACTCTATCACAAATGCATACGACAACAAATGTCTTTTACCATGTCTAACACTCACCATGTCTAACGCTCACCATGTCTTACGCTCACCATGTCTTACGCTCACCATGTCTTACGCTCATCATGTCTAATGCTCACCATGTCTTACGCTCATCATGTCTAATGCTCACCATGTCTATGCTCACCATGTCTGACGCTCACCATGTCTAACGATCACCATGTCTGACGCTCACCATGTCTAACACTCACCATGTCTTACACTCACCATGTCTAATGTTCACCATGTCTAACACTCACCACGTCTAATGCTCACCATGTTTAACGCTCACCATGTCTAACACTCACCATGTCTAACACTCACCATGTCTAACGCTCACCATGTCTAACGCTCACCATGTCAAATGCTCATCATGTCTAACGCTCACCATATCTAACGATCAAAATGTCTAACAGTAACACTCACATCTCTAATACTCACCATGACTAACACTCACATGGTCTAATGCTCACTGTGTCTAACGTTCACCTCGTCTAATGCTCACCATGTCTAATGCTCACCATGTCTAACGCTCACCATGTCAAATGCTCACCATGTCTAACGCTCACCATGTCTAACGATCAAAATGTCTAACACTCACATCTCTAATACTCACCATGACTAACACTCACATGGTCTAATGCTCACTGTGTGTAACGTTCACCTCGTCTAATGCTCACCATGTCTAATGCTCAAAATGCCTAACACTCACCATCTCTAATGCTCACCTAACATTCACCACGTCTAACAGTAACACTCACCACATCTAACGCTCACAATGTCTAATGCTCACCGTGTCTAACACCTCGTCTAGTGCTCACCTCGTCTAGTGCTCACCTCGTCTAACGCTCACCACATCTAATGCTCACCATGTCTAATGCTCAAAATGTCTAATGCTCACCATGTCTAACACTCACCATCTCTAATGCTCACCTAACACTCACACAGTCTAACACTCACAGCGTCCAACACACACAGAATACCACACACAGAGAACAATGCCGGCAACACACAGAGAACACTGTCTGTTACCCACACACTCACGTAAACAGACGGATTTTTCAACAACTACATTCAATCATGAACAGCCAGCCAATGATACTTCCAACAGTTTACGTCAAAAACAGTTCAGCGCAAACAGTTCACACCCAACACAAACCACACAGTTTGACAGCATGCCCAAGCAACAGTAGACTGGTATAAATACATCAAAATGTGTATCCATGTTATCAAAACAGCCCTCATGTGACGCAAACATGCATTATATCCTCATGTGACACAACTAATAAACATACATTACAGGTGAATGGAAGCCAAAAACTCTTGATTTTTATATAAATAAATAAGTATATGAAGTCAAAAAGCATTTGCACCTAGATTTTGATACAAGTAAATAAGCATATGCAAGTCAAAAGCTGATCAATCTTGATTTTACATTAAAAAGTAAATAAGCATATGGAAGTCAAAAGCTGATCAATCTTGATTTTATATTAGTAAGTAAATAAGCAAATCAAAGCTGAAAGCCAATTAAATCTCAATCTAGGGGACAAACAAAACAAACAGAAAAAGCCAGCGAAGAGCAAGACAGCTGTGAACTGACCATAACAGACGGTCAGTTTGTATCAATATCAATAATATCGTCACACAAGCTGATACCTAATTCCATTCCACTAAATGCATCAAATGTCAAACCATTACACTAATAACATACCACATTAATTAAAGGTTAGATCATTTTATTCATAACATACCGCACTTATCAAATGTCAGTTCTATCAAATATCAAATTATTCCATCGATAACATCCCACATTTATTGAATGTCAGATCATTTAACTGATAACATACCATGTTTATCAAGTGTCAGACTCACTGATAACATACCATGTTTATCAAGTGTCAGACTGTTTCACTGATAACATACCATGTTTATCAAGTGTCAGACTCACTGATAACATACCATGTTTATCAAGTGTCAGACTGTTTCACTGATAACATACCGTGTTTATCAAGTGTCAGACTCACTGATAACATACCATGTTTATTAAGTGTCAGACTGTTTCACTGATAACATACCATGTTTATCAAGTGTCAGACTCACTGAAAACATACCATGTTTATCAAGTGTCAGACTGTTTCACTGATAACATACCGTGTTTATCAAGTGTCAGACTGTTTCACTGATAACATACCATGTTTATCAAGTGTCAGACTGTTTCACTGATAACATACCATGTTTATCAAGTGTCAGACTGTTTCACTGATAAATACCGTGTTTATCAAGTGTCAGACTGTTTCACTGATAACATACATGTTTATCAAGTGTAAGACTTTCACTGATAACATACCATGTTTATCAAGTGTCAGACTGTTTAACTGATAACATACCATGTTTATCAAGTGTCAGACTCATTGATAACATACCATGTTTATTAAGTGTCAGACTCACTGATAACATACCATGTTTATCAAGTGTCAGACTATTTCACTGAAAACATACCATGTTTATCAAGTGTCAGACTATTTCACTGATAACATACCATGTTCATCAAGTGTCAGACTATATCACTGATAAACATACCATGTTTATCAAGTGTCAGACTCACTGATAACATACCGTGTTTATCAAGTGTCAGACTCACTGATAACATACCATGTTTATCAAGTGTCAGACTCACTGATAACATACCATGTTTATCAAGTGTCAGACTGTTTCACTGATAACATACCATGTTTATCAAGTGTCAGACTCACTGATAACATACTACGTGTTTATCAAGTGTCAGACTGTTTCACTGATAACATACCATGTTTATCAAGTGTCAGACTGTTTCACTGATAACATACCATGTTTATCAAGTGTCAGACTATTTAACTGATAACATACCCTGTTTATCAAGTGTCAGACTCACTGATAACATACCATGTTTATCAAGTGTCAGACTGTCTCACTGATAACATACCATGTCTATGAAGTGTCAGACTATTTCACTGATAACATACCATGTTTATCAAGTGTCAGACTGTTTCACTGATAACATACCATGTTTATCAAGTGTCAGACTGTTTCACTGATAACATACCATGTTTATCAAGTGTCAGACTATTTCACTGATAACATACCATGTTTATCAAGTGTCAGACTGTTTCACTGATAACATACCATGTTTATCAAGTGTCAGACTGTTTCACTGATAACATACCATGTTTATCAAGTGTCAGACTATTTCACTGATAACATACCATGTTTATCAAGTGTCAGACTGTTTCACTGATAACATACCATGTTTATCAAGTGTCAGACTGTTTCACTGATAACATACCATGTTTATCAAGTGTCAGACTGTTTCACTGATAACATACCATGTTTATCAAGTGTCAGACTCACTGATAACATACCATGTTTATCAAGTGTCAGACTGTTTCACTGATAACATACCGTGTTTATCAAGTGTCAGACTCACTGATAACATACCATGTTTATTAAGTGTCAGACTGTTTCACTGATAACATACCGTGTTTATCAAGTGTCAGACTCACTGTAAACATACCATGTTTATCAAGTGTCAGACTATTTCACTGATAACATACCATGTTTATCAAGTGTCAGACTGTTTCACTGATAACATACCGTGTTTATCAAGTGTCAGACTGTTTCACTGATAACATACCATGTTTATCAAGTGTCAGACTGTTTCACTGATAACATACCATGTTTATCAAGTGTCAGACTGTTTCACTGATAACATACCATGTTTATCAAGTGTCAGACTGTTTCACTGATACCATACCATGTTTATCAAGTGTCAGACTCACTGATAACATACCATGTTTATCAAGTGTCAGACTGTTTCACTGATAACATACCATGTTTATCAAGTGTCAGACTGTTTCACTGATAATATACCATGTTTATCAAGTGTCAGACTGTTTCACTGATAACATACCATGTTTATCAAGTGTCAGACTATTTCACTGATAATATACCATGTTTATCAAGTGTCAGACTATTTCACTGATAACATACCATGTTTATCAAGTGTCAGACTATTTCACTGATAATATACCATGTTTATCAAGTGTCAGACTGTTTCACTGATAACATACCATGTTTATCAAGTGTCAGACTGTTTCACTGATAACATACCATGTTTATCAAGTGTCAGACTGTTTCACTGATAACATACCGTGTTTATCAAGTGTCAGACTATTTCACTGATAACATACCATGTTTATCAAGTGTCAGATTATTTCACTGATAACATACCGTGTTTATCAAGTGTCAGACTGTTTCACTGATAACATACCGTGTTTATCAAGTGTCAGACTATTTCACTGATAACATACCATGTTTATCAAGTGTCAGATTATTTCACTGATAACATACCGTGTTTATCAAGTGTCAGACTCACTGATAACATACCGTGTTTATCAAGTGTCAGACTATTTCACTGATAACATACCATGTTTATCAAGTGTCAGATTATTTCACTGATAACATACCGTGTTTATCAAGTGTCAGACTGTTTCACTGATAACATACCATGTTTATCAAGTGTCAGACTATTTCACTGATAACATACCGTGTTTATCAAGTGTCAGACTCACTGATAACATACCGTGTTTATCAAGTGTCAGACTGTTTCACTGATAACATACCGTGTTTATCAAGTGTCAGACTGTTTCACTGATAACATACCATGTTTATCAAGTGTCAGACTCACTGATAACATACCGTGTTTATCAAGTGTCAGACTCACTGATAACATACCATGTTTATCAAGTGTCAGACTATTTCACTGATAACATACCATGTTTATCAAGTGTCAGACTATTTCACTGATAACATTCCCATGTTTATCAAGTGTCAGACTATTTCACTGATAACATACCATGTTTATCAAGTGTCAGACTCACTGATAACATACCATGTTTATCAAGTGTCAGACTCACTGATAACATACCGTGTCTATCAAGTGTCAGACTATTTCACTGATAACATACCATGTTTATCAATTGTCAGACTATTTCACTGATAACATACCATGTTTATCAAGTGTCAGACTCACTGATAACATACCATGTTTATCAAGTGTCAGACTGCCAAACCTATCAAATGTCAGATCCTTTTACTCATAACACACCACTCATCAAAAGTCAGTTTAATTTATTCATAAAGTACCATCAAATGTCAGTTTAATTTATAAATAACATACCACCAAATGTCAGTTTAATTTATTCATAATATACCATCAAATGTCAGTTTATTCTATTCACAACGTGTCACCAAATGTCAGTTTAATTTATTCATAACATACCATCAAATGTCAGTTTATTCTATTCACAACGTGTCATCAAATGTCAGTTTAATTTATTCATGACATACCATACTCGTCAAATGTAAGTTTTAATTTATTCATGACATACCATACTCGTCAAATGTAAGTTTTAATTAATTCATGACATACCATACTCGTCAAATGTACCATTTCATTTTATGCACAACGCACTTCACTTTTCCTTCCATGCCTTAAGCCATGAACACTGTGTACATAATCATAGAGTGATCATGAAAAATACGATCATGCCTACCAATACCATCAATGAATACGTAATCATGAAAAATACGATCATGCCTACCATCAATGAATACGTAATTAGTGATCTTGATGAACAGATTCATCATCAGTTACACCTATTCTTTGTGGTATCCATAACGGGAGAAATATGTTAATGGCTTACCACAATAACAGCAAAGATTCGTCCATATATTATATCATCAATAAAACAAAATCACACAGTTATCAACACAATTCTCTCCCAAGAAATTCCATACGCTGGTGTCAAATAATTTATTTGTAAATTGTTATATTAATGAATATATCACAATGAAATCAATGATTGTTTCAACAACTATAATAATTATTTTTTAACAACCAGTCATTATATTAGAAGACACATCCACAGGGATCAATAATTATCCTATTAATCAAAACATTGACAGGAATGAATAACTGGTTATCATATGAATAACAACACACACACAAAAAATCAATAACTGATTATACAATAAAGAAATTGACAGGAATCATAACAGATTATATATTAACACAGACATTCACAGGAATCATAACAGATTATATATTAACACAGACATTCACAGGAATCATAACTGATTATCAATAAAGAAATTGACAGGAATCAATAAGTAATCACCATATCAATACAGATATCCACAGGAACCAACCACTGATTATTATGTTAATACAGATATTCAAAGCAAACAATACACAACACAGTCAACTAATATTAAGCCTGCCTACAATGAATTTCTGGCAATAATGTTCTTTCATTTTCTCTACTCACTTCCTTCTCTTTCCCTGTAGTAAAATGCTATTAAAAACAATATCTACTATCACAAATACTATTATAAACAATATCTACTATCATAAATACAATTATAAACAATATCTACTATCAAAAAATACTATTATAAACAATATCTATTATCACGAATACTATTATAAACAATATCTATTATCACAAATACTATTATAAACAATATAAATTATCACAAGTACTATCATAAACAGTATCTATTATCATGAATATTATTATAAACAATATTTACTATCACAAATACTATTATAAACAATATCTTAATCTACTATCACAAATGCTATTATAAACAATATCTACTATCACAAAACCTATTATAAACAATATCTATTATCACGAATACTATTATAAACAATATCTATTATCACGAATACTATTCTAAACAATATCTAATATCACAAATACTATTACAAACAATATCTACTATCACAAATACTATTATAAACAATATCTACTATCACAAATACTATTATAAACAATATCTACTATCACGAATACTGTGATAAACAATATCTACTATCACGAATACTGTTATAAACAATATCTACTATCACAAATACTGTGATAAACAATATCTACTATCACAAATACTATTATAAACAATATCTACTATCACAAATAGTTATAAACAATATCTACTATAACAAATACTATTGTAAACAATATCTACTATCACAAATACTATTATAAACAATATCTACTATCACAAATACTATCATAAACAATATCTACTATCACAAATACTATTATAAACAATATCTACTATCACAAATACTATTATAAACAATATCTACTATCACAAATACTATCATAAACAATATCTACTATCACAAATACTATCATAAACAATATCTACTATCACAAATACTATCACAAATACTATCATAAACAATATCTACTATCACAAATACTATCACAAATATTATCATGAACAATATCTACTATCACAAATACTATCATAAATACTATCATAAACAATATCTACTATCACAAATACTATCACAAATACTATCATAAACAATATCTACTATCACAAATACTATCACAAATACTATCATAAACAATATCTACTATCACAAATACCATCATAAACAGTATCTACTATCACACATAACAAATTCCTCTGTGCATGACTAAGATGTTGTTTGTCAAAGGCCAAGTTTGTTATGTACAGTCTTGTCCTACAACAGTTATGTATAGTCTTGTCCTACAACAGTTATGTACAGTTTTGTCCTACAACAGTTATGTATAGTCTTGTCCTACAACAGTTATGTACAGTTTTGTCTACAACAGTTATGTATAGTCTTGTCCTACAACAGTTATGTACAGTTTTGTCCTACAACAGTTATGTACAGTCTTGTCCTACAACAGTTATGTATAGTCTTGTCCTACAACAGTTATGTACAGTTTTGTCCTACAACAGTTATGTAAGTCTTGTCCTACAACAGTTATGTACAGTTTTGTCCTACAACAGTTATGTACAGTCTTGTCCTACAACAGTTATGTATAGTCTTACCTACAACAGTTTATGTCTTGTCCTACAACAGTTATGTACAGTCTTGTCCTACAACAGTTATGTACAGTCTTGTCCTACAACAGTTATGTATAGTCTTGTCCTACAACAGTTATGTACAGTCTTGTCCTACAACAGTTATGTACAGTCTTGTCCTACAACAGTTATGTACAGTCTTACCTACAACAGTTATGTCTTGTCCTACAACAGTTATGTACAGTCTTGTCCTACAACAGTTATGTACAGTCTTGTCCTACAACAGTTATGTATAGTCTTGTCCTACAACAGTTATGTCTTGTCCTACAACAGTTATGTACAGTCTTGTCCTATAACAGTTATGTATAGTCTTGTCCTACAACAGTTATGTACAGTCTTACCCTACAACAGTTATGTACAGTCTTGTCCTACAACAGTTATGTATAGTCTTGTCCTACAACAGTTATGTATAGTCTTGTCCTACAACAGTTATGTATAGTCTTGTCCTACAACAGTTATGTATAGTCTTGTCCTACAACAGTTATGTACAGTCTTGTCCTACAACAGTTATGTATAGTCTTGTCCTACAACAGTTATGTTTTGCCTACAACAGTTATGCATAGTCTGTCCTACAACAGTTATGTACAGTCTTGCCTACAACAGTTATGTCTTGTCCTACAACAGTTATGTACAGTCTTGTCCTACAACAGTTATGTATAGTCTTGTCCTACAACAGTTATGTATAGTCTTGCCCTACAACAGTTATGTACAGTCTTACCTACAACAGTTATGTATAGTCTTGTCCTACAACAGTTATGTACATCTTACCTACAACAGTTATGTACTAGTCTTGTCCTACAACAGTTATGTATAGTCTTGTCCTACAACAGTTATGTAAAGTCTTGCCCTACAACAGTTATGTATAGTCTTACCCTACAACAGTTATGTAAGTCTTGTCCTACAACAGTTATGTACAGTCTTCCCTACAACAGTTATGTAATAGTCTTGTCCTACAACAGTTATGTTTTGCCTACAACAGTTATACAGTCTTGTCCCTACAACAGTTATAATAGTCTTGCCTACAACAGTTATGTATCTTGTCCTACAACAGTTATGTACAGTCTTGTCCTACAACAGTTATACATAGTCTTGTCCTACAACAGTTATGTCTTGTCCTACAACAGTTATGTACAGTCTTACCCTACAACAGTTATGTATAGTCTTGTCCTACAACAGTTATGTATAGTCTTGTCCTACAACAGTTATGTATAGTCTTGCCCTACAACAGTTATGTATAGTCTTGCCCTACAACAGTTATGTATAGTCTTGTCCTACAACAGTTATGTATAGTCTTGCCCTACAACAGTTATGTATAGTCTTGCCCTACAACAGTTATGTATAGTCTTGTCCTACAACAGTTATGTATAGTCTTGCCCTACAACAAACAGGCATTTCAGACTGGTAGACGTACAACTGGTCTACGGCCACGTTTCTTTAATTTAAATACCACAGAACACTGTGTCAGCCACTTTTTCTCTAAGTGTACATGTTTGTAATGATGTGTGTGTGTGTGTGTGGTGTGTGTGTGTGTGTCTGTGCGTGCGTGTGTGTTGTGTGTGTGGTTGTGTGTGTGTGTGTGTGCGATGTCGTGCGCTGGTGCACATGCGTTTGTGCAGCTGAGTGTTGTTCTTTTTGGATTCTTCACTGACTGAGCAATAACAGCAACTTACATCATAACAATAAAGTTTAAAATAGGGAATGTAGCAAATAACACCTGAACTCCTCCACCCCAAACAAACAAACAAACAAACGTGTCATGTAATGTCACGGATTTCTTTTTCTTATAACTACAACAAGCTACTTTTAATAACGAATACATTTTTGAAAAGACAGCGGCAATGTACACTGACATGTTTACCACAACACAAGGAGAGAACCTGAATGTCTATGCAGACGCTTGGTATTCAGTGGATTAAAATGAAGGCGGACAAAAATGACAGCATTAACACAAAGTGGTGCAGCTGAACTAAAAGCAACATTTGTGAGTAAGCAAACAAAGTCACCAGACTACTGATTAGGCCACACCAGTCAATACTGCCACAAAAATGGATTCAGAGATGATACAAGCTTCACTTCCATGACTTATGAAATAGTATGCAACCAAAATGGATGGCACTAGCTTCAGTCTCACACCTTCAGTTCAAAAACATAATATACCACCAAAATGGACAGAGAGATGCTATTTACTTCATTCCCATACCCTAACTTAAAAAAAAAAAATCAATATGCCACCAAAATAGATACAGGTATGAAACTAGTTTCATTCCTCAGCGCCTTCACTTTGAAAAAAAAAAAAAATCTGCTGGCAATTACTCTCAAGATTTTCAATCGTTCTCGATACCGATCCAAAGTTTCTTCAATTATTCACAAACCCTTCGTTTTCTTTTAAAGAGATTTACTTCACGATCCTACTCCCAAAATACTAGTTAAAACTGGGACCATTTGTCTCCATTTTAAATCTAAGTTTGTTCAAGACGGGTTCAACAAGCCCAGACAATTCCACATGCACTCAGCCCAAATCTATCAGTGATAATCTGGCAGACACCTTCAGCCCACACAAACCTCTACATGCCGGTACACTCTACAAGTACAAGCTGGTGTGTATGATATAGGAAGGGAGACTATGACCGACTAAGCTGACACCCACCGACAGATGGAGCATTAAAATGGGCAGCAAAAAGGTCAGTTTTTATGTTGTGGTTTAAGGCTAACATAAAATATTCAGACCCTGAGTTCACATCTTTATTACGATGGGCAGCAAAAAGGTCAGTTTATATGTTGTGGTTTAACCCTTTGACTGCCGCACCCTGCCCACCAGCATCATGTATTGCCAACCATGCAAGCGAAGCAAAAACTTAACCCTCCGATTCCCTCACCCTTTCCACCAGCTTCCTGTGCAGGAAGCTGGTGGAAAGGGTGAGGGAATCAGAGGGTTAAGTTTTTGCAGTTGGTGAATAGGGTGCGGGAGCCAAAGGGTTAAGGCTAACATAAAATATCAGACCCTGTATCACATGTGTATTACAAAGGGCAGCAAAAAGATCAGGTTATATGTTGTAAAGACTGCTGAAGACACCACACCTACTTTTATTAAGATGGGGAGCTAACAGGCCAGTTTTTTTATGGTGAAGTTTATGATGGAACTCCAAACATCAATCTACAGTCCACAGCTATATAAAGACAGGTAACAAAAAGGTCAGGTGTATAAAGACAGGTAACAAAACAGGTCAGGTGTATAAAGACAGGTAACAAAACAGGTCAGCTGTAAAAAGACAGGTAACAAACAGATCAGCTATATAAAGACAGGTAACAAACAGGTCAGCTATATAAAGACAGGTAACAAAACAGGTCAGCTGTAAAAAGACAGGTAACAAACAGGTCAGCTGTATAAAGACAGGTAACAAAACAGGTCAGCTATATAAAGACAGGTAACAGATCAGCTATATAAAGACAGGTAACAAACAGGTCAGCTATATAGACAGGTAACAAAACAGGTCAGCTGTATAAAGACAGGTAACAAAACAGGTCAGCTGTATAAAGACAGGTAACAAACAGGTCAGGTGTATAAAGACAGGTAACGAACAAGTCAGCTATATAAAGACAGGTAACAAACAGGTCAGCTATATAAAGACAGGTAAGAAAAGGTCAGCTATATAAAGACAGGTAACAAACAGGTCAGTTATATAAAGACAGGTAACAAACAGGTCAGCTGTATAAAGACAAGTAACAAACAGGTCAGTTATATAAAGACAGGTAAGAAAACAGGTCAGTTATATAAAGACAGGTAACAAAACAGGTCAGCTATATAAAGACAGGTAACAAACAGGTCAGCTGTATAAAGACAAGTAACAAACAGGTCAGTTATATAAAGACAGGTAAGAAAACAGGTCAGCTATATAAAGACAGGTAACAAACAGGTCAGCTATATAAAGACAGGTAACAGGTCAGCTGTATAAAGACAGGTAACAAACAGGTCAGGTGTATAGAACAGGTTAAAACAAACAGGTCAGTGTATAAAGACAGGTAACAAACAGGTCAGCTATATAAAGACAGGTAACAAACAGGTCAGCTGTATAAAGACAGGTAACAAAACAGGTCAGCTATATAAAGACAGTAACAAAACAGGTCAGCTATATAAAAGACAGGTAACAAACCAGGTCAGCTATATAAAGACAGGTAACAAACAGGTCAGCTATATAAAGACAGGTAACAGGTCAGCTATATAAAGACAGGTAACAAACAGGTCAGCTATATAAAGACAGGTAACAAACAGGTCAGCTATATAAAGACAGGTAACAGGTCAGCTGTATAAAGACAGGTAACAAAACAGGTCAGCTAATATAAAGACAGGTAACAAAACAGGTCAGGTGTATAAAGGCAGGTAACAAACAGGTCAGCTGTATAAAGACAGGTAACAAACAGGTCAGCTTATAGACAGGTAACAAAACAGGTCAGCTATATAAAGACAGGTAACAGGTCAGCTATATAAAGAAGGTAACAAAACAGGTCAGCTATATAAAGATAGGTAAAAAACAGGTCAGCTTATAAAGACAGGTAACAAAACAGGTCAGTTATAAAGACAGGTAATAAACAGGTCAGCTATATAAAGACAGGTAACAAAACAGGTCAGCTGTATAAAGACAGGTAACAAAACAGGTCAGGTATAAAGACAGGTAACAAAACAGTCAGCTGTATAAAGACAGGTAACAAACAGGTCAGTTATAAAGACAGGTAACAAACAGGTCAGGTGTATAAAGACAGGTAACAAACAGGTCAGGTGTATAAAGACAGGTAACAAACAGGTCAGCTGTATAAAAAGACAGGTAAAACAAACAGGTCAGCTATATAAAGACAGGTAACAAACAGGTCAGTTGTATAAAGACAGGTAACAAACAGGTCAGCTATATAAAGACAGGTAACAAAACAGGTCAGTTGTAACAGGTAACAGGTCAGCTGTATAAAGACAGGTAACAAACAGGTCAGCTATATAAAGACAGGTAACAAAACAGGTCAGCTTATAAAGACAGGTAACAAACAGGTCAGCTATATAAAGACAGGTAACAAACAGGTCAGCTATATTAAGACAGGTAACAAAACAGGTCAGCTGTATAAAGACAGGTAAAACAGGTCAGCTATATAAAGACAGGTAAGAAAACAGGTCAGCTGTATAAAGACAGGTAACAAACAGGTCAGCTATATAGACAGGTAACAAACAGGTCAGCTATAAAGACAGGTAACAAACAGGTCAGCTATATAAGACAGGTAAACAAACAGGTCAGCTATATAAAGACAGGTAACAGGTCAGCTGTATAAAGACAGGTAACAAACAGGTCAGCTATATTAAAGACAGGTAAAAACAGGTCAGCTGTATAAAGACAGGTAACAGGTCAGCTATATAAAGACAGGTAAGAAAACAGGTCAGGTGTAAAAAGACAGGCAACAGGTCAGCTATATAAAAGACAGGTAACAAACAGGTCAGCTATGTAAAGACAGGTAACAAAACAGGTCAGCTGTATAAAGACAGGTAACAAAACAGGTCAGCTGTATAAAGACAAGTAACAAACAGTTCAGCTATATAAAGACAGCTAACACTAACAGAACAGTGAGCTATGTAAAGACAGGTAACAAACAGGTCAGCTGTATAAAGGCAGGTAAGAAAACAGGTCAGCTGTATAAAGACAGGTAAGAAAACATCAGCTGTATAAAGAAAACAGGTCAGGTGTCATCTTGTAGTTTACACATCAGACGTACAGCCACAGACTTGTCAACAGACCAGCAACACATTGTTCTGACTACTGTCAACAGACCACAGACGTGTCAACAGACACAGACAAACATTGTTCTGACTACTGTCAACAGGCACAGACTTGTCAACAGACCCAGACAACACATGTTCTGACTACTGTCAACAGACCACAGACAACACATTGTTCTGATTACTGTCAACAGACCACAGACAACACATTGTTCTGACTACTGTCAACAGACCACAGACAACACATTGTTCTGACTACTGTCAACAGACCACAGACAACACATTGTTCTGACTACTGTCAACAGACCACAGATCTGTCAACAGACCCAGACAACACATTGTTCTGACTACTGTCAACAGACCACAGATGTTCAACAGACCAGACAACACATGTTCTGACTACTGTCAACAGACACAGACAACACATTGTTCTGATACTGTCAACAGACCACAGACATGTCAACAGACACAGACAACACATTTTTCTGACTACTGTCAACAGACCACAGATGTGTCAACAGACCAGACAACACATTGTTCTGACTACTGTCAACAGACACAGACAACACATTGTTCTGACTACTGTCAACAGGCCACAGATGTTCAACAGACAAGACAACACATTGTTCTGACTACTGTCAACAGGCCACAGATTGTCTACAGACCCAGACAACACATTGTTCTGACTACTGTCAACAGACCACAGACATGTCAACAGACACAGACAACACATTGTTCTGACTACTGTCAACAGACCACAGACATGTCAACAGACACAGACAACACATTGTTCTGACTACTGTAAACAGACCACAATTGTCATAGACCAGACAACACATTGTTCTGACTACTGTCAACAGACCCAGACAACACATGTTCTGACTACTGTCAACAGACCACAATGTGTCAACAGACGCAGACAACACATTGTTCTGACTACTGTCAACAGACACAGACAACACATTGTTCTGACACTGTCAACAACCACAGATGTGTCAACAGACCCAGACAACACATTGTTCTGACTACGTCAACAGCCACAGATGTGTCAACAGACAACACATTGTTCTGATACTGTCACAGCCACAGACTGTCAACAGACCCAGACAACACATTGTTCTGACTACTGTCAACAGACCACAGACATGTCAACAGACACAGACAACACATTGTTCTGACTACTCTCAACAGACCACAGATGTGTCAACAGACCAGACAACACATTGTTCTGACTACTGTCAACAGACCAGACAACACATTGTTCTGACTACTGTCAACAGAAACAGACAACATATTGTTCTGACTACTCTCAACAGCCCACAGATGATCAACAGACCCAGACAACACATTGTTCTGACTACTGTCAACAGACCACAGATGTGTCAACAGACCAGACAACACATTGTTCTGACTACTGTCAACAGGCCACAGATCTGTCAACAGACACAGACAACACATTGTTCTGACTACTGTCAACAGACCACAGATGTGTCAACAGACCCAGACAACACATTGTTCTGACTACTGTCAACAGCCACAATCGTCAACAGACACAGACAACACATTGTTCTGACTACTGTCAACAGACCACAGAATTGTCAACAGACCCAGACAACACATTGTTCTGACTACTGTCAACAGCACAGATGTGCAACAGACACAGACAACACATTGTTCTGACTACTGTCAACAGGCCACAGATGTGTCAACAGACCAGACAACACATTGTTCTGACTACTGTCAACAGACCACAGATGTGTCAACAGACCCAGACAACACATTGTTCTGACTACTGTCAACAGCCACAGATTGTCAACAGACCAGACAACACATTGTTCTGACACATTGTTCTGACAACTGTCAACAGACCACAGATGTGTCAACAGACCCAGACAACACATTGTTCTGACTACCGTCAACAGGCCACAGATGTGTCAACAGACAACACATTGTTCTGACTACTGTCAACAGGCCACAGATCTGTCAACAGACCCAGACAACACATTGTTCTGACTACTGTCAACAGACCACACAGACATGTCAACAGACACAGACAACACATTGTTCTGACTACTCTCAACAGACCACAGATGTGTCAACAGACCAGACAACACATTGTTCTGACTACTGTCAACAGACCCAGACAACACATTGTTCTGACTACTGTCAACAGACCCAGACAACACATTGTTCTGACTACTGTCAACAGGCCACAGATGTGTCAACAGACCCAGACAACACATTGTTCTGACTACTGTCAACAGGCCACAGATGTGTCAACAGACCCAGACAACACATTGTTCTGACTACTGTCAACAGACCACAGATGTGTCAACAGACCCAGACAACACATTGTTCTGACTACTGTCAACAGGCCACAGATCTGTCAACAGACACAGACAACACATTGTTCTGACTACTCTCAACAGACCACAGATGAGTCAACAGACCCAGACAACACATTGTTCTGACTACTGTCAACAGACCACAGATGTGTCAACAGACCCAGACAACACATTGTTCTGACTACTGTCAACAGGCCACAGATCTGTCAACAGACACAGACAACACATTGTTCTGACTACTCTCAACAGACCACAGATGAGTCAACAGACCCAGACAACACATTGTTCTGACTACTGTCAACAGACCAAAGATGTGTCAACAGACACAGACAACACATTGTTCTGACTACTCTCAACAGACCACAGATGAGTCAACAGACCCAGACAACACATTGTTCTGACTACTGTCAACAGACCACAGACATGTCAACAGACACAGACAACACATTGTTCTGACTACTGTCAACAGACCACAGATGTGTCAACAGACCCAGACAACACATTGTTCTGACTACTGTTAACAGGCCACAGATGTGTCAACAGACACAGACAACACATTGTTCTGACTACTGTCAACAGGCCACAGATGTGTCAACAGACCCAGACAACACATTGTTCTGACAACTGTCAACAGACCACAGATGTGTCAACAGACGCAGACAACACATTGTTCTGACAACTGTCAACACACCCAGACAACACATTGTTCTGACTACTGTCAACAGACCACAGATGTGTCAACAGACGCAGACAACACATTGTTCTGACAACTGTCAACACACCCAGACAACACATTGTTCTGACTACTGTCAACAGACCACAGACATGTCAACAGACACAGACAACACATTGTTCTGACTACTGTCAACAGACCACAGATGTGTCAACAGACCCAGACAACACATTGTTCTGACTACTGTCAACAGGCCACAGATCTGTCAACAGACACAGACAACACATTGTTCTGACTACTGTAAACAGACCACAGATGTGTCAACAGACCCAGACAACACATTGTTCTGACTACTGTCAACAGACCACAGATGTGTCAACAGACACAGACAACACATTGTTCTGACAACTGTCAACAGACCACAGATGTGTCAACAGACCCAGACAACACATTGTTCTGACTACTGTCAAACGTGTACAATCAACTGATATTATGATTCTCAAGATCTCCATTTTCGTTAATTTTGCAACACCCCCTCTCCCCCATTTCTTTTCATTCCCTTTTATTTTAGCACTTTCTAAACGTATATCACTACTAGTGAAGGCGTTTGTTAAAATAACAATTCTGTGTTCTTCTGTATTGGTTTCAAATGTTCTTGTAACCTTCAAACAAAAATAAGCTTCTTCATGCATTTTTAACATCTCTCTCTCTCTCTCTCTCTCCACACACACACACACACACACACACACACACACACACACACACACACACACACACACACACACACACAAGCCCATTTAGAACAGTTACATCTTTTTTCTCGGAAAAACTAAACACAGAAAAGTATGACACAGACACTGAAAACTGTAAAAAGACAGAAATAAAATATAACTGCAAATAGCTATGGCATCAGTTTATCTCTCTCAACAACAACCATGGTATGCACAGTGAAACGTACATGAATGAATGACTGGCTGTGTTTCACCGCTTGAGTATCCCAAGATTTAAATGCACACAACATTCAGTAAAATGTCCAACGAACATCCTCGTAACACTAATAGTAGTCATTTTCCAAACTCTATTTTTCTGCTAGGGTTTTCCAAAAGCCACCAGTTGGTAAGCTTGATGTATCTGCCCAGACAAGACAAAAATGCATATATGCGTATTTTCCTTTAACAATTTGGATGCCAAATAAAAAATATAAAAAATAAAAATTAAGAAAAAAAAATCTAAAGAAAACAAAAACCTTGGCCAGCAGCTGTTACCGAGCAGAAAAAAATGTGGCACTGAAGCCATTAAACATGAATTGTACCAATCAACCTTCATGTTGTGTGTCAATGAAGTACCAGATACTCAAGGGTGTAAACAGCAACCATAGTGAACAAGTGTCCATGTTGTGTGGCAGTATAGCAACTAGTACTAGTAAAAACAAGTCAAGCGTACCTCAGGGGGGTACAGAGTGTCTCTAACGTGCTTGCTCACATTTTTCAGCTCTTCCACGTACAACAACATGGCCGTCTCTCTCTCCATCTCACCCAGTTCTGACCACGCTTCCCTGAAACACAAAATGTTCAAAACGTCTCCACATATGTAGATGATGTTGTTGTTGTCACTGTTGTTTTTATGTTGTTGTTGGTGTTGTTGTGTTGTTGTTGTTATCATTGTTGTTGTCATCATTGTTGTTGTGTTGTTGTTGTCACTGTTGTTGTGTTGTCACTGTTGTTGTTGCTGTTCACAAACAATTATCTGTGTGAAATTAGGATTGTTCCAGCCAAGGACAGCATGCTGTCTGCCAAAGACTTTCAGTTTGCATTCATGTATTTCTGTTTACCTTTCTCATGTTGATAAGTTGGGAACGATCATTTCACCAGACGGCAGATGCACATCACAAATAGCCGGCAGAATCAACAAAGCCAAAACAGCATTCAAGAAGATGAAAAGCAGTCTTACCAACAAATGCTCATCAACTAACATCAGGAAGAGAGTTCTTGAATGTTATATAGAACCAATACTGTTGTACGGATGCAAGGCGTGGACAGTCAGCAAGCAAAGTCAGAACAAGATTGAGGCAGCTGAGATGTGGTTTCTAAGAAGAATGGTGAGAGTTCCATGGACAGCAAAGAAAACAAACGAGACAGTCTTGATGGGGGCAGACAAAAGAAGATCATTCATAAAGAAGATTTGGAAAAAACAGGCAACATTTATAGGCCATTTTATAAAACACACACAATAGTCACACAACACACACAACACACAACAGTCACACAACACACAATGTCTGTGTAAAACACACACAACAGTCACACAACACACAATGTCTGTATAAAACACACACAACAGTCACACAACACACACAACAGTCACACAACACACAATGTCTGTGTAAAACACACACAACAGTCACACAACAGACAATGTCTGTGTAAAACACACACAACAGTCACACAACACACACAACAGTCACACAACACACAATGTCTGTGTAAAACACACACAACAGTCACACAACACACAATGTCTGTGTAAAACACACACAACAGTCACACAACACACACGTCACACAACACACAATGTCTGTATAAAACACACACAACAGTCACACAACACACACAACAGTCACACAACACACAATGTCTGTGTAAAACACACACAACAGTCACACAACACACACAACAGTCACACAACACACAATGTCTGTGTAAAACACACACAGTCAACCACACACAAATTCACACAACACACAATGTCTGTGTAAAACACACACAACAGTCACCAACACACACAACATTCACACAACACACAATGTCTGTGTAAACACACACAACAGTCACCAACACACAACAACATTCACACAACACACAATGTCTGTGTAAACACACACAACAGTCACCAACACACACAACATTCACACAACACACAAATGTCTGTGTAAAACACACACAACAGTCACCAACACACACAACAGTCACACAACACACAATGTCTGTGTAAAACACACACAGTAAAACACACACAACAGTCACACAACACACAATGTCTGTTAAAAACACACAGTAAAACACACACAACGTACACACACCAATGTCAAACACACAACTCCACAATTCTGTAAACAACACAAACACAACAAATAAACACACAAAACAACACAAAATGTCAAACACACAACAACACAACACACAATGTCTGAAAAACACAAACAGCACACAACACAACTCAACAACAACGTTAAAACACACAACGCACAACACACACACACACAACACACAATGTCCTCGTATAAAACACACACAGTTTAAAACCACACACAACAGTCACACAACACACAATGTCTGTGTAAAACACACACAACAGTCACAACACACAATGTCTGTGTAAAAACATACACAACAGTCACACAACAGACAAATGTCTGTGTAAAACACACACAACAGTCACACAACACAACAACAGTCACACAACACCACAATGTCTGTGTAAAAACACACACAACAGTCACACAAACACACAATGTCTGTGTAAAACACACACAACAGTCACACAACACACACGTCACGTAACAACACACAATCTAGTATAAAACACACAAAACACAGTCACACAACAGTCACACAAACACACAACAGTCCACAACACACAATGTCTGTGTAAAACACACACAACAGTCACAACACAACAACAGTCACACAACACACAATGTTGTGTAAAACACACACAACAGTCACACAACACCACAACATTCACACAACACACATGTCTGTGTAAAACCACAAACATACCAACACCACACACACAACAACAAGTTCACTACAAAACATCAAACAATGTCTGTGTAAAACACACACAACAGTCACAACACACACAACATTCACACAACACACAATGTCTGGTGTAAAAACAACACACCAAGCTGACCAACACACACAACATCACACAACACACAATGTCTGTTCACACAAAACACACACAACAGTCACCAACACACACAACAGTCACACAACACACATTCTTGTAACACGTAAACACACAATGTTAAAAACACACAAACAGTCACCAACACACAATGTCTGTATAAAACACAACAGTTAAAACACACACAACAGTCACCAACACACAATGTCTGTGTAAAACACACACACAACAGTCACACAACACACAATGTCTGTGTAAAACATACACAACATCACACAACACACAATGTCTGTGTAAAACCACACACAAAGTCACCAACACACAATGTCTGTGTAAAACTACACAACATCACACAACAGTCACACAACACACAATGTCTGTGTAAAACACACACAACAGTCACCAACACACAATGTCTGTGTAAAACACAAACCACACAACAATGTCACACACACACACAATGTCTGTGTAAAACAACACACAGTAAAACAACACACACAACAATCACACAAACACACAATGTCTGTGTAAACACACAAACACAATGTCTGTAAAAACACCACAGTAAAACACACAAACAGCACACAACACAATGTCTGTGTAAAACATACACAACAGTCAACAACACACAATGTCTGTGTAAAACACACACAACATCACACAACACACAATGTCTGTGTAAAAACACAAAACAGTCACACAACACACAATGTCTGTGTAAAACAACACAACAGTCACCAACACACAATGTCTGTGTAAAACACACACGTAAACACACCAACAGTCACACAACACACAATGTCTGTATAAAACACACACAGTAAAACACACACAACAGTCACACAACACACAATGTCTGTGTAAAACACACACAACACACAATGTCTGTATAAAACACACACAGTAAAACACACACAACAGTCACACAACACACAATGTCTGTGTAAAACACACACAACAGTCACCAACACACAATGTCTGTGTAAAACATACACAACAGTCACACAACACACAATGTCTGTGTAAAACACACACAACAGTCACACAACACACAATGTCTGTGTAAAACATACACAACAGTCACCAACACACAATGTCTGTGTAAAACATACACAACAGTCACACAACACACAATGTCTGTGTAAAACATACACAACAGTCACACAACACACACAACATTCACACAACACACAATGTCTGTGTAAAACATACACAACAGTCACACAACACACAATGTCTGTGTAAAACATACACAACAGTCACACAACACACACAACATTCACACAACACACAATGTCTGTGTAAAACACACACAACACACAATGTCTGTATAAAACACACACAGTAAAACACACAGAACAGTCACACAACACACAATGTCTGTGTAAAACACACACAACAGTCACACAACACACAATGTCTGTATAAAACACACACAACAGTCACACAACACACACAACAGTCACACAACACACAATGTCTGTGTAAAACACACACAACAGTCACACAACACACACAACAGTCACACAACACACAATGTCTGTGTAAAACACACACAACAGTCACACAACACACACAACAGTCACACAACACACAATGTCTGTATAAAACACACACAACAGTCATACAACACACAATCAAGTGATAATGTCTGTGTAAAACACTCACAACAGTCACACAACACACAATGTCTGTATAAAACACACACAACAGTCACACAACACACACAACAGTCACACAACACACAATGTCTGTGTAAAACACACACAACAGTCACACAACACACAATGTCTGTGTAAAACACACACAACAGTCACACAACACACGCACAACAGTCACACAACACACATACACAACAGTCACACAACACACACACAACAGTCACACACACAACAGTAACACAACACACACACAACAGTCACACAACATACACACAACACACACACAAGTCACACAACACACACACAACAGTCACACAACACACAATGTCTCACCACTTCCTCCTGTTGACCAAGTTCCAGATGCCAGGCTTGGATGAGGTGCATGGACCCTCTGTGGCCTGTTTGAAATAGGCGTAAAACTTCAGCATCAACTCATGGGAAGGCTGGAAGGAACCTGCACGCATAAGATGATCATTCCTTTTTTTAACCCTTCGACTACCAGTACCACACATATCCACCAGCTGCAAAAAATTAACCCTTTGACTCTCTCACCATATCCACCAGCCGCAAAAATTTAACCCTTTGACTCTCTCACCATATCCACCAGCCGCAAAAAATTAACCCTTTGATTCTCTCACCATATCCACCAGCTGCAAAAAATTAACCCTTTGACTCTCTCACCATATCCACCAGCTGCAAAAATTTAACCCTTTGACTCTCTCACCATATCCACCAGCTTCCTACTGTGAGGGAGTCGGATAGTTAAGTCTCTGCTTTGCTATTACTGGTGACGATGCAGGGTGCTGGTGGACAGGGTGAGGGAGTCAGAGGGTCAAGTCTCTGCTTTGCTATTACTGGTGACGATGCAGGATGCTGGTGGATAGGGTGAGGGAGTTAGAGGTCAAGTCTTTGCCTTGCTATTATTGGTGACGATGCAGGATGCTGATGGACAGGGTGAGGGAGTCATAGGGTTAACTTGAGCTGATGTCACTACTGCCACACACACCTCTCATCGTCTCACTTACAAACTTCAATCACTGTGCCAATGCAACAACCTTGTTATGACGTAGCAAAAACGTAAAGCAATTGTCTCTATGCATGTGCAACATAGTCTTAGGACAAAGTTACTCTCAACATTCCTTACACTGCTAGAAAACCCCGATGACGGGTATAGCAAATTCAATAGGTGAGCTGTGAATATGGTTGGGGGGGGGGGGGGGGGGGGGGGGGGGGGCTGTCAAGTTTTCATAGTAAAGTTCATCAGAGTACACTGACCCTATATAATTTTATGTCTGTGATCTTGTCCAACCTTCACATGAACAGTGACATCAGTCCTATATCATCTGATTTAGTTTTATGTCTGTGATCTTGTCCAACCTTCACATGAACCGTGAGTCAGTGCTGTACAATCTGATTTTATTTTGTCTGTGATCTGGTCTGACCTTCACATGAACTATGATGTCTGCCCTATATCATCTAACCGACACACACTATTTCTGTATTGTTTGGTTTACTGCACAAGACCTAAACACTTGTCACTTTTTAGTTTTATCTATAACTTTTTGAAATGCGCTCGCTTATCTGACTTAGTTTTCAATCTCTATCTCATGTGAACTACACTGCTGACATAGATATGTGAGAAACACCATCTCCACTTTTACTACTGTTGTAATTTTTGTTTGAAGCCCAGCCAACTGCACAGAGCAATATAAGGGATTTTACTGTTTCAAAACATAAGCAAGTTCAACAGGAGAAAAAAAGTAAAACTAAAAGTAAATTAAGTACACAATCAATACATTTGTGCACTAACTCGAGGACATGCCCCTGGTGCTGATTACCCCTTTCAATTTATGGCACAGGGGATTTAAAGAACACACCTGAATACAATTCTAAACATAACTCAGGACACTAAAACATATATGTGATCTCCCACAACGAAATCAGTCTTAACTAGCATTTGGGGCATTTTGGGATATACATATCACTGGAAAGTGTACATTCTGCTGATTATTTTGGTACTTGAATAAAGCTTGTACTCAAAAAAATGTAGAAGTTATGTATGTTTAAAGTCATTCAGTAGTATGACAGCCATTTTGAGAAAACAGCCTCTAAAGTTTTTGTGTGCTGTCCTACACATTTTCCTTAAATTTCTTTATTTGGCGGCTTTGACCCAGTTTGTTTCTAATTTTCGCTGTCATTATCTGAAAGGTGCACCAAAGAGCTTTCCATCAGTACATTACATGTGCGTGTACTGTACAGGTTACGGTTCATAATAAGAGACAAAAGTAGGTACTTTTGGTAAGAAACTGCGTTCTTTCCGCTGCGATCAGTTGCTTAAAATACCATTTCAAATTGATTAATAATATTTTTCAAGAAAAACATTTCTGTGGGGGATAGATTATAGTCTACAGAAATCAATTTTGAGATAAAGTCAAAACACCCAGATAGTCCCTCGGTCACCTTTTCAGTTTCTAGTGCTGTTCGACTGACTGCGAGTTAAGACTGATTTCGTGGTGGGAGGTCACATACATAAAAACGGGCCTAAATTACCTGAAATAGCTTGCGCATATTTTACTTCCCTAGAGCAGCAAATGCACAGAATACACGTACCCAATTATCAATTCTAAGAGAAAGTACGTAAGACACTTAATACAAGTACCCAATTAGCAATTCTAAGAGAAAGTATACAAGACTTTATCGAACACATGCAGGTGAATGGACCAACAAAGCAGTTCTAAACTAATAGGAAGAAATGACGGAATGCAAGATAACAAGGCAGAAACAATGAGAATGACAGAAAAGGGGAAATTTCTAATACATGACTTCCAGAAGGTGGGCCATGGGATATTGTTTATACCAAGTCCCCAAACAAGAGCAGTCATCCAAAACCTGTGACATGTCAATTGTCATGGCACTTTGACAGAGGGGACTCAGGGACAGATGATGGTACTGGCAGAGGGGAGTTTCTAAGAAATCTACAGGAGTTCAGGGGCATGCCCACCCAGGAGAAATTTTTGTCATGAGGATTAAAACCTGCTGATAATAGTGATATATTATATATATCAATTATCATGTAATTTGCTTTAACTTGACAAACATGTGTCACATCTCCTTACTCGCCTCCTTCTTGCTCTTGTTAACAAAATGCTTCATTTGTCTTTTAATTTGTTGTTGTTGCTGTTGTTTCTTTTCTTTTTGGGGGGGGGGGGGAGGGTTTGGAGGTGGTGATGTCTGTCCTTGATTTTTTCTTACTTGAAGTGAGTCCACTCAGAGACATATTCCTCCCTTTTTAAGCATCGTGCACTAACACATATTTCCCTTTACGTTTTTCTTGTTGTTGTTGCTAGCACTGAGGTGGTTTGTTGTTTCCAGAAGCTCTGGAATAAACACTCCCCCACCCCACCCCACCCCCACCACAATTTGCCCTGGGTCTTCTCGTACATACCGCTCGATTTGTCGTCATCTAAAAACATTATTCAAAGCGATGTTTGTCATTATGATTTTAAACAAATGAAGGTGGAGCTGCTGGACTAAATTACCTAAAACTGTTTCTGCTCATCATCACATTTCCTTAGAGCCAAAAATGCACTTATGTACCAAATCATCAATCCTAAGAGAAGGTATGTAAAGTTCTATGGAAAACATACAGGTGAATGGACCAGCATGGCAGAAAATGATAGAAGAGATGACAGAATGTAAAGGAGCAAGACAGAAACAAAGAGAGTGGCAGAAAAGAGGATATTTCTAGCACAGATTTTCCAGAAAGTAGAGACTATTTATTCTGAAAGAGCCCGTGGCATCCCCAACATAAAAAATTCAAAGACAAAAGAGAGAGGCAATAATCTCCCTCTTGGGGTACACATCTCCCTGCATAACAATGTCATATCATATAATAATTATAAAAAAAAAAATTCTTCTTGTCACAACTAAATTTTTCAACATGAAATGTAGGTTGTTGTCTCTCAAAAATTGCATTACCACAGAGCATTTTTTGTTCTTTCTTATTCACATGTATGTAATCTTGTTTGCCAACCTGAATGGATTTTCAGAATTTTTATTTTTTTTATTTTTATTATTTTTTTTTTTTTACAATTTTTCATCCTATCCAAAAGACTCGTCCCCAGACCACCATATAAGATTTGAGGCAGTGGTGGGAATCCAGGTTCCACTGAAACCTAATCAAATAAAACTGAAAACTACTGAACTGAAAGCTTCTATCTACGGTAAATTTACAGGACTTTAAAGATCTGACAAGTTTTATCAAGGTTTGTCAGATAATTAACAAATAAAAGGGCTAATTATCATAATCCTTAGGACAGGGTTTGTTAGATAATTAATAAATAAAAGGGCTAATTATCAGAATCCTTAGGGCAGGGTTTGTTAGATAACTAATAAATAAAAGGGCTAATTATCATAATCCTTAGGACAGGGTTTGTTAGATAATTAATAAATAAAAGGGTTAATTATCATAATCCTTAGGACAGGGTTTGTTAGATAATTAATAAATTAAAGGGCTAATTATCATAATCCTTAGGACAGGGTTTGTTAGATAATTAATAAATAAAAGGGCAAACTGTCATAATCCTTAGGACAGGGTTTGTTAGATAATTAATAAATTAAAGGGCTAATTATCATAATCCTTAGGACAGGGTTTGTTAGATAATTAATAAAAGGGCAAACTGTCATAATCCTTAGGACAGGGTTTGTTAGATAATTAATAAATAAAAGGGCTAATTATCATAATCCTTAGGACAGGGTTTGTTAGATAATTAATAAATAAAAGGGCTAATTATCATAATCCTTAGGACAGGGTTTGTTAGATAATTAATAAATAAAAGGGCTAATTATCATAATCCTTAGGACAGGGTTTGTTAGATAATTAATAAATAAAAGGGCTAATTATCATAATCCTTAGGACAGGGTTTGTTAGATAATTAATAAATTAAAGGGCTAATTATCATAATCCTTAGGACAGGGTTTGTTCGATAATTAATAAATTAAAGGGCTAATTATCATAATCATTAAGACTTGGTTTTCAAGATGATGTACAACTTCGAGTCTTTGTGTAGCTTCTAAAAAGAAAACTACTTAATCCTATAACAGTTTAAATGTCCACCCTAGCTGAAATTCTAGACAACAACCCGCATTTCATGTGGAAAAATTCTGTTGTGACAAGCCAGAATTCCAGCAGTTGTGAAGGTTATATACTGATATAGAACAGAAATCTCAAGATTCTCAGGTATTTCCTTTAAAACCTACATTTAGTAATTAAGTGCTGTGTCAATCACCATAGCTATCTGACTATTCACTGTTGTTGTTGTTGTTTTTTCAGTATTATTTAGTGTGTGGCAACGTCAAAGCAAGAATTCCAATCACAAGGAAACTACATACTTTGTTTTCGGACGCTCACTTCAATCATTTTCACAAGTCAGTCAAGGTGTGTTCGGACGCTCACTTCAATCATTTTCACAAGTCAGTCAAGGTGTGTTGGGATGCTCACTTCAATCATTTTAACAAGTCAGTCAAGGTGTGTTGGAATGCTCACTTCAATCATTTTCACAAGTCAGTCAAGGTGTGTTGGAATGCTCACTTCAATCATTTTCACAAGTCAGTCAAGGTGTGTTGGGATGCTCGCTTCAATCATTTTCACAAGTCAGTCAAGGTGTGCTGGGATGCTCACTTCAATCATTTTCACAAGTCAGTCAAGGCGTTTCGGGATGCTCACTTCAATCATTTTCACAAGTCAGTGAAGGTGCTGCTTACTGGTTAATGAATCTTAAAAAACAGTAGAATTAAACATAGATTTCATGATGAATAACAGTTAATATCTGGAGTCTTGTGTGGCAAGTTACATGGTTTCAGGATCAATTTGAGTTATGCAGGAATATTTTTCTAGTTTCAGTTTCAGTTTCTCAAGACAACATCTCTGCACTCAGAATGAATTCTGTATGCACTAATGTCACAGTGCCATATGTATGGTGATCATGGCACAAGCCTTCAGTCTGCATATCAACCCATAGGCTCATTCAGGTGAGTAATTACTAGGTAAATACTAAAACTATTATGACAAATCACAGTTTTTCATGATAACTTGTTCTTTTGATAGATCTCAAGGTTTGGTATCTTTGAGATTAATACCAGCCTGCACCATTCAAAACTGGCCTATCAGCTGCCAACCTGACCGTTTTCACCATTCTGCTTGTGTCCACAAGTTACTGTTTCATAAGTCCACTCTTCTCCATCCCCACTTTAAAACATTGTCAATGCATACAGTTTTGAGCTGACTCGAGGAGTCTGCCTGATTATTAATGGCAAATGTTGGTGGAGCACATATGGAATTGTCCAAGAGCGATGAACCTCTCTTGATTGAATATAATCTAGACTTCAAATTCGATATTTCATTTCATGATCTCTAAAACCTGAATCTATGTGTGGTGCATTACAAAGTAGAATTTCAATTGTGGCATATTACAAAGTAGAATTTCAATTGTGGCATATTACAAACTAGAATTTCAACTGTGGCATATTACAAACTAGAATTTCAACTGTGGCACATTACAAACTAGAATTTCAGTTATTAGGATTAAGTGGTTTTCTTTTGTTTTAGACACTCTTTTTAATTACTGATTAATTACAATAAATTACAGTTTTTCATTATGAATGACATGTACGGCACATTACAAGCTACAATTCCAACTATGGTGACACTTAAACAGTTTTACAATTGTTAAATACTCATAGTTTTACTTTTTATGCCCTTTATGATTATTGATTAATTATATTAACAAATTTTAGCTTTTCATTATGAATGACATCTGGAATCTGTGTGTGGCAAATCACAAGCCAAATTTCTGACAATTATATAAATTAAAATGATTTTAGGAGTTCATCCAGGTTTGTTTGTTTGTTTGTTTTTTTTTTTTTTTTCATACAGCTAATTTTATTTATTACATGTTCATTGAGTTGTGTTTGGTTCCATCTGTTCATAAACATTTAAGCTGTCTTGTCATGCAAAAAGTCTTTCTTGTGATACTTGGTTTTTGCTCACTGATCCAGTGTTTCCAAGGTCAGATGACTATGTTCTCATAATAAAGAAATATGATCATAGTTTTTGTTATATAATCCATGTTGAGAAAAATTTATATTTCATATCATTAAATTAAAAAAATGTTAACTTTGATCATACTCAACCAACGAAAACCTTTTTACACACACTCTCTCTCTCTCTCTCTTGATGTTCATCAAATTATTATCTTTAACCCTCTGGGCCCGAATGCAACCTACAGGTCGCAACGCTTTGTGTGACCGTATTCCGAGTGCACGCTGTACGTCGCCACAGCACAGTGGGTCAAACAGCCGGGTCTCGCTCTATTTTTATATTATCCAATCAGAATAATTCCTTCCCAGTCGCTGCAGAACACTTCAATTTGCACATGGCAGCCTCCATTGTGATAGTTTGGTGTACGTTTTGTCAGTTTTCACAATGTAAAGATCAACTCCTCAACCTTCGACCTCTCGTGAGGCAAACAAGTGCCAGTGTTTTTTCACCACTGAGCAAGTGCTCGAAGCTTTGTACGATTCCGATTCAGATGAGCAGGATTTTGCTCAAAGTTACCCAGAGAGTGATCTCGAAAGTGAAAACAGTGATGATGGAGGTGTAGGCGATTCAAACAGTGACAATGAGGATCAGACTGGCAGAGAAGGTAGGCGTGGCAAGTTACGTAAACAGACCTACAGGGGATGGTGAAGTATTGGAGATAACTTCAAGGTAGTCCTTTCTGTAATACTTTTACACTGTTTTTTGTGGTTGTTTGTCAGTAGTTTGTCTCTTATGCATGCATTACTACGATGGGGTAGATTTTCAGTGCACTCTGCTCAGGAGCCCAAGAATAGTGTATTGTATGGCTCAGGGGGCTAGGGCTCAAAGGGTTAAAAATGACAATTCTGTCACACAGACCTGCCTGAAGATGTAAACTGAATGTGGCAATGACCAATGTCAGTCAGCGTAAGTGGTGACAGGAAAAGAGGATTGTCGCTGTTTCATTTAAAGCCCAGCCGACTGCATACAGCCATATCAGGACTACAACCACTTCAAAACACACACAATACTCTAACAGGGAAAAAAGGAGAAGAAAATTAAGTACACATATCAATGCATTTATGCACATAATCTAAGAAGATGCCCCCAGTATTAATTAACCAATTTATCACACAGTAGATTAAAAAAGAACTGAATAATAATTCAAACATAACTAAGGACACTAAAACATAAAAACTGGGCTTAAATTACCTAAAACTGCTTCTGCTTATATCTCTAGATCCAAAACTTCATACACAGACCCAATTATCAATCCTGAGAGAAAGTATGTAACACTTTATGAGTTTATCAAACACACCCTGTAGGTGAATGGACCAGCATGGCAGGAAATGACAGGAAGAAAGGTCAGAAAGCAAAGGAGCAAGGAAGACACAAAAAGAGTGACAGAAAAGAGGAAATGTCTAGCACAAAATTTCCAGGTGGGGATGCTAAATCCAAAACAAGTGTGACTGCCCACGTTCAAGCAAACAGGTACCAGAAAGAAAAAAAACACACACGCACAAAAAGATTCAGAATGCGTATTTAGTAATAATACAACACATTTTTGTAATTTGGTGTGTGTACGTTTGTGATCTTACATCTACAAAGGCCAGTTGGCTGAAATTTGCGTCTGTCTTGTCTGGTTGTATTAAATACCCATCTGATTCTTTTTTTTTTTTTTTCGTCTTTTTTTTTTCTGGTGGGAATACTGTTCATACTGAAAGAGCCCCCGGCATCACGACTGGGGGAGGAAAAGACATTTCTGAAAAAGTTTCATGTGGGGGCATAACATGATAACCATTTTAATCTCCGAACTACTCGCTTGAAACAGAATCACATTGCGTGAATTTAATCCTACTCGAATCGTGTTAACGCTGATGTCAGCGCCACAAGCACCGATCGCTTGGTTTGTTTACATCAAACAGTGAGCACTGCACCAGACTATTCCTTTTTCAAAGCTACAAGTTCTAGACTAGATCTAGTCAGTGAGCGATTACAAGTTGCGATAATGGTCTGTGTTTGACAAATGCAATGTCGGCTGAACTGCTTAGATCAGGACCATGACAATGAAAGCTTAAACAATTCAATTCAAATTCCAACACCACCAATACCATTCTTGGGAAGTCCACGAATCACTTTGACAGCAGCGTTAAACTTCTGCTCAGGTGATGCAGCCATTGTTGTTGTGGGGTCAGGAGAGGTCATGGCCATGGACTTTGTGCGGAGACAGTTTTCTCCCTTATTACAATAAATCGCTGTCTCAAGAGACTACTGTTTGTCTACATGACTGTCTGTCTGTCTGTCTGCCTGTCTGTCTGCCTGTCTGTCTGTCTGTCTATCTGTCTGTCTGTCTGTCTGTCTCTCTCTCTCAGCTCGATTTCTTCAAACAGAATCCATTACATACACGACCAAGTGCGATAAATATGAACAAAATGATCTCTAATCAAATCTGCACTGAA
>JAPXFY010000023.1:68300731-68318231 GCA_030674185.1 Monoplex corrugatus
AGAGAAGACAACAGAGAGATAGGACAAACAGAGAGAGAGAGAGATAGGACAAACAGAGAGAGAGAGAGATAGGACAAACAGAGAGAGGAGAGATAGGACAAACAGAGAGAGAGAGATAGGACAAACAGAGAGAGAGAGAGATAGGACAAACAGAGAGAGAGAGATAGGACAAACAGAGAGAGAGAGAGATAGGACAAACAGAGAGAGAGAGAGATAGGACAAACAGAGAGAGAGAGAGATAGGACAAACAGAGAGAGAGAGATAGGACAAACAGAGAGAGAGAGAGATAGGACAAACAGAGAGAGAGAGAGATAGGACAAACAGAGAGAGAGAGATAGGACAAACAGAGAGAGAGAAGATAGGACAAACAGAGAGAGAGAGATAGGACAAACAGGAGAGGAGAGATAGGACAAACAGAGAGAGAGAGAGATAGGACAAACAGAGAGAGAGAGAGATAGGAAAACAGAAACAGAAGATAGAAAGAGAGAGGAGAGGATAGGACAAACAGAGAGAGAGAGAGATAGGACAAACAGAGAGAGAGAGAGATAGGACAAACAGAGAGGAGAGAGGAGAGGAGTAGGACAAACAGAGAGGAGAGAGGAAGGACAGGGAGAGAGGACAGAAACAGAGAGAGAGAGAGAGATAGGACAAACAGAGAGAGAGAGAGAGAGAGGACAAACAGAGAGAGAGAGAGAGATAGGACAAACAGAGAGAGAGAGATAGGACAAACAGAGGAGGAGGAGAGAGAGATAGGACAAACACAGAGAGAGAGAGATAGGACAAAAGAGAGAGAGAGAGTAGGCCGAGAGAGAGAGAGAGGACAACAGGAGGAGGAGATAGGACAAACAGAGAGAGAGAGATAGGACAAACAGGAGAGAGAGAGAGAGTAGGACAAACAGAGAGAGAGAGAGTAGGACAAACAGAGAGAGAGAGAGAGGACAACGAGGAGAGAGAGAAGACAAAAGAGAGAGAGATAGGACAAACAGAGAGAAGAGAGAGATGAGGACAAACAGAGAGAGAGAGAGAGATAGGACAAACAGAGAGAGAGAGATAGACACAGAGAGAGAGAGAGACAAACAGAGAGAGAGAGATAGGACAAACAGAGAGAGAGAGAGAGAGATAGGACAGAGAGAGAGAGAGGAGTAGAGATGACAAACAGAGAGAGAGAGAGAGAGGGACAGAGAGAGAGAGAGAGATAGGACAAACAGAGAGAGAGAGAGAGAGAGAGATGACAGAGAGAGAGAGATAGGACAAACAGAGAGAGAGAGAGAGAGAGAGGACAGAGAGAGAGAGAGATAGGACAAACAGAGAGAGAGAGAGAGGACAGAGAGAGAGAGAGATAGGACAAACAGAGAGAGAGAGAGAGAGAGTGACAGAGAGAGAGAGAGATAGGACAAACAGAGAGAGAGGGGAGGACAGAGAGAGAGAGAGATAGGACAAACAGAGAGAGAGAGAGAGGACAGAGAGAGAGAGAGATAGGACAAACAGAGAGAGAGAGAGAGAGAGGACAAGAGAGAGAGAGAGAGGACAAACAGAGAGAGAGAGGACGAGAGAGAGTAGGACAAAAGAGAGAGAGAGAGGACCAGAGAGAGAGAGAGATAGGACAAACAGAGAGAGGAGAGAGAGGACATAGAGAGAGAGAGAGGACAACAGAGAGAGAGAGAGAGAGGGACAAATAGAGAGAGAGAGAGGACAAACAGAGAGAGAGAGAGAGGACAAACAGAGAGAGAGAGAGAGAGGAAGAGGACAGAGAGAGAGAGAGATAGGACAAACAGAGAGAGAGAGAGAGGACAAGAGTAGAGAGAGGACAAATGAGAGAGAGAGAGAGGACAAACAGAGAGAGAGAGATAGGACAACAGAGAGAGAGGAGAGGACAATAGAGAGAAGAGGAGAGAGGACAAACGAGAGAAGACAGGACGACAGAGAGAAACTACAGAGAGAGACACAGAGAGAGACAGAGAGAGGGGGTGAGAGAGAACAGAGGAGACAGAGAGAGGGAGAGACAGGAGAGAGAGAGAGAGAAAAAGAGAGAGAGAGAAGAGAGAGAAAGAGACAGAGATACAGAGAGAGAGAAAGAGAAAGAAAGAGAATGAGAGACAGAGAGAGACAGACAGACAGAAAGACAGACAGACAGAAACAGACAGACAGACAGACAGAAACAGACAGAAACAGACAGACAGACAGACAGACAGACAGACAGAAACAGAGAGACGGACAGGGACGGAGACAGAGAGGGGGAAAGGGAGCTAGAGCTGATAAAATCTTGCAAAACACATACACACACACGCGCGCGCGCACGCACACACACACGCGCGTGCGCACGCACGCACACACACACACACACACACACACCGTTTCTACGGAATGGAAAATTCCCAGATGAAATAGAGGTGGGAACGTACCTAAAGCAGGTGACACAGGGGAAATTTCCAGCAGTCATCACGTGTAGTACGTGCTATAAAAGGAAGCCGTAGGACGAATATGACCATGTGAGTGTTACAGTCTGGGTGTTCAACAACCACACAGTGATCACGGTACGCACCTCAGCACTAAACAGGTTCCAGGTTCGCATCCAGGTGGGGACAACTGTTTTCTCCTCTGACGTTTTCCCTCTGACGTTTTCCCTCTGACGTTTTCTCCTCTGACGTTTTCCCTCTGATATTTTCTCCTCTGACGTTTTCCATCTGATATTTTCTCCTCTGACGTTTTCCCTCTGATATTTTCTCCTCTGACGTTTTCCCTCTGATGTTTTCTCCTCTGACGTTTTCCCTCTGACGTTTTCTCCTCTGACGTTTTCCCTCTGATGTTTTCTCCTCTGACGTTTTCCCTCTGATGTTTTCTCCTCTGACGTTTTCCCTCTGATGTTTTCTCCTCTGACGTTTTCCCTCTGACGTTTTCTCCTCTGACGTTTTCCCTCTGATGTTTTCTCCTCTGACGTTTTCCCTCTGATATTTTCTCCTCTGACGTTTTCCCTCTGATGTTTTCTCCTCTGACGTTTTCCCTCTGATGTTTTCTCCTCTGACGTTTTCCCTCTGACGTTTTCTCCTCTGACGTTTTCCCTCTCTCCCTCTTTTCCGTCAGTGGTGACATGAACGTGTCTTTTTGACCAGGTGGTAAATCCGCGTCTCTGGGCAACGTATTGTCAGCGCAGGTAAAAGATCCCGTACATGAGGTTGGAGGAAAAATGATAAACAACATTCGTTACACAGATGACACCGTGTAATTGCAGAAAATGAAAGGGACCTACAAAACTTTGTGAATATAATAGAAATAGAAAGCAAAATTAAAGGGCTGGAGCTAAATAGCAAGAAGACAAAAGTCATTGTAATCAATTAAAAAAAAAGTTTAAAAAAAAAGAAAAAGAAACATACACACTTACATGAAATCCCTCATGCAAAATAACAGCAAACGGCACAACTTTGAGACAGGTTAATAAGTTTAAATATCTGGGAACGATCATCTCACCAGACGGCAGATGTACATCAGAAACAGCCGGCAGAATCGGCCAAGCCAAAACAGCATTCAAGAAGGTGGCAAGCATTCTTACCAACAAACGCCTATCAATAAACATCAGTAAGAGAGTTCTTGAAAATTATATAGAACCGATAATGTTATACGGTTTTGAGGCGTGAACAGTCAACAAGCAAAGTCAGAACAAGATTGAGGCAGCTGAGATGTGGTTTCTGAGAAGAATGTTGAGAGTTCCATGGACGGCAAAGAAAACAAACGAGACAGTCCTGATGGAGGCAGACACAAGAAGATCATCCATAAAGAAGATTAGGAAAAGACAGGCAACAGTTATAGTCCATTTTATGAGGAAAGGGAAATTAGAGCACCTGGTCACAACAGGAAAGCTGGAGGGAAAGAGAACGCCAGCTAGACCCAGTGAGAAAATATTGGACGGACTTGCAGGATGGCTGAGGACAGAGAGGGTGGAAGATGTGCTTGCGGCAACAAGGGATAGACACATACGGAGGGCCATGATCGCCAACGCCATGCAGCAGGGCACATGATGATGATGATGATGATGATGATGATGATGATGATGAGTCTTCTCCAGCATGATGGGTTTAATTAATTAACATGGGCTTATGGCATTGAAATTGAAGACCTGGAAATGGTTGACCATCACATCTACTTAGGTCACGCATCTCAGCAGAATCCTCCTCCAAAGAGGAAACAATCAAACGTAGGATAATCCTTGGCTGGCAATTGTTTGGAAGAGCAAGATCGGTATTCAAGAATGACAAAATTCCAACTGTCCTGAAACGAAAAGTCTACGGTCAATGCATTCTGCCTACAGTCACCTACGGTGTAGAAACGTGGAATCAAACACACACAAAAACAAACAAACAAACAAACAAACAAGACAAAACAAACAAACAAACAAACAAACAAAAACTCGCTTCGAAACTAAGAACCATGCAGCCAGCACACGAAAGCATCATGCTTGGTATCACCTGGAAAGATCACAAAACGGTTCACTGGATCAGAGAAAGAACAAACGTGCGGGACATCCTGGAAACCATCAACACATTGAAATGGAACTGGGCAAGACATCTCACCCCGAGAATGGACGATCGTCGGACAACAAAAACCACGTTCTGGATACCAAAAGACGGCACTCGCAATAGAGGAAGACAGAAAACTAGATGGAGAGACGACCTGGGTGGATTTGACAAGAACTGGAGAGGAAAAACTGTGGAACAAAGTGAATGGAAGCAGCTGGGGAAGGCCTACGTCCAACAACGGACTTTGGATGGCTGAAAGATATGGCATTAGCCAGTATCATTTGAGGTCTTCTCTCCGATGCTGTGAACAGTGTATCATTGACGTCACGTGATTGGCAGTGTGCGTAGCGCCATGTCGAGCAGACGACAACTGACAGGACCCGGTACCCCAGGGCGTCAGACACATTGTTTTTGACAGATTCTGGAGGAAATTCATGTCCAGCTTTGAGGTACTGAAGAGATGTGGCTTGGTCACTGCTGAGTTGTCCACTGGTCAAAGGCCACCATTGTTGGACAGGACACGTTGTCACGTGGTCCTGTACGGACAGTTGAAGTACAAGTACAAGTACAAGCAAGTACACTGAAGGACGTCCAGTGTGAGCAGGGAACATCCCCCTGTACATGTTCATTGTTTTGCCCCACTGCCCTCCTGTCCTCCTGCCCTCCTGCCCTCCCCCTCCAGTGTCTCTCTGTGTGTGTGTGTGTGTGTGTGTGTGTGTGTGTGTGTGTGTGTGTGTGTGTGTGTGTGTGTGTGTGTGTGTGTGTGTGTGTGTGTGTGTGCTTGGTGCCCTGCAGTTCTGGTCGTTGTTGTGTTGGCTGATTGCTTTGGTGATTGGTGAGAATGCGTGCTTTGATTTGTTTCTTGCGTCAAGATCTGGTGTCTTACCAACGTCATACTTCTTCTTCTTCCTCTTCTTTTTCTTCATTTAATAATAATAATAATAATAATATTATTATTATTATTATCATTATTATTATTATTATTATCATTATCATTACTGTTATTACAGGAGAGTCCATCATCATTATCATCAATACCGTACCTCTGTGGTGTGGTGGTGGTCACTGGCTTAATGTCTATTCACTTCAGTGATTTTTAGACAATTTGTTTTAAAAAGTATCAACATAATACACCAAAAAAGAACAGAAAACGACGTGGGGAAGGGAATGTAGATGCAGGAGGGGCAGAGGAAGAGGGGAGTGAAAAGACAACAAATGAAGCAACGTACTACAACAGATATGTAAACAATAAACTACCAGTTAACTTCTTTCTGCCTTGCTGCTTTGCTTTTTGTCATTTCTACCTATCATTTTCTGCCTTAATGGGCCATTCACCTGTATGTGTTCGATAAAGTCTTATGCACTTTTTCTTAGTACTGATAATTGGGTACATGTATTAAGTGCATCTTCGGCTCTAGGCGGGTGAGATATGCGGAAGCAATTTTAGGTAATTTATTGCCTTCTTTTTTATGCTTTGGTGTCCTCATGTATGCTTATATTTGTATTCAGGTGTGTTTTTTAAATTCCCCTGTGCGATGAATTGGACGGAATGGTCAACGCCGGGGGCATGTCCTTAGATAATGTGCGCGAATGCATTGATATGTGTACTTTATTTTCTTTTCTGTTTATTTTTCCTGTTGAAGTTTTGTGTTTTGAAGCGGTTATAGCCCTGATATGGTTCTACGCAGTCGGCTGGGCTTTAAACAACAATAACAAACAACAATAACAGTTAAACTGTAACTATGAACAGAGAGTATAACGAATTATAAACAATGAAAGTAAAGATAACAAATGAGGAAGCGAACTACAAAAACAAAACAAAACAAAACAAAAAACCCGCACCTAAAAACAAACAAACAAACAAACTAACAAAAAAAAATTGAAGCACTAAAATTTTTGACAGGACGACAAAAAATTCGTATGTTAAAAACATTGTTCCAAATATGCTGGTAATTGTGTTGTTAGAAAGTTACGGAATGTGTCGTTTTATCTTTATGCAGGAAAGCAAATGACCAGTCGTTATTTTCTGTCCACAAAGACAATATTTCTGGTGTACTTTGTTTGGAATGCTTCCAGTTTCCATCAATACACAAGGGACTGTATAGATCTACTAACATCAAATTGCTCACTAAATGTGTTGATTATAAAATTTAGACTGTCAGTATTGTACTTTTTCTGATTATCTTTAAACAGCTTCCAGACAGAGACGTCCACTAAGTTATGATTCATTCAAAGAGAGAGGAAGTGGTATGTTGCTTGAGTCTGGTGAGCCCTTAGCTCTCATTTGGCAGCCCTGTCAACCACATCATTATAATGAAATGAACAATGAGAAGATATCCAACACAAGGTCAGATAGCGCCCCTTAAGGATAAAAAGTGAATTGAATGGCTAATTTCTATTATCATTTCATATCTTGTCTCTAATTTCAATATTCAAGAACTTGAAGCACTGATTTAGAATCAACGTAGAAAAGTATTCGTAATATAATTCTAGGATAATATACTAAGTATTTCAAAGCCATCAATATTGCAAAGAGTTCAGAGGTAAATATTGATTTGTTGGGTCCTATGTGGAGTGATTTTTCTACTGTAAGAGCAGATAACAAAAATGCAGAACCTGTATTTTTCTTAATTAATGATCCATTTGTGTAAACTTTTAAATGATTGGGATAAAGTGTTCAATATGACATTTAACTGGACTGGTTAATAAGTTTACGTTTTCTTCTTTCTTTAAATCAGTGTGGTGTATGTCAACGTTTACTTTTAGGAGTTCCCAACTGGGTATTGAGTTCCCAACTGGGTATTGAGTTCCCAACTGGGTATTGAGTTCCCAACTGGGTATTGAGTTCCCAACTGGGTATTGAGTTCCCAACTGGGTATTGAGTTCCCAACTGGGTATTGAGTTCCCAACCGGGTATTGAGTTCCCACCTGGGTATTGAGTTCCCAACCGGGTATTGAGTTCCCAACCGGGTATTGAGTTCCCAACCGGGTATTGAGTTCCCAACCGGGTATTGAGTTCCCAACTGGATATTGAGTTCCCAACTGGGTATTGAGTTCTCAACTGGGTATTGAGTTCCCAACCGGGTATTGAGTTCTCAACTGGGTATTGAGTTCCCAACTGGGTATGGAGTTCCCAACTGGGTATTGAGTTCCCAACTGGGTATTGAGTTCCCAACTGGGTATTGGTGAAAGTGAAAGTCTTTTAGTTATAGGATCAGCTTCTAGATCAATATCCAGAGCATTCATGACGTCGGTATTGTAGTTGCAAGTGTGACCTGTGAAGATATTGATTTACCCTCGTGTGGGAAGTTAATGTCTGATATTGAGTTTCCCCATTTAGTATCAAATCATTTTCCAACAGTGGGTACTTTTAACACAAACTTGGATACAGACGAGTTCCTATGTGTATCGGTCAAGCGGCAACAAATTTAATCTCACCTCTTGTGGTGAGTGTGTGTGTGTGTGTGTGTTGTGTGTGTGTGGTGTGTGTGTGTGTTGTGTGTGTATGTGTGTTATGTGTGTGTATATGTGTATGTGTGTGTGTATGTGCGTGTATAAGTGTGTGTGTGTATGGTGTGTATGTGTGTGTATGTGTGTGTATGTGTGTGTATGTGTGTGTGTGTGTGTGTGTGTGTATAAGTGTATGTGTTCGCGTGTGTGTATGTGTGTATGTGTGTGTATGTGTGTGTATGTGTACGTGTGTGTATGTGTGTGTGTATGTGTGTAGTGTGTGTGTTGTGGTATGTATGTGAGTGTGTGTGTGTTGTATGTGTGTATGTGTGTGTGTATGTGTATGTGTATGTGTATGTGTATGTGTGTGTGTGTATGTGTGTGTGTGATTGTGTGTGTTGTGTATGTGTGTATGTGTGTGTGAGTGTGTGTGATGTGTGCGTGTGTGTGAGTGTGTGTATGTGTGTATGTGTGTGTGTTTTATGTGTGTATGGTGTGTGTGTGTGTGTGTGTGTGTGTGTATGTGTGTGTGTGGTGTGTGTGTGTGTGTATGTGTGTGAGTGTGTGGTGTGGTGTGTGTATGTGTGTATATGTGTGTGTATATGTGTGTGGTGTTATGACCTTCAGCAGCAATCACACTGACACAAAAGGACTTCAAAACACTTTATCACCACATCCACGTTTCTCTCTGACTTTGACCAACTACTTGACCACTAGTGCCTCTTACCTGGAAATCTCATCATTCTAGGTGACATCAATGTCCACTATGACAACACTCACCGTTATGACACAAGACATATCATCAACTCTCTGTCCAATCACAATATGACTCAACACATTTCTGAACCAACCCATCAAAAAGGTCACACTCTTGACTGGATCATTTCTCGTGATCACCACAATTCAGCTACTGACAACTGCTTAGTTGTTTCTACCCGTCTAACTTCAGCCCTTCCATCTGACCACTCTGCAATTCTCTGTTCTCTTGACATTTCTCCTCCTTCCCGTACCACGCGCACAGTGACTCGACGCAATCTCAAATCTATCGACCTCTCCACATTTTCATCTGATGCCTCCCGTCTCCTTTCTGAAAAGTCACATAACCTTGCCGATGAATTCTATACTACTCTCCACCATCTTCTGGACACTCATGCTCCAGCCACAACCCGTCTTTTACCTGACCGCCCCCCTACCCCCTGGCTCACTCATGAGATTGCCTTGCAAAACGTGCCCGCCGCAGAGCAGAGCGCCGCTGGCGCAAATCCAAACTCACTGTACACAGGTAACTTTTCCAAGCCTCTAAAACAAAAGTATCCACCCTCATTGCATCTGCAAAAACAAGCTATTTCCAAACCAAAATCCTGAATGCCTCTTCTTCAAAAGAACTCTTTACAACCATGAATCATATCCTTGGCACACGAAAAGATTTACCTCTCCCAACAAAACATACAAATGAAGAACTCCCATCTGTATTCTCCAAGTATTTCACCACCAAAATACAAACTCTTCGTGACAGGCTTGACAGGACACCCTGTCAACCATGCCCACCTGACCCTTCCTTCTCTGGCACACCTCTTAATACTTTTACCCCAGTCTCACAAGAAGAAATTTTCAACACAATCAGATCCATGTCGTTCAAAACCTGCGAACTGGATCCTCTTCCAGGTTCTCTCTACTCCGACTGTCTCCCTACTCTCCTCCCATTCATCACTGACATCATCAACACTTCTTTTCAAACTGGAACTGTCCCAGATTCTTTCAAGTCTGCTATTGTTCACCCTCTCCTCAAGAAACACAATTTAGACCCAAATGAACTGAAAAATTACCGGCCTATCTCTAATCTCTCTTTCTTGTCAAAACTCCTTGAAAAAGTCGTCCTCAACCAGCTGAACTCTCACCTGTCTGCCAACAATCTCCTCAATCCTTTCCAGTCAGCCTACCGCCAGTGCCATAGCACTGAAACTGCCCTACTACACATTCTCAACAATCTCCTCCTTGCAACTGATACTGGCAAAGTCTCTCTCCTCACACTCCTTAATCTGTCTGCAGCCTTTGATACCATTGACCATGGTATTCTCTTTTCTAGACTTCATCATACTTTTGGCATCTCTGACATTGCTCTCTCCTGGTTCACTTTATATCTATCAAACAGAAAACAAACTGTTCTCATCAATGGCACTTACTCTCAACCTGCATACCTGACCTGTGGTGTTCCACAAGGATCTGTCCTTGGCCCTGTTCTTTTCACTCTTTATACCTCCCCCTGTCCACCATCATCAACTCCCACTCTATAAAACACCACTTCTATGCTGATGACACCCAACTTCAAGACAGTGACTCACCTGATAATATACAGCGCCTGTTGACTCGCACCACTGAGTGTTACTCGGACATTAAGAACTGGATGACGTTCAACAAACTTCAGCTTAATGACGACAAGACAGAAGCTATCCTCATTGGCACCCGTCAGAAACTTTCTCAGCTGCCTCCTCTTTCTCTCCCATTATGTAACACATCAGTCCCAATTTCTGATTCAGCTAAAAACCTTGGTGTCTGCATTGACTCTACCCTCTCCATGAACAACTTTGTTTCTCAAACTGCCAGATCTTGCTACTATCACCTCCATCGTATAAGCCTGATCAGGAAGTATCTCTCTGTTGAAACAACTGCAAAACTCGTTCTCTCCTTCATAATGTCTCGCATTGACTATTGCAATTCACTCCTGTCCGGTCTTCCTGCCTCCACCATCCACATCCTACAGCGCATTCAAAACAATGCTGCACGCCTTGTACTCAAAAAGAAAAAAGCTGACCACATTTCTCCTCTCCTGGTACAACTTCACTGGCTCCCTGTATCAAAGCGCATACAGTACAAACTAGACACCATGTGCTACAAAAGCCTCAATAACGCAGCCCCCGATTACCTGTCAAGCCTACTTGAGATCTATCTTCCCTCACGTACCCTCCGCTCTGCCTCCGATCCTCTGACTTTTCGCTTTCCACGCACTAAGCTCAATACTTACGGTCCACGAGCCTTCTCTGTTTCTGGTCCACTCTCCTGGAACAAACTTCCTCTCTCAGTCCGTCAGCAACCAACTTTTGTCTCCTTCAAGTCCACTCTCAAAACTCACCTTTTCTCCTCTGCATGAAATCCTGCCCTCACTCATCCCCCTCTGTAGCCTGTCTCCGCTCGGTGTGGAATCACATTGTAATATATATTTGTATATAATATGCTCTCTATAATTTTCCATTGCTTTTATACTTTTTCCCCATTTATAGCCTTGTGTGAGTGTGTGTGTGCGTGTGTGCGCGCGTGCGTATGTGTATGTTCAGCGCTTAGATTTGATTTCTATCAAGATTTTGCGCTATATAAATATTGTAATTATTATTTTTATTATTATGATAGTAGCATCAGGTCCCACTGCATTTGTCACACAACTAGCCCTTGCTACACTACACAAACAGCACAACACTTATAGATAGATAGTCCTTGTTACATACATACAGCACAACACTTATAGATAGTCCTTGTTACATGCATACAGCACAACACTTATAGATAGTCCTTGTTACATGCATACAGCACAACACTTATAGATAGATAGTCCTTGTTACATACATACAGCACAACACTTATAGATAGATAGTCCTTGTTACATACATACAGCACAACACTTATAGATAGATAGTCCTTGTTACATACATACAGCACAACATTTATAGATAGATAGTCCTTGTTACATACATACAGCATAACATTTATAGATAGATAGTCCTTGTTACATACATACAGCACAACACTTATAGATAGATAGTCCTTGTTACATACATACAGCACAACACTTATAGATAGATAGTCCTTGTTACATACATACAGCACAACATTTATAGATAGATAGACTTGTTACATACATACAGCACAACATTTATAGATAGATAGACTTGTTACATACATACAGCACAACACTTATAGATAGATAGTCCTTGTTACATACATACATACAGCACAACACTTATAGATAGATAGTCCTTGTTACATACATACATACAGCACAACACTTATAGATAGTCCTTGTTACATGCATACAGCACAACACTTATAGATAGTCCTTGTTACATACATACAGCACAACACTTATAGATAGATAGTCCTTGTTACATACATACAGCACAACACTTACAGATAGATAGTCCTTGTTACATACATACAGCACAACACTTATAGATAGATAGTCCTTGTTACATACATACAGCACAACACTTACAGATAGATAGTCCTTGTTACATACATACAGCACAACATTTATAGATAGATAGACTTGTTACATACATACAGCACAACACTTACAGATAGATAGTCCTTGTTACATACATACATACAGCACAACACTTATAGATAGATAGTCCTTGTTACATACATACAGCACAACACTTATAGATAGATAGTCCTTGTTACATACATACAGCACAACACTTATAGATAGATAGTCCTTGTTACATACATACAGCACAACACTTATAGATAGATGGTCCTTGTTACATACATACATACAGCACAACACTTATAGATAGATAGTCCTTGTTACATACATACATACAGCACAACACTTATAGATAGATAGTCCTTGTTACATACATACAGCACAACACTTATAGATAGATGGTCCTTGTTACATACACACATACAGCACAACACTTATAGATAGATAGTCCTTGTTACATACATACAGCACAACACTTATAGATAGATAGTCCTTGTTACATACATACAGCACAACACTTATAGATAGATAGTCCTTGTTACATACATACAGCACAACACTTATAGATAGATAGTCCTTGTTACATACATACATACATACAGCACAACACTTATAGATAGATAGTCCTTGTTACATACATACAGCACAACACTTATAGATAGATAGTCCTTGTTACATACATACAGCACAACACTTATAGATAGATAGTCCTTGTTACATACATACAGCACAACACTTATAGATAGATAGTCCTTGTTACATACATACAGCACAACACTTATAGATAGATAGTCCTTGTTACATACATACATACATACAGCACAACACTTATAGATAGATAGTCCTTGTTACATACATACAGCACAACACTTATAGATAGGTAGTCCTTGTTACATACATACAGCACAACACTTATAGATAGATAGTCCTTGTTACATACATACATACAGCACAACACTTATAGATAGATAGTCCTTGTTACATACATACATACAGCACAACACTTATAGATAGATAGTCCTTGTTACATACATACAGCACAACACTTATAGATAGATAGTCCTTGTTACATACATACATACAGCACAACACTTATAGATAGATAGTCCTTGTTACATACATACAGCACAACACTTATAGATAGATAGTCCTTGTTACATACATACATACAGCACAACACTTATAGATAGATAGTCCTTGTTACATACATACAGCACAACACTTATAGATAGATAGTCCTTGTTACATACATACAGCACAACACTTATAGATAGATAGTCCTTGTTACATACATACAGCACAACACTTATAGATAGATAGTCCTTGTTACATACATACAGCACAACACTTACAGATAGATAGTCCTTGTTACATACATACAGCACAACACTTATAGATAGATAGTCCTTGTTACATACATACAGCACAACACTTATAGATAGATAGTCCTTGTTACATACATACATACAGCACAACACTTATAGTTAGATAGTCCTTGTTACATACATACAGCACAACACTTATAGATAGATAGTCCTTGCTACATACATACATACAGCACAACACTTATAGTTAGATAGTCCTTGTTACATACATATAAATATAGCACAACACTCCGATCCTCTGACTTTTCGCTTTCCACGCACTAAGCTCAATACCTATGGTCCACGAGCATTCTCTGTTTCTGGTCCACTTTCCTGGAACAAACTTCCTCTCTCAGTCCGTCAGCAAACTACTTTTGTCTCCTTCAAGTCCGCTCTCAAAACTCACCTTTTCTCTTCTGCATAAAATCCTGACCTCACTCAGTCCCCTCTGCAGCCTGTCTCCACTCGGAGGGGAATCACATTGTAATATATAATTGTATATAATATGCTCTCTATAATTTTCCATTGCTTTTATTCTTTCTCCCCATTTATAGCCATTTGTGTGTGTGTGTGTGTGTGTGTGTGTGTGTGTGTGTGTGTGTGTGTGTGTGTGTGTGTGTGTGTGTGCGCGTGCGTGCATGTGTGTGCGTGCGTGCGTGTGTGTCTGTTTCAGCGCTTAGATTTGATTTTATCAAGATTTTGCGCTATATAAATATTGTAATTATTATTATTATTAACACTTCTAAAGACTGTATGACTGTCTTACAGCCAGTCAAAGGAGGAAGAGTGAAGTATGCAGCAGTCTAGGGGCTGTGTGTGCTGTGTGTTGGTGCTGTGGCCATGGTTCGTGTTGTGCTGTCATGCCTTCACTGAAGACCCCATGCCACGCAGCGCCTCCTACACCAAGATACACTCCTGTGCTGGCAAGGTGGTCAGTCCGAACGACTGCCATACAGGTCAGTTCTGTCCACACACACACACACACACACACACACACACACACACACACACACACACACACACACACACACACACACATACACACACAGACACAGACACACACACACACGCACATACACACACATATATACACACATACACACGCACACACAAACATACACATACACATACACACACATATGTACACACACATACACACACACATACACAGACACACACACACACGCACACACACATACACACACACACACGGACACACACACATACACACACACATACACACATACATACACACAGACACACACATACACACACATACACACATACATACACACACATACACACATACACGCACACATACACACAGACACACACACATACATACACACACATACACACACACATACACACACACATACACACAGACACACACACATACACACACACATACACACATACATACACACATACGCACATGCACAAACACACACACACACAGACAGACAGACACTCACACACAGACAGACAGACAGATAGGCAGACGCACACTCATGCACACACCCACATATATTACGCGCACATTCACACACACACGCATATATGTATGTATACATGTACACATATATGTATGTATGTGACTGTTTATACTGTGTTGATGTGTGTATATGGCAATGTTTATACTGTATATGGCAATGTTTATACTGTATATGGCAATGTTTATACAGTATATGGCAATGTTTATACTGTATATGGCAATGTTTATACAGTATATGGCAATGTTTATACTGTATTGATGTGTGTATATGGACATGTTTATACTGTATTGATGTGTGTATATGGCAATGTTTATACTGTATTGATGTGTGTATATGGCAATGTTTATACTGTATTGATGTGTGTATATGGCAATGTTTTACTGTATCAATGTGTGTATATGGCAATGTTTATACTGTATTAATGTGCGTATATGGCAATGTTTATACTGTATTGATGTGTGTATATGGCAATGTTTATACTGTATCAATGTGTGTATATGGCAATGTTTATTCTGTACTGATGTGTGTATACGGCAATGTTTATACTGTATTGATGTGTGTATATGGCAATGTTTATACTGTATTGATGTGTGTATATGGCCATGTTATACTGTATTAATGTGTGCATATGGCAATGTTTATACTGCATTAATGTATGTATATGGCAATGTTTATATTGCATTAAAATATGTGTAGATGGCAATATTTAATGTGTGTATATGGCAATGTTTATACTGTATTGATGTGTGTATATGGCAATGTTTATACTGTATCAATGTGTGTATATGGCAATGTTTATGCTGCATTAATGTGTGTATATGGCAATGTTTATACTGCATTAATGTGTGTATATGGCAATGTTTATACTGCATTGATGTGTGTATATGGCAATGATTATACTGTATCAATGTGTGTATATGGCAATGTTTATACTGCATTAATGTGTGTATATGGCAATGTTTATACTGCATTAATGTGTGTATATGGCAATGTTTATACTGCATTAATGTGTGTATATGGCAATGTTTATACTGCATTGATGTGTGTATATGGCAATGTTTATACTGCATTAATGTGTGTATATGGCAATGTTTATAATGTATTGATGTGTGTATATGACAATGTTTATACTGTATTGATGTGTGTATATGGACATGTTTATACTGTATTGATGTGTGTATATGGCAATGTTTATACTGTAGTAATGTGTGTATATGGCAATGTTTATACTGTAGTAATGTGTGTATATGGCAATGTTTATACTGTATTGATGTGTGTATATGGCAATGTTTATACTGTATTGATGTGTGTATATGGCAATGTTTATACTGTATCAATGTGTGTATATGGCAATGTTTATACTGTATCAATGTGTGGATATGGCAATGTTTATACTGTATCAATGTATGTATATGGCAATGTTTATACTGTATCAATGTGTGTATATGGCAATGTTTATACTGTATTGATGTGTGTATATGGCAATGTTTATACTGTATCAATGTGTGTATATGGCAATGTTTATACTGTATTAATGTATGTATATGGCAATGTTTATACTGTATCAATGTGTGTATATGGCAATGTTTATACTGTACTGATGTGTGTATATGGCAATGTTTATACTGTATTGATGTGTGTATATGGCAATGTTTATACTGTATTGATGTGTGTATATGGCAATGTTTATACTGTATCAATGTGTGTATATGGCAATGTTTATACTGTATTGATGTGTGTATATGGCAATGTTTATACTGTATCAATGTGTGTATATGGCAATGTTTATACTGTATTGATATGTGTGTATATGGCAATGTTTATACTGCATTAATGTATGAGACTGAGTTCTACTAATTACATTGGAGCCACGCCATTTGATATCAACATTATCCAAATATGTATGGGCCAAAATCCGCAAGTACTGAGGAAGAAATTGACAACTACTATGAAGAATTAGAGACAGCCAAGGATCAATGTAAACCACAGGACCTTACAATAATAATGGGAGATTTTAGTGTTTAAATGGGACAAAGGGAAAAAGTAGAACAAGTAGATGACCTAGTTGGACATTATGGCCAAGGCTCGCGAAATGAAAGGGGAGAGAAACTTCTTGAGTGGGCACAAATATATAAATTCATAATAGGAAACACTTGGTTTGAGTAGCCTAACAGAAGAAAATGGACATAGACCAGTCCAGGACTTTACTGACAGTAAAAACATTACCAGGCGCAGACTGCAACAGTGACCACAATATTGTAATGGGAAGATTTAGGTTGAAACTAAAGAGAAGAAAATAAACCAAAAGTAACAACAAAGTAAAACTTGGAATGCTGATGACATATCAATTTGTTGAAGGGAAAGGAACTATTAATACCATATACATCCTAAGAACTCTCATAAAAAGATCAATTGAGT
>JAPXFY010000023.1:68330731-68335731 GCA_030674185.1 Monoplex corrugatus
TGAGGTTTCGGAAAGCGCTCTATAAATGCACTATTATTATTATTAAGGACATGTACCATGTCTGCAGACTGTAAGGACATGTACCGTGTCTGTAGACTGTCACGACATGTACCGAGTCTGTAGACTGTCAGGACATGTACCGTGTCTGTAGACTGTCAGGACATGTAGCATGTCTGTCGGTAGACTGTCAGGACATGTACCATGTCTATCTGTAGACTGTCAGGACATGCACCATGTCTGTCTGTAGACTGTCAGGACATGTATCATGTGTGTCTGTAGACTGTCAGGACATGTACCGTGTCTGTAGACTGTCAGGATATGTACCATGTGTGTCTGTAGACTGTCAGGACATGTACCATGTCTGACTGTAGACTGTCAGGACATGTACCATGTCTGTCTGTAGACTGTCAGGACATGTACCATGTCTGCAGACTGTAAGGACATGTACCGTGTCTGTAGACTGTCACGACATGTACCGTGTCTGTAGACTGTCAGGACATGTACCGTGTCTGTAGACTGTCAGGACATGTACCATGTGTGTCTGTAGACTGTCAGGACATGTACCATGTCTGTCTGTAGACTGTCAGGACATGTACCATGTCTGTCTGTAGACTGTCAGGACATGTATCATGTGTGTCTGTAGACTGTCAGGACACATTTCTGTCTGTAGACTGTCAGTACATGTACCATGGTGGTCTGTAGACTGTCAGGACATATACCATGTTGTCTGTAGACTGTCAGGACGTGTACCATGTCTGTTGACTGTCAGGACATGTACCGTGTCTGTCTTTGTAGACTGTCAGGACTGTACCATTTCTGTAGACTGTCAGGACATGTACCGTGTCTGAAACTGTCAGGACTTTTACCATGTTGTCTGAAGACTGTCAGGACATGTACCATGTCTGTAGACTGTCATACATGTACCATGTCGGTCTGTAGACTGTGAGGACATGTACCATGTGTGTCTGTAGACTGTCAGGACATTATACCGTGTCTGTAAACTGTCAGGACTTGTACCATGTCTGTCTGTAGACTCTCAGGACATGTACCATGTCTGTAGACTGTCAGGACATGTACCGTGTCTGTCGACTGTCAGGACATGTGCAATGTGTGTTCAGTAGACTGTCAGAACATGTACCATGTCTGTCTGTAGACTGTCAGGACATGTACAGTGTCTGTGTGTACACTGTCAGGACATGTTCCATGTCTGTCTGTAGACTGTCAGAACATGCACCGTGTGTGTCTGTAGACGTCAGGACATGTACCTGTCTGTTGAAGACTGTCGGACATGTACCATGTCTGTAGACTGTCAGGACGTTCATCCTGTCTGTAGACTGTCAGGACATGTACCGTGGTCTGTAGACTGTCAGGACATGCACCCTTTGTGTCTGTAGACTGTCAAGGACAAGTACCGTGTGTGTCTGTAGACTGTCAGGACATGTACCATGTGTGTCTGTAGACTGTCTAACATGTACCATGTCTGTCTGTAGACTTCAGGACATGCACCGGTCTGTCTGTAAACTGTCAGGACATGTACCGTGTCTGTCTGTAGTACTGTCAGGACTGTACCTGTTGTAGACTGTCAGGACATGTACGTGTCTGTAGACTGTCAGGACATGTACCAGTGTCTGTAGACTGTCAGGACATGTACCTGTTCTGTAGACTGTCAGGACATGTACCATTGTTCTGTAGACTGTCAGGACATGTACCATGTCTGTCTGTAGACTGTCAGGACATGTACCATGTCTGTCTGTAGACTGTCAGGACTGTACCATGTCTGTCTGTAGACTGTCAGGACATGTACCATGTCTGTCTTTTAGACTGTCAGGACATGTACCATGTCTGTCTGTAGACTGTGAGGACATGCACCATGTCTGTCTGTAGACTGTGAGGCATGTACCATGTCTGTCTGTAGACTGTCAGGACATGTACCATGTCTGTAGACTGTCAGGACTGTACCCTGGTCTGTAGACTGTCAGGACAGTACCGTGTTTTGTAGACTGTCAGGACATGTACCCTTTGTGTCTGTAGACTGTCAAGACATGTACCGTGTGTGGTCTATAGACTGTCAGGAATGTACCATGTGTGTCTGTAGACTGTCAGAACATGTACCATGTCTGTCTGTAGAACTCTCAGGACATGTACCGTGTCTGTCTGTAGACTGTCAGGACATGTACCGTGTCTGTCTGTAGACTGTCAGGACGTGTACCGTGTCTGTAGACTGTCAGGACATGTACCGTGTCTGTAGACTGTCAGGACATGTACCATGTCTGTAGACTGTAGGACATGTACCCGTGACTGTAGACTGTCAGGACATGTACCTGTGTCTGTAGACTGTCAGGACATGTACCGTGTCTGTAGACTGTCAGGACATGTACCATGTCTCTCGCAGACTGTCAGGACATGTACCATGTCTGTCTGTATAACTGTCAGGACATGTACCATGTCTGTAGACTGTCAGGACATGTACCTGTCTCTGTAGACTGTCAGGATGTACCATGTCTGTCTGTAGACTGTCAGGACATGTACCAGTGTGTCTGTAGACTGTCGACGTGTACCATGTCTGTAGACTTTCAGGACATGTACCGTGTCTGTAAACTGTCAGGACTGTACCATGTCTGTCTGTAGACTGTCAGGACGTGTACCATGTCTGTCTGTAGACTGTCAGGACATGTACCTGTTGTCTGTAGACTGTCAGGACATGCACCTGGTCTGTAGACTGTCAGGACATGTACCATGTTGTCTGTAGACTGTCAGGACATGTACCATGTCTGTCTGTAGACTGTCAGGACATGTACCGTGTGTGTCTGTAGACGTCAGGGCATGTACCATGTCTGTTTGTAGACTGTCAGGCATGTACCGTGTTGTCTGTAGATGTCAGGACATGTACCATGTCTGTCTGTAGACTGTCAGGACATGTACCATGTCTGTCTGTATACTGTCAGGACATGTACCATGTCTGTCTGTAGACCGTCAGAACATGTACCGTGTCTGTCTGTAGACTGTCAGGACGTGTGACCATGTCTGTCTGTAGACTATCAGGACATGTACCGTGTCTGTCTGTAGACTGTCAGACATGTACCGTGTCTGTAGACTGTCAGGACATGTACCGTTTCTGTAGACTGTGAGGACATGTACCATGTCTGCCTGTAGACTGTCAGGACATGTACCATGTTCTGTAGACTGTCAGGACATGTACCGTGTCTGTAGACTGTCATGACATGTACCATGTGTGTCTGTAGACTGTCAGGACATGTACCATGTCTGTCTGTAGACTGTCAGGACATGTACCGTGTGTGTCTGTAGACTGTCAGGACATGTACCATGTCTGTCTGTAGACGATCAGGACATGTACCATGTCTGTCTGAGACTGTCAGTACATGTACCAGTGTTGTCTGTAGACTGTCAGGACATGTTACCATGTTTGTCTGTAGACTGTCAGGACATGTACCATGTGCTGTAGACTGTCAGACATGTACCATGTCTGTGAGACTTTTTGAGGACATGCACCTGTCTGTCTGTAACTGTCAGGACATGTACCATGTCTGTCTGTAGACTGTCAGGACATGTACCATGTCGCTGTAGACTGTCAGGACTGTACCCTGTCTGTAGACTGTCAGGACATTACCGTGTCTGTAGACTGTCAGGACATGTACCATTGTGTCTGTAGACTGTCAAGGACATGTACCAGTGTGTGTCTATAGACTGTCAGGACATGTACCATGTGTGTCTGTAGACTGTCAGAACATGTACCATGTCTGTCTGTAGACTGTCAGGACATGTACCGTGTCTGTCTGTAGACTGTCAGGACATGTACCGTGTCTGTCTGTAGACTGTCAGGACGTGTACCGTGTCTGTAGACTGTCAGGACATGTACCGTGTCTGTAGACGTCAGACATGTACCTTGTCTGTAGACTGTAAGGACATGTACCGTTGTCTGTAGACTGTCAGGACATGTACCGTGTCTGTTAGACTGTCAGGACATGTACCGTGTCTGTAGACTGTCAGGACATGTACCATGTCTCTTCAGACTGTCAGGACATGTACCATGTCTGTCTGTATACTGTCAGACATGTACCATGTCTGTAGACTGTCAGGACATGTACCAGTTGTCTGTAGACTGTCAGAACATGTACTGTGCCTGTTGAGACTGTCAGGACATGTACCATGTCTGTCTGTAGACTGTCAGGACGTGTACGTGCTGTGTTGAGACTGTCAGGACATGTACCGTGTCTGTAGTGCAGGACTGTCATGTCTTTGTAACTGTGTCCTGTGTGCAGACTGTCAGGACAGTACCTGTTTTTGTGTGCGACTGTCAGGAACTGTCCTGTCCTGCTGTGCAGACTGTCAGGACATGACCGTGTCTGTCTGTAGACTGTCATGACATGTACCTGTGTCTGTGTGTGGCAGACTGTCAGTGACGTCGACCTGTACCCTGGTACCCGGTGGAACTGTACGGACATATCCCCCCCCCCCCCCCCCCCCCCCCCCCCCCCCCCCCCCCCCCCCCCCCCCCCCCCCCCCCCCCCCCCCCCCCCCCCCCCCCCCCCCCCCCCCCCCCCCCCCCCCCCCCCCCCCCCCCCCCCCCCCCCCCCCCCCCCCCCCCCCCCCCCCCGGGTGTATTCTACATGATGATTGGGTGTATTCTACATGATGATTAGGGTGCATTCTACATGATGTTGTGGGTGCATTCTACATGATGATTAGGGTGTGTTCTACAGATGATGATTAGGGTGCATTCTACATGATTTAGGGTGCATTCTACATGATGATTAGGGTGTATTCTACATGATGATTAGGGTGCATTCTACATGATGATTAGGGTGTATTCTACATGATGATTAGGGTGTATTCTACATGATGATCAGATTGGGGTGTATTCTACATGATGATTAGGGTGTATTCTACATGATTGATTAGGGTGTATTCTACATGATGATTAGATTGGGTGTATTCTACATGATGATTAGATTGGGTGTATTCTACATGATGATTAGATT
>JAPXFY010000023.1:68340731-68348231 GCA_030674185.1 Monoplex corrugatus
AACATTTTTTTCTCTCGAATTTCTTTGTTTTTCTTTACGATACACAGTATCATTTATTGTATAACAATGATCATACTACTTTCTGTTTTTCGTTTTTGCAATACACAGTATTGTATAGCACTGAACACACTATTTGTTTTTATTTACAATACACAATATCCTTTATTGTATAACACTGAACACATTGTGATCTAATGGCAGTACCAACAGAAGGAACAAAGACATACATGTACAAACACATTGTGATCTAATGGCAGTACCAACAGAAGGAATAAATACAAACACAAACACATTGTGATCTAATGGCAGTACCAACAGAAAGAATAAAGACAGACATGTACAAACACATTGTGATCTAATGGCAGTACCAACAGAAGGAACAAAGACAGACATTTACAAACACAAACAGATGGAGGACCAAAAGCATGGAGCAACTGGTCAGTTGTGACAACATAGAAGTCAACAACATAAAGCTTCAGGTTGTCAGGGTGGGGCACATATGTACAATACAAAAAGAAATCATACATCACATGTACAATACAAAAAGAAATCGTAGATCACATGTACAATACAAAAAGAAATCGTACACCATATGTACAATACAAAAAGAAATCATGCATCACATGTACAATACAAAAAGAAATCGTACACCATATGTACAATACAAAAAGAAATCGTACATCACATGTACAATACAAAAAGAAATCGTACATCACATGTACAATACAAAAAGAAATCATACATCACATTACAATACAAAAAGAAATCGTACATCACATGTACAATACAAAAAGAAATCATACATCACATGTACAATACAAAAAGAAATCGTACATCACATGTACAATACAAAAAGAAATCGTACATCACATGTACAATACAAAAAGAAATCATACATCACATGTACAATACAAAAAGAAACGTACATCACATGTACAATAAAAAAGAAACGTACATCACATGTACAATAAAAAGAAACGTACATCACATTACAATACAAAAAGAAATCATACATCACATGTACAATAAAAAAGAAACGTACATCACATGTACAATAAAAAAGAAACGTACATCACATGTACAATACAAAAAGAAGTCGTACGCCAATGTACAATACAAAAAGAAATCATACATCACATGTACAATACAAAAAGAAATCGTACATCACATTACAATACAAAAAGAAATCATACATCACATGTACAATACAAAAAGAATTCATACATCACATGTACAATACAAAAAGAAATCATACATCACATGTACAATACAAAAAGAATTCATACATCACATGTACAATACAAAAAGAAATCATGCATCACATGTACAATACAAAAAGAAATCATACATCACATGTACAATACAAAAAGAATTCATACATCACATGTACAATACAAAAAGAAATCATACATCACATGTACAATACAAAAAGAAACGTACATCACATTACAATACAAAAAGAAACGTACATCACATGTACAATACAAAAAGAAACGTACATCACATGTACAATACAAAAAGAAACGTACATCACATGTACAATACAAAAAGAAACGTACATCACATGTACAATACAAAAGAAACGTACATCACATGTACAATACAAAAAGAAACGTACATCACATGTACAATACAAAAAGAAACGTACATCACATTACAATACAAAAAGAAACGTACATCACATGTACAATACAAAAAGAAACGTACATCACATGTACAATACAAAAAGAAACGTACATCACATGTACAATACAAAAAGAAACGTACATCACATTACAATACAAAAAGAAACGTACATCACATTACAATACAAAAAGAAACGTACATCACATGTACAATACAAAAGAAACGTACATCACATGTACAATAAAAAAGAAACGTACATCACATGTACAATACAAAAAGAAGTCGTACGCCAATGTACAATACAAAAAGAAATCATACATCACATGTACAATACAAAAAGAAATCATGCATCACATGTACAATACAAAAAGAAATCATGCATCACATGTACAATACAAAAAGAAATCGTACATCACATGTACAATAAAAAAGAAACGTACATCACATGTACAATACAAAAAGAAATCGTACATCACATGTACAATACAAAAAGAAGTCGTACGCCAATGTACAATACAAAAAGAAATCGTACATCACATGTACAATACAAAAAGAAATCGTACATCACATGTACAATACAAAAAGAAATCATGCATCACATGTACAATAAAAAAGAAACGTACATCACATGTACAATACAAAAAGAAATCGTACATCACATGTACAATACAAAAAGAAGTCGTACGCCAATGTACAATACAAAAAGAAATCGTACATCACATGTACAGTACAAAAAGAAGTCGTACATCACATGTACAATACAAAAAGAAGTCGTACATTATCGATGACATTTGTAAAGCACCTTGAGTCTTAACCTAAGCATATACCATTTTTCTATTTGCATTTTTTTCTTCTTCTTCTCATTATTGTCGTTTTCATAATCATCACTTTTGATTTGTCTTTAGCCCTAAATATCAGGTCTGGCAGAGAAATTGCTAAACATTATTGTGATAATTCACAATCTTTACCATCAGAAATAAAGATCATTCCTGCCTTCGATCACTCATAAATCCTGTTAAGAATAATCATGATGAGGACAAGGAATAGAGTCAAAAGAGAAATAGCAGAAGAACAGTGTGGATTTGTGGAAGGGAAAGGAACTGTTAATGCCATATACATCCTAGGAACTATCATAGAGAGGTCAATTGAGATGAATAAGGATTCGTATTTATGCTTTGTTGACTGCAACAAAGCTTTCGATCGGGTAAGACATGAAGAATTGATCAACCAACTGGAGAGACTCAATGTTGATGGAAAAGATCTACGAATAATCAGATATATGTACTGGGAACAAACAGCTGCAATGAGAATAGAAAACAATATAAACTCTTTCCAAAACATCAAAAGAGGAGTCAGACAGGGTTGTGTTTTGTCACCAGATCTGTTTTCACTGTACAGCGAAAACATCATGAGAAACCTAGAAGAAGACCCTGGATTAAAGGTTGGAGGGAAAATGATAAACAAAATTTGATACGCAGATGACACCGTGCCATTTGCAGAAAATGAAAGGGACCTACAAAACCTTGTGAATGTACTAGAAATAGAAAGCAAAGGTAAGGGGTTGGAACTAAACAGCAGGAAGACTGAAGTCATGGTGATCAGTAAAAAACATGAAATCCCCTCATGCAAAATAACAGCAAACGGCACAACCTTGACACAGGTTGATAAATTTAAATACCTGGGAACGATCATTTCATCAGACGGCAGATGCACATCAGAAATAGCCGGTAGAATCGGCCAAGCCAAAACAGCATTCAAGAAGATGACAAGCATTCTTACCAACAAATGCCTATCAATTAACATCAGGAAGAGAGTTCTTGAATGTTATATGGAATCAATATTATTGTACGGATGTGAGGCGTGGACAGTCAACAAGCAAAGCCAGAACAAGATTGAGGCAGCCGAGATGTGGTTTCTAAGAAGAATGTTGAGAGTTCCATAGACAGCGAAGAAAATAAACGAGACAGTCTTGATGGAGGCAGACACAAGTAGATCATTCATAAGGAAGATTAGGAAAAGACAGGCAACATTTAGAGGCCATTTCATGAGGAAGGGGGATTTGGAGCACCTGGTCACAACGGGAAAGCTGGAGGGAAAGAGAGCTCCAGGTAGACCCAGGGAGAAAATGCTGGACGGACTTGCAGAGTGGCTGGGGACGAGGATTGTGGAGGAAATGCTTGGGGCAATGAGAGATAGAGACAGATGGAAGTCCATGATCGCCAACGACAAACGGCAGGACACCTGATGATGATGATGATGATGACCATCAGAAAATAAAGACCATTCCTGCCTTCGATCACTCATAGCTTTGTCCGTTTTGTTTTTCATTCGTTCATTCGTTCCTTATCTATTTCTTCCTTCCTTCATGAGTTTTCTCGTTTCTGTCTTCGGGCATTGCTTTGTTTTGAACTAAACGAACTGTTAAAACAAACAAACCAACAAACAAACAAACAAATAAACAAACAAACAAACAAACAAACAAACAAACAAACAAACAAACAAACAAACAAACAAACAAACAAACAAATAAACAAACAAACAAACAAACAAATAAACAAACAAACGAACAAAACAAAGGTAAAAAAAAAAGAAAATATAAAGAAATATAAACTCTACGCCTGTTTGTGAGTACGTTGTGTATGTGTGTGTGTGTGTGTGTTGTGTGTGTGTGTTGTGTGTGTTGTGTGTTGTGTGGTGTTGTGTGTGTGTGTGTGTGTTGTGTGTGTTGTGTATGGGTGGGTGTAGTAGTGTGTGTAGTTGTGTGTATGTGTTGTATGTGTGGTGTATGTGTGGTGTGTGTGTGTGTATGTGTGTGTGTATGTATGTGTGTATGTGTGTGTGTATGTGTGTGTGTTTGTTGTGTGCAGGGATGGTTTTGGCTCCCTGATAGCAACCCTGGCTAGGTCTGCCAAGATGCACGCCATCACCACCCTACCTGTACGTGTGACTTCCATTGACTCGTAGCCCAGCAACTATCGCAACAGCTACTGACACGGTGATTGTGCCTGAAGATAACTATGTGCTTACTGTTTACGTAAGTGCTGACGTCATTACTGGTGATTGCATGGCCCTGAAGACTCTATGCTTCACTTTTACGTAATCCGACGTCATACATGGGATTGCGGGCCCTGAAGATAACGTGCTTCACTTTACCAAGTCTGACTCATTACATGGTGATTGCTGGCCCATAGACTACTAGCCCACTATACGTAATCGACGTCATTACATGGTGATTGCTGGATCTGAAGACTAACTATGCCTTCACTTTTACGTAAGTCTGACGTCATTACATGGTGATTGCTGGATCTGAAGACTACTATGCCTTCACTTTTACGTAAGTCTGACGTCATTACATGGTGATTGCTGGCCCTGAAGATAACTATGCTTTCACTTTTACGTAAGTCTGACGTCATTACATGGTGATTGCTGGCCCTGAAGATAACTATGCCTTCACTTTTACGTAAGTCTGACGTCATTACATGGTGATTGCTGGCCACTGAAGATACTATGCTTCACTTTTACGTAAGTCTGACGTCATTACATGGTGATTGCTGGCCCTGAAGATAACTATGCCTTCACTTTTACGTAAGTCTGACGTCATTACATGGTGATTGCTGGCCCTGAAGATAACTATGCTTTCACTTTTACGTAAGTCTGACGTCATTACATGGTGATTGCTGGCCCTGAAGATAACTATGCCTTCACTTTTACGTAAGTCTGACGTCATTACATGGTGATTGCTGGCCCTGAAGATAACTATGCTTTCACTTTTAGTAAGTCTGACGTCATTACATGGTGATTGCTGGCCCTGAAGATAACTATGCCTTCACTTTTACGTAAGTCTGACGTCATTACATGGTGATTGCTGGCCCTGAAGATAACTATGCCTTCACTTTTACGTAGTCTGACGTCATTACATGGGACGGTGAACCCTGAAGATATTTGTATTTGTACCGTTGACATGGTATACGATATTTGTACCGTGACATGGTGATATTGATATTTGTACTGTGACATGTGAAATGATTTGTACTGTTGACATCGGTTATAATTGATATTGTACTGTTGACATGGTGATATAGATATTGTACTTTGACAGTGAGTATACGATATTGATACCGTGACATGAGTGATACTGTGTTTTACCGTGACATGGTGATATTGAATTTGTACTGTGACATGAGGATATTGATATTTGTACCGTGACATGGTGATATTGATGTTTGCACCGTGACATAGTGATATTGATATTTGTACTGTTGACATGGTGATACTGATGTTTGTACCGTGACATGGTGATATTGATATTTGTACTGTTGACATGGTGATACCGATATTTGTACCGTGACATAGTGATACTGATGTTTGTACCGTGACATGGTGATATTGATATTTGTACTGTGACATGGTGATACTGATATTTGTACCGTGACATGGTGATATTGATGTTTGCACCGTGACATGGTGATATTGATATTTGTACTGTTGACATGGTGATACTGATATTTGTACCGTGACATGGTGATATTGATGTTTGCACCGTGACATAGTGATATTGATGTTTGTACTGTTGACATGGTGATATTGATGTTTGTACCGTGACATGGTGATATTGATGTTTGTACTGTTGACATGGTGATATTGATGTTTGTACTGTGACATGGTGATATTGATGTTTGTACTGTTGACATGGTGATATTGATGTTTGTACCGTGACATGGTGATATTGATGTTTGTACTGTTGACATGGTGATATTGATATTTGTACCGTGACATAGTGATATTGATGTTTGTACTGTTGACATAGTGATATTGATGTTTGTACCGTGACATGGTGATATTGATGTTTGTACTGTGACATGGTGATATTGATATTTGTACCGTGACATAGTGATATTGATATTTGTACCGTGACATGGTGATATTGATATTTGTACCGTGACATGGTGATATTGATATTTGTACCGTGACATAGTGATATTGATATTGTACCGTGACATAGTGATATTGATATTTGTACCGTGACATGGTGATATTGATATTTGTACCGTGACATGGTGATATTGATATTTGTACCGTGACATAGTGATATTGATATTTGTACCGTGACATGGGGATATTGATATTTGTACCGTGACATGGTGATATTGATATTTGTACCGTGACACGGTAATATTGATATTTGTACCGTGATATAGTGATATTGATATTTGTACCGTGACATGGTGATATTGATATTTGTACCGTGACATGGTGATACTGATGTTTGTACCGTGACATGGTGATATTGATGTTTGTACCGTGACATGGTGATACTGATGTTTGTACCGTGACATGGTGATACTGATGTTTGTACCGTGACATGGTGATATTGATGTTTGTACCGTGACATGGTGATATTGATGTTTGTACCGTGACATAGTGATACTGATGTTTGTACCGTGACATGGTGATATTGATGTTTGTACCGTGACATGGTGATACTGATGTTTGTACCGTGACATGGTGATACTAATGTTTGTACCGTGACATGGTGATACTGATATTTGTACCTGACATGATGATATTGATGTTTGTACCGTGACATGGTGATTTTGATGTTTGTACCGTGACATGGTGATATTGATGTTTGTACCGTGACATGGTGATGTTGATGTTTGTACTGTGACATGGTGATATTGATGTTTGTACCGTGACATGGTGATATTGATGTTTGTACCGTGACATGGTGATACTGATGTTTGTACCGTGACATGGTGATACTGATGTTTGTACCGTGACATAGTGATACTGATATTTGTACCGTGACATGGTGATACTGATATTTGTACCTGACATGGTGATATTGATGTTTGTACCGTGACATGGTGATAC
>JAPXFY010000023.1:68353231-68380731 GCA_030674185.1 Monoplex corrugatus
AAACAAAGAACAAGACAATCAGTGTGATAACAAAGAACAAGACAATCAGTGTGATGAACAAAGAACAAGACAATCTGTGAAACAGATCAAGACATCATGTGATGACAAAGAACAAAGGGAAAACAAGAACAATCAGTGTGATGAACAAAGAACAAGACAAATTAAAAAAGAAAACTCAGTGTGATGAACAAAGAACAAGACAATCAGTGTGATGAACAAAAGAAACAAGACAAGACAGTGTGATGAACAAAGAACAAGACAATCAGTGTGATGAACAAAGAACAAGACAATCAGTGTGATGAACAAAGAACAGGACAATCAGTGTGATGAACAAAGAACAAGACAATCAGTGTGATGAACAAAGAACAAGACAATCAATGTTATGAACAAAGAACAAGACAATCAGTGTGATGAACAAAGAACAAGACAATCAGTGTGATGAACAAAGAACAAGACAATCAGTGTGATGAACAAAGAACAAGACAATCAGTGTGATGAACAAAGAACAAGACAATCAATGTGATGAACAAAGAACAGGACAATCAGTGTGATGTTCAGCACAAGACGTTTATTTCCCAAAGGGCCAGAGTCAGCGTCAAGGTGTAAATGTAAATAATGTAAACAAGCCGACAGCGATAGACAATATTCAAAAGCTTTGACATGCCAACATGGTTTGAATCACTGACAAAGTCAAAGGTCATAAGGAACAGTCATTCACTAATGCACACCTTACGTTCAAAAGTCACACAACAATCTGTGCTATGGTCAGAACACTATATAACGATAATTCCACATGAAAAGCGCAAGCATTCAAAATCTACTTGTTCCACTTCAGATAATAAAACAAAAGAAACAAACAAATAAACTATAAAACAAACAAACAAACAAACAAACAAACAAGCAACCCTCCAAAAAACAAAAAATACAAAACAAAACAAAAAACAACAACAACAACAACAACAACAACCTGGGGGAAGGGTTGGCATGACAATACATAAATGCAGTAGAAATACATGTATAGTCAAACACACTCACCAATGTACATAAACAAAGTTAATAAAAAATAGCAACGGACCATAACATAAAATCAGAAATGCGTAAGATTGGCACTAGTACCCACGCACGCACGCACCACACAACACACACACACACACACACACACACACACACACACACACACACACACACACACACACACACACACACACACACACACGCACACACACACACACACATACACAAAAACATACACACACAAACCTGCATAGGATTGAACATAGAAAAACCACGAGCATTCATCAATACAATATTGTAGGTATTTTATAAAGATTTGTTTTGAGGTGTTATTTGGGGGGGGGGGGGGGAGTACCATACTTGTCTTAAAACACTTGGAGGGAGTACCATACTTGTCTTAAAAAACACTGAGAGGAAGTACCATACTTGTCTTAAAGACACTTGGAGGGAGTACCATACTTGTCTTAAAAACACTGGGAGGGAGTACCATACTTGTCTTAAAGACACTTGGAGGGAGTACCTTACTTGTCTTAAAGACACTTGGAGGGAGTACCATACTTGTCTTAAAACACTTGGAGTACCATACTTGTCTTAAAGACACTTGGAGGGAGTACCATACTTGTCTTAAAACACTTGGAGTACCATACTTGTCTTAAAGACACTTGGAGGGAGTACCATACTTGTCTTAAAGACACTTGGAGGGAGTACCATACTTGTCTTAAAAACACTGGGAGGGAGTATCATACTTGTCTTAAAGACACTTGGAGGGAGTACCATACTTGTCTTAAAACACTTGGAGGGAGTACCATACTTGTCTTAAAGACACTTGGAGGGAGTACCATACTTGTCTTAAAGACACCAGGAGGGAGTACCATACTTGTCTTAAAGACACCAGGAGGGAGTACCATACTTGTCTTAAAGACACCAGGAGGGAGTACCATACTTGTCTTAAAGACACCAGGAGGGAGTACCATACTTGTCTTAAAGACACCAGGAGGGAGTACCATACTTGTCTTAAAGACACTTGGAGGGAGTACCATACTTGTCTTAAAAACACTGGGAGGGAGTACCATACTTGTCTTAAAGACACTTGGAGGGAGTACCTTACTTGTCTTAAAGACACCAGGAGGGAGTACCATACTTGTCTTAAAGACACCAGGAGGGAGTACCATACTTGTCTTAAAACACTTGGAGGGAGCACCATACTTGTCTTACAACACTTGGAGGGAGTACCATACTTGTCTTAAAACACTTGGAGGGAGTACTATACTTGTCTTAAAACACTTGGAGGGAGTACCATACTTGTCTTAAAAACACAGGGAGGGAGTACCATACTTGTCTTAAAGACACCAGGAGGGAGTACCATACTCGGACCTTAAGAACTGGATGACACACAATAGACTTCAGCTTAATGACGACAAAACAGAAGCTATCCTCATTGGCACCCGTCAGAAACTTTCTCAGCTGCCTCCTCTTTCTCTCCCATTATGTAACACATCAGTCCCAATTTCTGATTCAGCTAAAAACCTTGGTGTCTGCATTGACTCTACCCTCTCCATGAACAACTTTGTTTCTCAAACTGCCAGATCCTGCTACTATCATCTCCATCGTATAAAGCTGATCAGGAAGTATCTCTCTGTCGAAACAACTGCAAAACTCGTTCTCTCCTTCATAATGTCTCGCATTGACTATTGCAATTCACTCCTGTCTGGTCTTCCTGCCTCCACCATTCACATCCTACAGCGCATTCAAAACAATGCTGCACGCCTTGTACTCAAAAAGAAAAAAGCTGACCACATATCTCCTCTCCTGGCACAACTTCACTGGCTCCCTGTATCAAAGCGCATACAGTACAAACTAGACACCATGTGCTACAAAAGCCTCAATAACGCAGCCCCCGATTACCTGTCAAGCCTACTTGAGATCTATGTTCCCTCACGTACCCTCCGCTCTGCCTCTGATCCTCTGACTCTTCGCTTTCCACGCACTAAGCTCAATACCTATGGTCCACGAGCCTTCTCTGTTTCTGGTCCACTCTCCTGGAACAAACTTCCTCTCTCAGTCCGTCAGCAACCTACTTTTGTCTCCTTCAAGTCCGCTCTCAAAACTCACCTTTTCTCTCCTGCATAAAATCCTAACCTCACTCAACCCTCCCCTCTGCAGCCTGTCTCCGCTCGGAGGGAATCACATGGTTATAATATATAATTGTATGCTATGCTCTCTATAATTTTCCATTGCTTTTATTCTTGCTTTTATTGCTTTTATTCTTTCTCCCCATTTATAGCCATGCGTGTGTGTGGGTGTGTGTGTGTGTGTGTGTGTGTGTGTGTGTGTGTGTGTCTGTATGTGTGCGTGCGTGTGTGTGCGAGCGTGCGTGCCTGCGTGTGTGTCTGCTTCAGCGCTTAGATTTGATTTTATCAAGATTTTGCGCTATATAAATATTGTAATTATTATTATTATTAATTATTACTTGTCTTAAAAACACCAGGAGGGAGTACCATACTTGTCTTAAAGACACCAAGAGGGAGTACCATACTTGTCTTAAAACACCAGGAGGGAGTACCATACTTGTCTTAAAGACACCAGGAGGGAGTACCATGCTTGTCTTAAAGACACCAGGAGGGAGTACCATGCTTGTCTTAAAAACACCAAGAGGGAGTACCATGCTTGTCTTAAAGACACCAGGAGGGAGTACCATATTTGTCTTAAAACACTGGATGGTAGTACCATACTTGTCTTAAAACACCAGGAGGGAGTACCATGCTTGTCTTAAAAACACCAGGAGGGAGTACCATACTTGTCTTAAAGACAGGGAGGGAGTACCATACTTGTCTTAAACACACTTAGAGGGAGTACCATGCTTGTCTTAAAAACAGTGTGAGGGAGTACCATACTTGTCTTAAAGACACTTGGAGGGAGTACCATACTTGTCTTAAAGACACTTGGAGGGAGTACCATACTTGTCTTAAAGACACTGGGAGGGAGTACCATACTTGTCTTAAAATAGTGGGAGGGAGTACCATACTTGTCTTAAAGACACTGGGAGGGAGTACCATACTTGTCTTAAAATAGTGGGAGGGAGTACCATACTTGTCTTAAAGACACTGGGAGGGAGTACCATACTTGTCTTAAAATAGTGGGAGGGAGTACCATACTTGTCTTAAAATAGTGGGAGGGAGTACCATACTTGTCTTAAAATAGTGGGAGGGAGTACCATACTTGTCTTAAAATAGTGGGAGGGAGTAACATACTTGTCTTAAAATAGTGGGAGGGAGTACCATACTTGTCTTAAAGACACTGGGAGGGAGTAACATACTTGTCTTAAAATAGTGGGAGGGAGTATCATACTTGTCTTAAAATAGTGGGAGGGAGTACCATACTTGTCTTAAAATAGTGGGAGGGAGTACCATATTTGTCTTAAAATAGTGGGAGGGAGTATCATACTTGTCTTAAAATAGTGGGAGGGAGTACCATACTTGTCTTAAAGACATTGGGAGGAGTACCATACTTGTCTTAAAGACATTGGGAGGGAGTACCATACTTGTCTTAAAATAGTGGGAGGGAGTACCATACTTGTCTTAAAGACACTGGGAGGGAGTAACATACTTGTCTTAAAATAGTGGGAGGGAGTATCATACTTGTCTTAAAATAGTGGGAGGGAGTACCATACTTGTCTTAAAACACTGGGAGGACAGTCTATAAACGAGGGAAAGATTTCATTCCCTGAGTATAAACGAGAACCCAGGTACGATTAATTAAGAGAGGAAATCCTTGAGATCTTGGAGCTTTGGAAGGTCGGTGGCTCATGAAGAATTCTGACAGATATATCTATATATATATATATGTATGTATATATATAGATTGCCATGGCATTCAAATTTAGACATTGAAAGCAAATGGGGCAATTTTACTCTTAATTCTTGTTTTCAATGGAAGCCAATGTAGTTTTCGCAAGAGTACTTTTGCACTGACAATTTCCTCTCCTGAAGGACAAGATGATGTGTACTGCTTTGGATTCTTTGAAGCTTGGATAGCTTATCATAATATCCAGCCAAGAGAGATTTACAGCAGTCTAGTTTAGATAGAACGAAAGATATGCACAGCTTGTTTGTGGCATCAACAGAGAGAAATGGGTGGATGTTGCTTATTCTATAAAGTTGGAAATACAGGGTTATTGATCAGGCAGTTATCATGATCATCCGTGTTATAAACATCAGCCACAACTTACTGACAAAATGAACATAGTAAATGTACCAAATGTTTACAACACTAAAGAGTCATCCTTGTCCCAAACATTACCCAGACCTTATCCACAAACATTGAAACAGTCAACGTACCATGTTCATGTCATATCAACATACAGGTATCCAAAACATATTTTCACAATACAGAGTTATATGGCCTGACAACATTCACACTGTCCATACCGAAGTGCATGTTGATGTCATAATAGATAGACACATAGCACCATCATAATGAATATCCACATGATGCAATCGCACTGAATATCCATATAATGCAATGAATATCCGCACAAGACAATCACAATAACAATCCACACAAGACAATCACAATCCGCAGAAGACAATCACAATAACAATCCGCACAAGACAATCACAATCCGGAGAAGACAATCACAATAACAATCCGCACAAGACAATCACAATAAAATCGCACAACAACAATCACAATCCGCACAAGACAATCACAATAACAATCCGCACAAGACAATCACAATCCGCACAAGACAATCACATTACGCACAAGACAATCACAATCCGTACAAGACAATAACAATCCACACAAGACAATCACAATCACAATCCACACAAGACAATCACAATAACAATCCACACAAGACAATCACAATAACAATCCACACAAGACAATCACAATCACAATCCACACAAGACAATCACAATCCACACAAGACAATCACAATCACAATCCACACAAGACAATCACAATAACAATCCACACAAGACAATCACAATCCACACAAGACAATAACACAGAATATATCCACACAAGACAATCACAATCACAATCCGCACAAGACAATCACAATAACAATCCGCACAAGACAATCACAATCACAATCCACACAAGACAATCACAATCCACACAAGACAATCACAATCCACAAAAGACAATCACACAAAATATATCCACACAAGACAATCACAATAACAATCCACACAAGACAATCACAATAACAATCCACACAAGACAATCACAATCACAATCCGCACAAGACAATCACAATCCACACAAGACAATCACAATAACAATCCACACAAGACAATCACAATCACTATCCACACAAGACAATCACAATCCACACAAGACAATCACAATCACTATCCACACAAGACAATCACAATCACTATCCACACAAGACAATCACAATCACAATCCGCACAAGACAATCACAATCACAATCCACACAAGACAATCACAATAACAATCCACACAAGACAATCACTATCCATACAAGACAATCACAATCACAATCCACACAAGACAATCACAATCACAATCCACACAAGACAATCACAATCACAATCCACACAAGACAATCACAATAACAATCCACACAAGACAAGCACAATCCACACAAGACAATCACAATCACTATCCACACAAGACAATCACAATCACTATCCACACAAGACAATCACAATAACAATCCACACAAGACAATCACAATAACAATCCACACAAGACAATCACAATAACAATCCACACAAGACAATCACAATAACAATCCACACAAAAAGCTTCAGGATGTCATCGTCACAGTCTGGAAAAGCTTCAGGATGTCAGTGTCACAGTCTGGAACAAGCTCCGGATGTCAGTGTCACAGTCACGAACAAGCTCAGGATGTAATTGTCACAGTCAAGAATATGATTCGAGATGTCAGTGTCACTGTGTCACATCCAAAAACAGCTCAGGATGTCAGTGTCACAGGAACAAGCTTCAGAATGTCAGTGTCACAGTCAGGAGCAAGCTCAGGATGTCAGTGTCACAGGAACAAGCTTCAGAATGTCAGTGTCACAGTCAGGAACCAGTTTCAGGATGTCAGTGTCACAGTCAGGAACCAGTTTCAGGATGTCAGTGTCACAGTCAGGAACCAGTTTCAGGATGTCAATGTCACAGTTAGGAACAAGATTCATGATGTCAGTGTCACAGTTAAGAACAATCTCAGGATGTCAGTGTCACAGGAACAAGCTTCAGCATGTCAGTGTCACAGTCAGGAACAAGCTCAGGATGTCAGTGTCACAGTCAGGAACAAGCTCAGGATGTCAGTGTCACAGGAACCAGCTTCAGGATGTCAGTGTCACAGTCAGGAACAAGCTTCAGGATGTCAGTGTCACAGTCAGGAACAAGCTTCAAGATGTCAGTGTCACAGGAACATGCTTCAGGATGTCAGTGTCACAGTCAGGACACCAGTTCTCAAAAAGATGTCAGTGTCACAGTCAGGAACCAGCTTCAAGATGTCAGTGTCACGGTCAGGAACCAGTTTCAAGATGTCAGTGTCACAGTCAGGAACCAGCTTCAAGATGTCAGTGTCACAGTCAGGAACCAGTTTCAAGATGTCAGTGTCACAGTCAGGAACCAGCTTCAAGATGTCAGTGTCACAGTCAGGAACAAGCTTCAAGATGTCAGTGTCACGGTCAAGAACAAGATTCAGGATGACAATGTCACAGTCAGGAACAAAACTCAGGATGACAATGTCACAGTCAGGAACAAAATTCAGGATGACAATGTCACAGTCAGGAACATAATTCAGGATGACAATGTTACAGTCAGGAACAAAAAAACTCAGGATGTGGGAATCACTTGCGATCCAAAAGATACGTTTCCTCCTCCATCTCTGCCTGCAGGGGTCGCGACATGGTGACGGGGGCACTGGGCTGTCCTCGGGGCAACTGTCGCCATAGCAAGAGGATGACCTTGAGGAAGAGGGCGAGTGTGGAGAGGGCGGTGAAGAAGGCCAGGAGGACCAGGAGGGGGCTGTGAGTGTCTTCCCAGTCCTTGTCCAGCTGAGCGACGTGAAACAACACGAAGGCCACGTAGGGAGACACGACGAACCTACAACAAAACAACACCAAGTTTATTCAGAAGACACCCTGGATGGGTGGGGAAACACAAAGACCGGGGGGAGGAACACAAAGACTGGGTGGGGAAACACAAAGACTGGGTAGGGAGACACAAAGTGTGGGTAGGGAGACACAAAGACTGGGTAAGGAGACACAAAGACTGGGTGGGGAGACACAAAGTGTGGGTAGGGAGACACAAAGTGTGGGTAGGGAGACACAAAGACTGGGTAAGGAGACACAAAGACTGGGTAGGGAGACACAAAGTGTGGGTAAGGAGACACAAAGTGTGGGTAAGGAGACACAAAGTGTGGGTAAGGAGACACAAAGTGTGGGTAAGGAGACACAAAGTGTGGGTAGGGAGACACAAAGTGTGGGTAAGGAGACACAAAGACTGGGTAGGGAGACACAAAGTGTGGGTAAGGAGACACAAAGTGTGGGTAAGGAGACACAAAGTGTGGGTAAGGAGACACAAAGTGTGGGTAAGGAGACACAAAGTGTGGGTAGGGAGACACAAAGACTGGGTAGGGAGACACAAAGACTGGGTAGGGAGACACAAAGACTGGGTAAGGAGACACAAAGTGTGGGTAAGGAGACACAAAGACTGGGTAGGGAGACACAAAGACTGGGTAAGGAGACACAAAGTGTGGGTAAGGAGACACAAAGACTGGGTAGGGAGACACAAAGACTGGGTAGGGAGACACAAAGTGTGGGTAGGGAGACACAAAGTGTGGGTAAGGAGACACAAAGTGTGGGTAGGGAGACACAGAGACTGGGTAGGGAGACACAAAGACTGGGTAGGGAGACACAGAGACTGGGTAGGGAGACACAGAGACTGGGTAGGGAGACACAAAGACTGGGTAGGGAGACACAGAGACTGGGTAGGGAGACACAAAGTGTGGATAAGGAGACACAAAGACTGGGTAGGGAGACACAGAGACTGGGTAGGGAGACACAAAGACTGGGTAGGGAGACACAGAGACTGGGTAGGGAGACACAAAGTGTGGATAAGGAGACACAAAGACTGGGTAGGGAGACACAGAGACTGGGTAGGGAGACACAAAGTGTGGATAAGGAGACACAAAGACTGGGTAGGGAGACACAGAGACTGGGTAGGGAGACACAAAGACTGGGTAGGGAGACACAAAGACTGGGTAGGGAGACACAAAGTGTGGGTAAGGAGACACAGAGACTGGGTAGGGAGACACAGAGACTGGGTAGGGAGACACAAAGACTGGGTAGGGAGACACAAAGTGTGGATAAGGAGACACAAAGACTGGGTAGGGAGACACAAAGACTGGGTAGGGAGACACAAAGACTGGGTAGGGAGACACAAAGACTGGGTAGGGAGACACAAAGACTGGGTAGGGAGACACAAAGACTGGGTAGGGAGACACAAAGTGTGGGTAGGGAGACACAAAGACTGGGTAGGGAGACACAAAGTGTGGGTAAGGAGACACAAAGTGTGGGTAGGGAGACACAAAGAGTGGGTAGGAAGACACAAAGTGTGGGTAAGGAGACACAAAGACTGGGTAGGGAGACACAAAGTGTGGGTAAGGAGACACAAAGACTGGGTAAGGAGACACAAAGTGTGGGTAAGGAGACACAAAGAGTGGGTAAGGAGACACAAAGTGTGGGTAGGGAGACACAAAGACTGGGTAGGGAGACACAAAGTGTGGGTAAGGAGACACAAAGTGTGGGTAAGGAGACACAAAGACTGGGTAGGGAGACACAAAGTGTGGGTAAGGAGACACAAAGAGTGGGTAGGGAGACACAAAGTGTGGGTAAGCAGACACAAAGTGTGGATAGGGAGACACAAAGACTGGATAGGGAGACACAGAGACTGGGTAGGGAGACACAAAGACTGGGTAGGGACACAAAGTGTGGGTAGGGAGACACAAAGAGTGAGTGAGACACAAAGAGTGGGTAGTTAGACGCAACAAACCTTCAAGCAGTCACAAAAACATACAGAAAATCAAACAACGGAAAAACTTACCGACAAACCCAATCAAACAACCACCCAACCAACCACCCACCCAACCACCCAACCAACCACCCAACCATATCCAACTATCCAATCTATTACACAACTAACTGACCAACCAAGAAACATACAGCAAACCAACTAACAAATCGACCAGCCAACCAACCAACCAATTAACCACCAATCAGAGAAACATGCAGCTAACCAACCAACCAACCAACCAACCAACCAACCAACCAACCAACCAACCAACCAACCAGCCAGCCAACCAACCAACCAACCAACCAATCAACCAACCAACCAACCAACCAACCAACCATCAACCAACCAGCCAACCAACCAACCAACCAACCAACTAATCAACCAACCAGCCAACCAACCAACCAACCAACCAACCAACCAACCAATCAACCAACCAGCCAACCAACCAACCAGCCAACCAACCAACCAACCAACCAACCAACCAACCAACCAACCAACCAACCAACCAACCAACCAATCAACCAGCCAACAGCCAACCAACTGGTGTGCAGATGGAAACAATTGGTGGGCAGATGAAGACAATGTGTCTTGTTGTTCAGGGATTTGTGTCTGTGATGTGGTTATGTAAGGGATTGTTGTGGTCAGTTAGTACTGGGATGGTGATGGCTGCATGTGTTTTCGTCCCTTTCAAGGTGTGTGTGTTTTAAGAACAATTACTTTGCAGATGGCGGCATTGTAGTATCATCATCATCATTATCAAGTGCCTTGCCACATGGCGTTGGCGATCATGGCCTTCCATCTGTTTCTATCCCGTGTTGCCTCAAGCATCTCTTCCACCCTCTTTGTCCTCAGCCACTCTGCAAGTCCGTCCGATATCTTCTCCCTGGGTCTACCTGATGCTCTCTTTCCCTCCAGCTTCCCCGTTGTGACCAGGTGTTCCAATTCCCCTTTCTTCATAAAATGGCCTCTAAATGTTGCCTGTCTTTTCCTAATCTTCCTAATGATTGATATTCTTGTGTCTGCCTCCATTAAGACTGTCTCGTTTGTTTTCTTTGCTGTGCATGGAACTCTCAATATTTTTCTTAGAAACCACATCTCGGCTGCCTCAATCTTGTTCCGGCTTTGCTTGTTGACTGCCCACGACTCACAACCGTACAGCATTATCGGTTCTATATAACATTCAATAAGATTGTAGTACAGTGAAGTGTAAAATCTCCATCTGCAAGGACAGACATAAACTCAAGACCTGGCCACCTCATGGGTTTATGCCATGATCATTTGGGATCTTCTCCGTCACATGGAACCACTGAGTGGCTTGCCAACACATAGGGCTTACGTGCAGGCTTAAGATTTGTGCCATGATCATTTGGGATCTTCTCCGCCACATTGCACCAGTGACATCAGTGCATATGGAATTCATTCCGAGCGTGGACACGGAATCTTGAGAAGCTGAAACTGAAACTGAAGTGACAGACGAGATACAAAGATAAATCCTGCACACTAGATAGAACATCAAGGTCTTGCTAAACTACAGGGTTTATGTACAGACTTAGGGCAATCTTGCTAAACTACAGGGTTTATGTACATACTTAGGGCAATCTTGCTAAACTACAGGGTTTATGTACATACTTAGGGCAATCTTGCTAAACTACAGGGTTTATGTACAAACTTAGGGCAATCTTACTAATCTACAGGGTTTATGTACAAACTTAGGGCAATCTTACTAAACTACAGGGTTTATGTACAAACTTAGGGCAATCTTACTAAACTACAGGGTTTATGTACAAACTTAGGGCAATCTTACTAATCTACAGGGTTTATGTACATACTTAGGGCAATCTTACTAAACTACAGGGTTTATGTACAAACTTAGGGCAATCTTACTAAACTACGGGGTTTATGTACAGACTTAGGGCAATCTTACTAATCTACAGGGTTTATGTACAGACTTAGGGCAATTTTGCTAAACTACAGGGTTTATGTACAGACTTAGGACAATCATGCTAAACTACAAGGTTTATGTACAGACTTAGGACAATTTTGATAAACCATAGAGTTTATGTACATACTTAGGGCAATTTTGCTAAACTACAGGGTTTATGTACAGATTTAGGACAATCTTGCTAAACCACAGGGTTTATGTACAGACTTAGGACAATTTTGATAAACCATAGAGTTTATGTACATACTTAGGGCAATTTTGCTAAACTACAGGGTTTATGTACAGACTTAGGACAATTTTGATAAACTACAGGGTTTATGTACAGACTTAGGACAATTTTGATAAACCATAGAGTTTATGTACATACTTAGGGCAATTTTGCTAAACTACAGGGTTTATGTACAGATTTAGGACAATTTTGATAAACTACAGGGTTTATGTACAGACTTAGGACAATCTTGCTAAACCATAGGGTTTATGTACAGACACAGGGCTTATGCCATCATCATCTGTTTCTTCTTCAAACAGACACCTCAGCGCATATGAAATTCAGTCTGAGCGCAAAGACGCCATCTTGATACAGTGACTCCAACGTTGTGGAGTAAAGACGTGTTTTCAGCACTAACCTGGAGTACTTATCGAAGACGCTGTAATCAGTGATGGCGTACATGATGATCAAACAGCCGACAGAGCACACCTCGACCAGTGATGACGTAGTAGGTTTCACGCGATAACTGTCCATGCCAAAGGTCAGGAAGAGGGCAAAGGTCAAGGCTGCATGGAGTGTGATCCAGGAGAAGAGGAGAGCCAGGCTGTTCTGGGCTAGGGTCCGGACCTGAGACAGCGAATCATGCAGATGTCATTGTGCCTGGCATGGACATCTGATAAGTAAATAAATGTATACATGAATAAATAAATAAATAAATAAATAAAAATAAATAGATAGATAAACAAACAAATAGATAAATAAATGAATGGATAGATAGATAGGTAGACCCAGGGAGAGAATGCTGGACGGACTTGCAGAGTGGCTGGGGATGAGGAGGGTGGGGGAGATGCTGGGGGCAACGAGAGATAGAGATGGTTGGAAGTCCATGGTCGCCAACGCCATGCGGCAGGGCACCTGATGATGATGATGATGATAGATAGATAGATAGATAGATTGACAGATAGATAGATAGATGGATAGATAGATAGATAGATAGATTGATTGATTGACAGATAGATAGATAGATTGACAGATAGATAGATAGATTGACAGATAGATAGATAGATAGATTGATTGACAGATAGATAGATTGACAGATAGATAGATAGATTGACAGATAGATAGAAGATAGATTGACAGATAGATAGATAGATTGACAGATAGATAGATAGATAGACAGACAGACAGACAGAGAGATAGATAGATAGATAGATAGATAGATAGATAGATAGATAGATAGATAGATAGATGAATAAATAAATGAGTAAATAAGTACAGTTTCTCACCAGTCGCCATGGTGTAGTGGTTAACGCAACGGACCACCGATTGGAAGGTTGTGGGTTCGAATCCCCATCAGTACCTTCAAAAATCATTGTGGGATTTTTCGGCTCTAACCGGCTCCTACCCAGAGTTGGGCGTGCTATGAGCTCATTGGGAAGACTGGGACCACACAGTCGAGTCTCATCCACTTCACGGATGCGTCATTGAGGGTGTTGCTCAAATCTTCTGACCAGCACTACTGGTGTCTGTATCTCTCGGGCCTGGTTAACGCCAGGATACATTATGATGATAAGCGTAGAGTACAACCCTGTCACGCAGTCTCAATCCTAGATGGAACTCCATGGCATCAGGATTATCATCCACATCGACATCGTCATCATCGCATAATATAAACTGTTTCAGCTTCTGTGGCCATTGAAGTGGTGTGGAAAATGGGAAGAAAAAACAGGTGAGCACAAAGGTAACCTCCCTAAGTGCAATGATCCTAAATTTTTTTTTTAAAAAGTACAGTTTCTGAAGAGGGCGTCACCACAATTGAAAATTGCTGTAGGCCCTAACAGCACTGATGCCATGATGACAGAACAAGACCCCAAGTGATCATGCCATAATGACATAACAAGACCCCAAGTGATCATGCCATAATGACAGAACAAGACCCCAAGTGATCATGCCATAATGACAGAACAAGACCCTAAGTGATCATGCCATAATGACAGAACAAGACCCCAAGTGATCATGCCATAATGACAGAACAAGACCCCTAGTGATCATGCCATAATGACAGAACAAGACCCCAAGTGATCATGCCATAATGACAGAACAAGACCCCAAGTGATCATGCCATAATGACAGAACAAGACCCCAAGTGATCATGCCATAATGACAGAACAAGACCCTAAGTGATCATGCCATAATGACAGAACAAGACCCTAAGTGATCATGCCATAATGACAGAACAAGACCCCAAGTGATCATGCCATAATGACAGAACAAGACCCCAAGTGATCATGCCATAATGACAGAACAAGACCCTAAGTGATCATGCCATAATGACAGAACAAGACCCCGAGTGATCATGCCATAATGACGGAACAAGACCCCGAGTGATCATGCCATAATGACAGAACAAGACCCCAAGTGATCATGCCATCAGCCCAGAACGCCGGTAAACTCTTGATGTCCTGCGTTACATAAGGGTTATAGGTACCACTGTTGTTATAAAGGAATTAACTAGTTATAGGTACCACTGATTGTTGTTATAAAGGACTGATTAACTAGTTATAGGTAGCACATATTGTTGTTATAAAGGACTGATTAACTAGTTATAGGTAGCACTGACTGTTGTTATAAAGGATTAACTAGTTATAGGTAGCACTGACTGTTGTTATAAAGGAATTAACTAGTTATAGGTACCACTGACTGTTGTTATAAAGGACTGATTAACTAGTTATAGGTAGCACTGACTGTTGTTATAAAGGATTAACTAGTTATAGGTAGCACTGACTGTTGTTATAAAGGAATTAACTAGTTATAGGTAGCACTGACTGTTGTTATAAAGGAATTAACTAGTTATAGGTAAGCACTGACTGCTGTTATAAAGGAATTAACTAGTTATAGGTAGCACTGACTGTTGTTATAAAGGACTGATTAACTAGTTATAGGTACCACTGACTGTTGTTATAAAGGAACTAACTAGTTTTAGATACCACTAACTGTTGTTATAAAGGAACTAACTAGTTATAGGTAGCACTGACTGTTGTTATAAAGGAATTAACTAGTTATAGGTAGCACTGACTGTTGTTATAAAGGACTGATTAACTAGTTATAGGTACCACTGACTGTTGTTATAAAGGAACTAACTAGTTTTAGATACCACTGACTGTTGTTATAAAGGAACTAACTAGTTATAGATACCACTGACTGTTGTTATAAAGGAACTAACTAGTTATAGGTAGCACTGACTGTTGTTATAAAGGACTGATTAACTAGTTATAGGTACCACTGACTGTTGTTATAAAGGAACTAACTAGTTTTAGATACCACTGACTGTTGTTATAAAGGAACTAATTAGTTATAGGTAGCACTGACTGTTGTTATAAAGGAACTAACTAGTTATAGGTAGCACTGACTGTTGTTATAAAGGACTGATTAACTAGTTATAGGTACCACTGACTGTTGTTATAAAGGAACTAACTAGTTTTAGATACCACTGACTGTTGTTATAAAGGAACTAACTAGTTTTAGATACCACTGACTGTTGTTATAAAGGAACTAACTAGTTATAGATACCACTGACTGTTGTTATAAAGGAACTAACTAGTTATAGGTAGCACTGACTGTTGTTATAAAGGAATTAACTAGTTATAGGTAGCACTGACTGTTGTTATAAAGGAATGACTAACTAGTTATAGGTAGCACTGACTGTTGTTATAAAGGACTGATTAACTAGTTATAGGTAGCACTGACTGTTGTTATAAAGGAATGACTAACTACTTATAGGTAGCACTGACTGTTGTTATAAAGGAATGACTAACTAGTTATAGGTAGCACTGACTGTTGTTATAAAGGAATGACTAACTAGTTCAAGCAGTTGTCAGAAACACGGGAGAGAGCCGGACAGCACAGACCCCCGTCAAGCAAGACAGGGCCCCTAACTCCTGACACTCTAAGGGGGCCAGGCCACATCCAGGTCATGACTCCTGTATGCCCCTCTGCTGTCACCATTTCTTAAAAAAAATTATCCTCCGCCTGGAATCGAACCCAGGCATCCTAGGTGGTCAGGTTTCTCAAGGTATTTCTTTTTCAGGCCACGTTCTCAAGGCATTTCTTTTTCAGGGCACATTCTCAAGGCATTTCTTTTTCAGGGCACATTCTCAAGGCATTTCTTTTTCAGGGCACATTCTCAAGGTATTTCTTTTTCAGGGCACATTCTCAAGGTATTTCTTTTTCAGGGCACATTCTCAAGGTATTTCTTTTTCAGGGCACATTCTCAAGGTATTTCTTTTTCAGGGCACATTCTCAAGGCATTTCTTTTTCAGGGCACATTTTCCTGACTCCTGTAGTGTAGGAGGCTGTTGGAACATGTTGGAGTTTCTTGACTGATTACATCCATCAATCCATAAACAAACTTGTGAACTGGTTACATCGCTGTCTTGGTAACGAGAAGGTTGTGGTTCGTATGATAGACCTCAAAACCTTCATCACCACAGGCAGTTATGTGCTGAGTCACAGCCAGTGCCATGATCAGTTTGGATCTTCTGCCTCACATAACATCAGTGCCATCATTCCACATGGAATTTATTCCGAGCGATGGAAACCACCTTCAGATAACCGAAAGCAGAAAAACTGAACAAAGCAGACAGTGTGTTCTATAATCTCCTCTTTCATACCAAAATTAATGAAAACAAAACAAAAGTTTGTTTCTAACACACACATTTCTCACAGCAATTCTCCCTGCAGCTGTGAAACTAAAACGTAAGTATTATGAATCACCAGTGTTATGATATGTTATGGTATTGAAAGAAATAACAGTCCTCCTAAGTGAAATTTACGACACTGGAAAAATTCCCAAAGATATGTCAAAATCAATTTTCATTGCTCTTACAAAGAAGACAGGGGCTATAGAATGTGAACTCCATCGCACAATCAGTTTAATCAGTCATGTAACAAAAATCCTGTTTAGAATAATCATGATGAGGACAATGAATAGAACAATATTGATGGAAAAGATCTACGAATAATCAGAGATATGTATTAGGAACAAACAGCTGAAATGGGAATAGAAAACGATATAGGCTCTTTCCGGAGCATCGAAAGAGGAGTCAGAGTTGTGTTTTGTCATCAGGTCTGTTTTCACTTTACGCGAAAACATCATGAGAAACCTAGAGGAAGACCCTGTATTAAAGTTGGAGGAAATATGATAAACAACATTCGATACGCAGATGACACCGTGCTGGTTGCAGAAAATGAAAGGGACCTACAAAACCTTGTGAATATACTAGAAATAGAAAGCAAAAGTAAGGGGTTGGAACTAAACAATAGGAAGACTGAAGTCATGGTGATCAGTAAAAAACATGAAATCCCCTCATGCAAAATGACAGCAAACAGCACAAACTTGAGACAGGTTGATAAGTTTAAATACCTGGGACCGATCATTTCACCAGAGGGCAGATGCACATCACAAATAGACAGCAGAATCGGCCAAACCAAAACAGCATTCAAGAAGATGACAATAACAGCTACAACTACAACAACAGTAAGAACAACAATAATAGTAACAACGACACCAATCATCATCACCATCATCCTCACCATCACCGCTGCCATCACCATCACCAACATCTCCATCACCATCATCGTAATCGTCACCATCATCGCCGCCATCCCCATCATCGCCATTATGTGTCCCACCACGTGGCGCTGGAGACCAGACCCTAAGCGAATCCATCCCCTGTCCCCCGTCACCACAAGCACATCGCCCACCCCCTATATCCCCAGTCACCCCACAAGCCCGTCCAATAACAATGATAGTAATACAAAGAATAATACTATTAATAATATGAAATATAGTAATAACTACAACAATGACGATGATGATAACACCTATAATAACATCAACACCACACCACCACCACCACCACCACCACCACCACCACACAACAACAACAACAACAAAAACAACAATAATAATAATAATAATAATAATAATAATAATAATAATATTAATAATAACAATACCTAGTAAAAATAAATGATAATATCAACAACAACGGTAGAATGCACACACACACACACACACACACACACACACACACACACACACACACACACACACACACACACACACACACACACACACACACATACACACACACACACACACACACACGCACTCACACACACACACACACACACACACACACCACACACACACACACACACACAAACACATATGTATATATATATATGTATGTATATATGTATATATGTAAATGGCACGGAGGAAAGAGAGGGAATGATAGAAAAAGATCGATAAATATGACAAACATCATTGATGACGATTTCCAGCTGTGAATCTGTCAATGTGATCTAATCACGTGACATAACGCTTACAGTTTTTACATGAAGTTTATGTCTGTGTTCACATAAAAGTGTTGTTACCTTAATGGAAAAATGAAACACTTCCTGGAAAATAAACATTTCTCTCAGTACATGTCTGATATGTGCCATTTTAAGCCAGTGAATTATGGCTCAATGCATGTGACAGTATCAGAAATTTGTGGAAATTGTCGAATGTTTTTCTTTCAACGAGCAAGCACATTTTGATTTGAAAAACCAGTGATATAACAAAATCCGAGGTTAATACTGGTGATTGGGGCTTGAAACATACAATACCTACAGCACATGTCTGTTGTGTTGTATTATATCTTGGCTGTTAGACACATACACACACACACACACACACACACACACACACACACACACACACACACACACACACACACACGCTAGTCGTTAGTAAGGTTGCCCCTGTACGGCAGGCCCGAATGGAGGTTCAACGAAATCTGTTCAACGCTTTTCTATCTGCTGAACTTGTTGATATGAAAAATATTTCTTTTGTATCACATGAGAACCTTCGTACCACTCAACAATTTCTAAAAGACGACATTCACCCCACCACCAGAGGAAGTAGCATCATTGCAGGAAATCTTGGAAGACACATTCGAGACCTATTTTGGGAGACTCCAAGGAGAACATCAAGATCAAGATCATCACAGCTACACCCTTCCAGATTCTCCAGAGGACAGTACCACCCTTTTGACAACTACACACCATGGTGGCCGTATAATATGTTTTGAAATAACAGTATTACATATACAATACTTAATGTTTATGTCACAGGACTTTTTCCTCGTCATCTCTGACATTTCTTCTGCTGAAAATAAACAATAACTAGGTTTTAGTCCGACTATCAAGACTCGGTCAGACTATACACTCTGTACATTTGAAGACGTGAATGCCATTATTTTGATTTTTGGTTATTTGTTATCCCTTGTAATCTATTATCACCTTTATAAGTTATTCGTACGTTGGACTATGTAATTTTCTTTTTATTGATTTTGCTACAATTTTGTTTTCTTTACTTCGTAGTCTAAGTAATTACGTAATTTTCTTTCTGTCCAGTTCTCCTGGACACAGAAAATCAAAGTATTCATTATTATCGACCATAAATAACAGTTAATAGAAAGTTAGAGATTAACCAATATCAGCAATGCGAAAACAATCCCAAGTCAAGTTTTTGCAATGGAATTGTAGATCCCTTTCCACCAATTCGGCTTACTTGGAGCATTTCCTAGCATCAAATAGGTGTGAAATTTTGATTCTACAGTCGATGAATGTTGTCGCTACCAAGCTTCCCAATTTCCCCAATTATTATTATCCTCCAGTCTATGAATGTGGGAATCACGGGAAGAAGGTATCCACCGCGATTTATATACTCAAAGAGTTACAATACTGCTTACTTACTTCCCCAGTTTTGAAATCAAGCGAAGATTTGCATGCTTGTGCTGCCACTGTCCAATTAAGCAATTCTCTAAACATTAACGTTTTGTCAGTCTACCTACCAACAGGTCCAAATGACCACAACACAGAATGGCTGCGCACTATCCAAGATCAGCAGCGTGGTAAATGGCTAATAGGTGGAGACTTTAATTCCCACTCCCCATTTTGGGAAAAGAACTGTTCTACTGTTACGAGCAATCGTTTGGTAGAAAATATCGTTGATAGTTCGCTTTACCTTCTAAATGATGGTAGTGTCACTAGGATCCCTGATGTTTCCAAACACAGGGCGACAGCCATCGATTTGTCTCTAATCTCATCAGAATTAGCACCATCCTGTACCTGGGAAACTCACAGAGACACTTTGGGAAGCGATCACCTACCTATCATCATAACCATAACTGACAAAAACATCAGGATGAAAGACAGCTCTCCTGAAATTATTCCAAAATATAATTACAAGCGTTCTGACTGGTCCTTATTTCGAACTGCTCTAGCTAATCAAGATTACAGACATTATGAAAGTGAAAATGTAGACATTATGTTTTCTAAATTCCAAGAGTCAATTTTAGCCGCTGCAGACCTATCGATTCCGAAACTCAAATCTTCTAGATCAAATAATCGATTGGGTAATGTTTGGTGGACAGAGGCATGTGAGAAAGCAGTTCAATATAAAAGGGAGAAATTCAAAATCTACATCAAAAGCCGGAAACCTGAGGATCATGTCGAAATGAAAAAAGCTAACATCCAATGTAACAAAATCATTGCTGAAGCAAAGAAAGATTATTGGGCATCATTCTGCACAAAAGAAATTTCAGATTTCAAAGATTTCCATAAAGTCTGGACGAAAATGAAACAAATGAAGGATGGAACCAACTTACCTAGGTGTCCGATAATGATTGAAACATGCAACACATTTCCTTCAGACATGGACAAAGCAGAAACTTTTGTGGATCTGTTCGCCAAAAACAGTAAAGTTGAAGGTTTATCTCCTGACTGCAAACATCACAGAGAAATGGAAGATTACAACCCAATCTACACTGATCCAGTACCACAGAATGATCTCTGGTTTAATTCTCCAATCACTTTAGAAGAGCTAAAAAACACAGTACTGTCTCTACACAACAAAAAGAGTTCGGTAGGTGTTGATGCAGTTTCGACTGAAATGATTAAACATCTCCCTGAAAACTACCTTATTTTCCTACACAAAATTTTGCAGAAATGCTGGGTTACTGGAACTGTGCCACAAATCTGGCAAAAATCTATAGTTATACCAATCTTAAAAACAGGAAAATCGAAAACCGATAAAAACAGTTACAGACCTATTGCTTTAACGTCCCACACAAGCAAACTAATGGAAAGATTGGTCTTAAACAGACTTTTACACTACTGTGATAAAAATAACGTTATTCCGGTAAACCAGGCAGGTTTTAGAAAAGGAAGATCCGCAGTTGAGCACCTAGTTAAACTTACAACTCAGATCAAACAACAGTTTGCCCGCAGAAAAAGTGTTTTAGCTACTTTCTTTGATGTGAAAAAAGCTTACGATCAAGTTTGGCATAAACGTTTATTGTTCAAGCTAAAATCTGTTGGTTTATCGGGCAATATGTTCAATTACATTAAATCTTTTTTAGCTAATAGAACAATTCAGGCAAGAGTGGGAGCTAGTTATTCTTCTTCACGATGCCTCGACATGGGGATTCCACAAGGTTCAGTGATAGCACCTATTTTATTTAATATCCTTATACAGGATCTTCCTAAAGCTCTTTCAAATCGTGTTGTTTTAGTACAGTACGCTGATGATATATGCACTTGGATGAATATCACTTTAAAAAAGACAACTCCACAGAGAACGCGAAATTACATCAGGAAGTTGTATCAAATTGATCTTGATAATCTTGGAAACTATATGTTAGAAAATGGGCTGTCGTTGTCAGCAGAAAAAACTAACATGATGCTGTTTGATCCTGGTGGTAACTCAAATAACTTGCCTATTTTCAAATTGCTTGGTGAAGTGTTAAATTACAAACAGGTCGTAAAATTCCTGGGAGTTTACATCACGTCCAAATTAAGCTGGAATGTCCATTTTGATTATATTTTAACAAAAGCGCGAAAAACCTTAAATTTTCTAAAGATAATAAGCAAATTACCCTGGGGAATGGATACAAATGTACTGATTCATCTGTCAACAGCGCTGGTCAGGTCTAAATTATCCTACGCGCAAGAAGTTTTCTTCAATGCACCCAAATATTTACTAAAAAAGATTCAGAGCTTGGACTGCAAAAGTCTTAAAATTGCACTAGGTGTACCAACTCATGCTTCTACTCTGGAAACGTACAAAGTTGCTGGAATTCTACCTTTAAACAACCATCGTGAGTTAGCTACAGCAAAGTTTGCAATTAGAACTACTTCTCAAGTGGATAATTTTGTGAGCAAAGAAATTAAGATCAGGTCTGATACTGACTTTCCAAAACGAGCAAAAAACATTTCATCACAAATTACAGCCGCAACTTACATATCTGGCCTGATCAAACAGTCCAACATAACAATGGATGAAATTGCTGAGAAACCAACGATAACGCCTATCCCTACATGGGAAATGCTAAATGCCACATTTGATCTCGATTATGCAAAAGTTAAAAAAGATGATAATGTCAACATTACGCTATCCACAGCTTGTGAACACATCGATGAAAAGTACAGTACCCACCTCCACATTTTTACCGATGGGTCAGTCTTAGCAAACCAGAGCGCTGGAGCAGCCTTTTATGTTCCAAAATTTAACATTAAAAAGTCTTTTTTCATTGGGGCAAATGTATCTATATATACAGCAGAATTGGTCGCTGTTGTTCAAGCGTTGCATTATTTAATAAGCCTTCGGCCTGTGTCATTCAAAGTAGTTCTCTTTGTTGATTCAAAATCTGTATTATATGCCTTACAGTCTTTTGATACAGACACAAGACCTGACTTAATTATTGAGGCAAATCATCTAATACATTGTTTAAAGATAAATGGTTCGGAAATCAATTTATGCTGGGTGCCTTCTCATGTTGGTCTTCATGGCAACAACGTAGTTGACAGAGCAGCTAAATCCGGTGCCCTCCATTCTGAAAATTCCATAGAATTACATGTTAACACCTCGGTAAAAGAAGCTTGCAACTCGCTAGAATTAGCATCATGGATTCGATTTCATGAACATTTAAATGAAAAATTTGTGTCTCAAAAAAGAATCAAACTTTCAGTTCAAAATATCTGTAAAAATTTGCAGTATTCCTCGTTATATCATTTGAGATTAATTGTTATGACATATTTTCGCATTCAACTGAACGCTTTGAAAACAAAATATTGTAACAACGTTTTATGTATTTGTGGCGAACAATTCACATTGTATCACTGTTTGTTTTACTGCAGAAAGCTTCGTTCCTTTTTACCAAAGACGTTTACACAAGGAAACTATCTTGAAACGCATTTTAAAGAAGTAGTATCGGATCAAGTTTTGTTAGTTAAAATTTCAGAATCATTGGTTCACAGTCCTGTTAATGCGTTACTTTAAGATTATTATTATAATTATGAATATGTTTTGTTTTGTTTTGTTTTTATGACGATTTTTCTTTTACATTATTGATGTTAGCGTTGTTCTAGTTTCATTTCTCTGTTCATCCATATCCTTTTTCTTAAGACCTTGCCGCTTCCTTTTAATTTTTTTTGTTACGTCCCTTACTCTGTTCCCCTCTCCCCTCCACACCCCCCCCCCTTATTTCATCCTCCATGCCATTTTTCCCCGTCTAATATCACTTATAGTGAAAAGACGTTAAATCAAGCAACGAACGAACACACACACACACACACACACACACACACACACACACACACACATCATGAAAAAGTGTGTAGTCAGTGACATCAACATTGTTCAGTGGAACACACGTTCCATTGTTAGAAACATTTCCTATTTGAGTAACTACCTATCTTCTAGAAACATCCAAGTCTTGCTTCTACAATCGCTGAATACCACCAAAACCAATATACCTAAAATATCTGGGTTTTATTATCCACCAGTATATGACTCTATCAATGACGGTGGCCGAATACAAACAGCTATATATGTTCGTGAAGGACTGAACTACTGCGAAAGGTCATCGCCAGTACCAAAATCGTCCTCATCTATTTCTTCATGTGCAATCATTATAAAATGTTCATCATCATTAGTTTTGAATTTGGCCTCTGTCTATCTACCAAGAGGTCCCGATTCTGTGAATACTGAGTGGTTGAAACATTTTCATGACCAACGTGACAAGTGGATAGTTGGTGGTGATTTTAATGCACATGCCCCATTTTGGGACAAGGATTGTAAAAACATAACTAGCAACAGGTTGATTGAAAATATTATAGATTCCAATTTATACTTACTAAACAACGGACACGTTACCCGTGTCCCTGATATACCAACCCACAGACCCACAGCTATAGACCTTACCTTAATCTCACCATCGCTAGCACCAAATGCCACATGGCAAACAGAGGATGACTTGTTGGGATCAGATCACATCCCCATACTTCTTACCCTTAACCTCATCACTGAGTTTGATGCAATACCACAAGATAGTTTACCCAAGTTTAACTATAAATACGCAGATTGGGCCAGTTTTAAAGCTTTCCTACGAAATACAAGAACAGATCTATCTGAAACAACGACCTTAAACGATATGTACGCAGATTTCTGTAAGTCACTCTTAAGGGCTGCAAAAATTTCAATCCCAGAACTTAAAGCGTCAAAAACAGGAAAACATCATGGAAAAGTCTGGTGGAATAAAGATTGTGAAAAGGCAGTCAACGAAAAGAAAGAAAAATACAAACAATATATAGCTAATAGGTCACCTGAAAATCATACGGCAATGAAAAATGCGAACATAAACTGTAACAGAGTCATAGAACAAGCTAAAGAACAATATTGGACATCTTTTTGTACATGTGAAGTAAGTGACCATAAAGATATGCAAAAGATTTGGGAAAAACTGAAAACAATGAAAAATGGGATCATGTTGCCATCAATTCCAGTAAAGCTAGAAAACAACCCTCTACCTAGCTCACAGGAGAAAGCAGAAGCTTTTGCAGACATGTTTGCTGAGGTCTGTCGAGTAGAAGGACTTCCTGCCTCTAGTAGAAATTATAGGGTACAGGAAGAAAAGACCGACGCATACAAGGATCATGTCCCAGATAATACGCACTACGTAAATGCACCAATCACGCTCCAAGAATTAAAAGATGCCATTAAATCAATTCCAAATAAAAAGACATCAGTAGGATTTGATGCAATTTCCAATGAGATGTTGAAAAATTTACCAGAAAATTTTTTAATCTTGCTACATAATATGTTTAAAAAATGCTGGAATAGCGGCAAACTGCCCGACTATTGGAAACAATCAATAGTGGTTCCTGTACTAAAAGCAGGTAAATGCAATATTGACTTGAAAAACTATAGGCCAATTGCATTAACATCACACGTATGTAAACTTATGGAGAAAATAATTTTAAAGAGATTGATGTACTACTGTGAAAAGAACAACATATTACCAGTGAATCAGGCAGGGTTTAGAAAAGGCAGGTCACCAGTGGAACTCCTAACAAAGCTAACCACTAATATCAAACAACAATTTGCCAGACGCCAATGTGTTTTAGCTACATTCTTTGATATAACTAAAGCATACGACCAAGTATGGCACTCCCGATTATTATTCAAATTGAAAAGTATTGGGCTAACAGGTCACATTTTTGATTATGTCAAATGCTTCTTAGAAGACCGCGTAATTCAAACGAGGATCGAAAATGTGTATTCTTCAAAACGATTTCTTCAAATGGGTATCCCTCAGGGATCCGTTATTGCTCCCCTTCTCTTCATGATATTATTGTATGACTTACCCAGTAAAATTTCTAAACATGTAACTTTAGCTCAATATGCTGATGATTTATGCATGTGGATGCAGGTCAATATGAAAAGAAAAACTCCTTTGCGCTGTCTTAATTATACGCGTAAATGTTATCAATTAGAACTCGATAAAATAGCACGATATATGGTAGAAAATGGACTACATCTATCCGTGGAAAAAACAAAGATAGTTTTGTTTAACAGTGGAGCTAACCCAGCAAATGTTCCCACGTTCAAACTGGGAGATACTCTTCTTCAGTATAATGAGTCGATTAAATTCTTAGGAGTTTTCCTTACAGCCAAATTATCTTGGAATCAGCATATTGAATACTTATTAACAAAAGCTCAAAAAAGTTTAAATTTCTTGAAAATAGTTCGCAAACAGATATGGGGACAAGATGCATCAACACTTGTTCATCTCTGTAAATCGCTTATTAGATCTAAATTAACCTATGCCCAAGAAATATTCTTCAGCGCACCAAAACGCTTACTCACAAAACTGCAGAGCATAGATTGTAAAGGTTTCAAACTTGCGCTGGGTCTTCCAATGCATGCCTGTTGCCATCGTACATACAATGCAATCAAATTGTTGCCACTTGATGAACAAAGGAAAGTCGCTTCTACTAAATTTCTGTTAAGAAACACTACCATAGAAAACAGCATCAAAACAGAGACAAAAGTAAGATCAGACACCGACTTTCCAAAAAGAGCTAAATCAATATCCTCACAGGTCACGCTTGCAACATTTACAGCTGATGTTATGAAAGGCTCTGGAATTGATTTAGACACAGGTCCTGTAACTTTAAGACCTTCGTTTTCACCAGTACCCAGTTGGGAACTTCAAAGAGCACGATTTGACATACACCACACTGACTTAAAAAAAGAAGATAATATCAATTTACTGGCATGTCACGTTAAATGTCATATAGAAGACTTTTATTCCGATCACTTGAAAGTTTACACTGATGGTTCAATAATTGAAAGACAAGCAGGTTCAGCGTTTTTAATACCTGCTCTCAAAATTGAGAAATCTTTCTATATAGGACTTTATAAATCTATCTTTACTGCAGAACTCTTTGCAATCTTAATGGCTTTGAATTGTATGATAAATCTTCCTAGGACAATTCCCCAGATACTTTTTTGCGTTGATTCAAAATCTGTACTTCAAGCTCTTGAATTATCAAAATTACAAACAAGATCTGAAATGATATTGGAAATTACTCACTTGATTAATAGTTTATCCTTAAGAGGCACTGATATTACTTTCTGCTGGATACCATCTCATAGTTCTTTTCATTACAATGATATGGTTGATAGGGCTGCCAAACGGGGGGCAAAGAGCTCACCAGATTCAAATCATATACAACTTTCCCTCTCATTGCATGAGTGTTATACCTTAGTGGACGCCTACGTATGGAAGCAGTTTCAAGATAAACAGAAAAAGTATGAAAAATGTTACATGAATTTTGAAATTAGCAAAACACCTAAGCGGTTCCTTGCCAGCA
>JAPXFY010000023.1:68388231-68403231 GCA_030674185.1 Monoplex corrugatus
GCTTTCTCCAACTGGACGAAGCAACAGGGAAGCTTTCTCCAACTGGACGAAGCAACAGGGAAGCTTTCTCCAACTGGACGAAGCAACAGGGAAGTTTAAGTCATTTTCACATAACTTTTGTATCTGGTGTATCTGGTGTATCTGGTGTCTGTCTATATATATAAATACTCTAGTAAGCTAATGAAGCATGGTTTCTGAATATATGTATATATGTGCTATCCTCCAGACTGATTTGGACTCACTGTGTGTTGTAGATTGTGTGAGGTGAGTCAATGCAATGTTCGGTGAGTAGTCGAGGGAAGAACTCTTGTGAAGAGGAGGAAAGAAAAAGAGTAACGGTATTAAATTAAAAAGGTTTCGTCTGCAACCGCTTGTGTTTTGCTGTGAAGCGAATGATTGTTATTCACCTTATGGTCACAAGTTAGAACATAAATTCCAGGTCATGCACCTTTTCATTACCGTTACTCTTTTCCCTTCCTCCTCTTCATAAGAGTTCCTCTCTCGACTACTCACCGAACATGCTCAAAACATGCATTCACTGGCTCTCTGACCTCACACAGTTTACAACACTGAGATTACACATAATCAGACGTTTTAGTGGAGCATGGAGAACTCAAGTTGTTAGGTGAGCTGACCACACTCCATTGTGTTGTTCCACAGTCTGTATCTTTGGTTGGCGTGAATGCTGGCTGTTTTAACCTTTTGACTCCCGCACCCCATCCACCAACTGCAAAAACTTAACCCTTTGACTCCCGCACCCGATCCACCAACTGCAAAAACTTAACCCTTTGACTCCCGCACCCTATCCACCAACTGCAAAAACTTAACCCTTTGACTCCCGCACCCTATCCACCAACTGCAAAAACTTAACCCTTTGACTCCCGCACCCTATCCACCAACTGCAAAAACTTAACCCTTTGACTCCCGCACCCTATCCACCAACTGCAAAAACTTAACCCTTTGACTCCCTCTACCAGCTTCCTGTAGGAAACTGGTGGATAGGGCGAGGGTATCAAAGAGTTCAGTTTTTGCTTTGCTGGCATGGTTGACGATGCAGGATGCTGGTAGCCAGGGTGCGGGAATGAGAGAGTCAAAGTTTCTGCTTTACTAGCATGGTTGATGATGCAGGATGCTGGTGGTCAAGGTGCGTGTGTCAAAGGGTTAATGTTTCTATAAGCCAACCACTGATTTCAGCTATAGGGTCTTTAACGTGCACATTCCATATTTTGCAGGCATAAAAACAGGAGTGAGGTTTGGGCACCGGCAGAGCTGTACACATGTGGACCTGGGACATGGTGAAAATGTCCATCCTTGACCCATGGGCGGTGGTGTACAGGCCAGGGATCGAACCCATGATCTTCACGATGGATGTCTGACGCTTACCCACCTGACGTCACTACAGTCTTAGTAGTAGGACCCAGCAGTAGTAGTGGTGGTAGTAGTAGTAGTAGTTGTTGTAGCAGTAGTAGTGGTGGTAGTAGTAGTAGTAGTAGTTGTAGCAGTAGTAGTAGTGGTGTAGTAGTAGTAGTTGTTGTTGTAGCAGTAGTAGTGGTGGTAGTAGTAGTAGTGTTGTTGTAGCAGTAGTAGTGGTGGTAGTAGTAGTAGTTGTTTGTAGCAGTAGTAGTGTGGTAGTAGTAGTAGTAGTTGTTGTAGCAGTAGTAGTGGTGGTAGTAGTAGGAGTAGTTGTTGTAGCAGTAGTAGTGGTGGTAGTAGTAGTAGTAGTAGTTGTTGTAGCAGTAGTAGTGGTGGTGGTAGGAGTAGTTGTTGTAGCAGTAGTGGTGGTGGTGGTAGTAGTAGTAGTTGTTGTTGTAGCAGTAGTGGTGGTGGTGGTAGTAGTAGTAGTTGTTATAGCAGTAGTGGTGGTGGTGGTAGTAGTAGTAGTTGTTATAGCAGTAGTGGTGGTGGTGGTAGTATAGTAGTTGTTGTTGTAGCAGTAGTGGTGGTGTGGTAGTAGTAGTAGTTGTTATAGCAGTAGTGGTGGTGGTGGTAGTAGTAGTAGTTGTTATAGCAGTAGTGTGGTAGTTGTTGTTGTAGTTGCTATGCATAGTGTGGTGTAGTAGTAGTAGTTGTTATAGCAGTAGTGGTGGTGTGTATAGTAGTAGTTGTATAGCAGTATAGTAGTGGTGGTAGTATAGTAGTTGTTATAGCAGTAGTAGTGGTAGTTGTTGTTGTAGTTGCTATAGCAGTAGTAGTAGTGGTGGTAGTAGTAGTAGTTGTTATAGCATAGTAGTGGTAGTTGTTGTTGTAGTTGCTATAGCAGTAGTAGTAGTGGTGGTAGTAATAGTAGTTGTTATAGCAGTAGTAGTGGTAGTTGTTGTTGTAGTTGCTATAGCAGCAGTAGTAGTGGTGGTAGTAGTAGTAGTTGTTATAGCAGTAGTAGTGGTAGTTGTTGTTGTAGTTGCTATAGCAGCAGTAGTAGTGGTGGTAGTACTAGTAGTTGTTATAGCAGTAGTAGTGGTAGTTGTTGTTGTAGTTGCTATAGCAGCAGTAGTAGTGGTGGTAGTAGTAGTAGTTGTTATAGCAGTATAGGGTAGTTGTTGTTGTAGTTGCTATAGCAGCAGTAGTAGTGGTGGTAGTACTAGTAGTTGTTATAGCAGTAGTAGTGGTAGTTGTTGTTGTAGTTGCTATAGCATAGTAGTAGTGGTGGTAGTACTAGTAGTTGTTATAGCAGTAGTAGTGGTGGTAGTACTGTAGTTGTTATAGCAGTAGTAGTGTAGTTGTTGTTGTAGTTGTTATAGCAGCAGTAGTAGTGGTGGTAGTACTAGTAGTTGTTATAGCAGTAGTAGTGGTGGTAGTACTAGTATTGTTATAGCAGTAGTAGTGGGGTAGTATGTAGTTGTTATGGCAGTAGTAGTGGTAGTTGTTGTTGTAGTTGCTATAGCAGCAGTAGTAGTGGTGGTAGTACTAGTAGTTGTTATGTTATAGCAGTGTGTGGGTGTATAGTTGTATCAGGTAGTGTGGTAGTATAGTTTGTTAAGATGTAGTTGTTTTTAGCAAGTGTGTGGTGGTGATAGTAGTTGTTATAGCATATAGTAGTGGTGTGTGTTAGTTGTTATAGCAGTAGTAGTGGTGGTGGTAGTATTGTTATAGCAGTAGTAGTGGTAGGTGTTAGTAGTTGTTATAGAGCAGTAGTGTAGTGGTGGTAGTATAGTAGTTGTTATACAGCAGTAGTAGTGGTGGTGGTAGTAGTATAGTAGTTTTAGCAGTAGTAGTGTGGTGGTAGTAGTATAGTTGTTATAGCAGTAGTAGTGGTGTTGTAGTAGTAGTTGTTTAGCAGTAGTAGTAGTGGTGGTGGTAGTAGTAGTTGTTTAGCAGTAGTATAGTGGTGGTAGTGTAGAGTAGTTGTTTAGTAGCTAGTAGTAGTGGTGTGTTAGATAGTATTGTTTAGCAGTAGTAGTAGTGTGGTAGTAGTAGTAGTTGTTATAGAGCAGTAGTAGTGGTGGTGTGTAGTAGTTTGTTTAGCAGAAGTAGTAGTGTGGTGGTAGTAGTAGTTGTTATAGCAGTATAGTAGTGGTGTGTATGTAGTATGTGTTGTGAGCAGTAGTAGTAGTGGTGAGTAGTATGTATGTTATAGAGCAGTAGTAGTAGGTAGTGTGTGTAGTAGTTTGTATAGCTAGCAGTAGTAGTGGTAGTAGATAGTAGTGATAGGTATGTTTGTGATATAGTGTAGAGTATAGCTAGATAGTAGTAGGTGGTAGTTAGTAGTTGTAGTATAGTAGTGTAGTAGTAGTAGTGTAGTGTAGTAGTATGTTTGATAGCTATAGTGTAGTGTAGTAGTAGTGTGATAATAGTAGTAGTAGTAGTGGTGTATAGTAGTAGTAGTAGTGATAGTATAGTAGTAGTGTATGTGATACTATAGTAGTAGTAGTATGTAGCTGTGAATAATAGTAGTGGGTAGTAGTAGCGTATGTGTAAGTACTATAGTAGTAGTGAGTAGTGTAATGTGTATATAGTAGTAGTAGTAGTGTGTATGTAATATATGTAGTAGTAGTGTATGGATATGTAGTAGTAGTAGTAGAGTAGTTGTAGTGTAGAGTAGTTAGTAGTAGTGTGGTAGTAGTATAGTTGTTGATAGTATAGTAGTGTGTGTAGTGTAGTAGTTGTGTGTATATAGTGTAGTAGTAGTGTAGTGATAATAAGTAGAGTAGTATGTGTTAGAATACGTAGTAGTAGTGTAGTAGTGTAGTATAGATAGCTGTTGTGAATAACTATAGTAGTAGTAGTAGCTGTATGTGATAACATAGTAGTAAGTAGTAGCTGTATGTGAATAACTATAGTGTAGTAGTAGTAGCTGTGTGAATAACATAGTAGTAGTAGTAGCTGTATGTGAACTAAGTAGTAGTAGAGTAGTGAATAATAGTAGTAGTATAGCTGATGTGAATAACTATAGTAGCAGTAGTAGTGTACTGTGAATATACTTATAGGTAGTATAGTAGCTGTAGTGTGAATAACTATAGATGATAGTAGTAGCTGTATGTGAATAACTATAGTAGTAGTAGCTGTACTGTGAATAACTATAGTGTAGTAGTAGTAGCTGTAGTGTGAATAATATAGTGGTAGTAGTAGCTGTAGTGTGAATAACTATAGTAGTAGTAGTAGTAGCTGTACTGTGAATAACTATAGTGTAGTAGTAGCTGTATGTGAATAACTATAGTAGTAGTAGTAGCTGTATGTGAATAACTATAGTAGTAGTAGTAGCTGTACTGTGAATAACTATAGTGTAGTAGTAGTAGCTGTAGTGTGAATAACTAGTAGTGGTAAGTAGTAGCTGTACTGTGAATAACTATAGTAGTAGTAGTAGTAGCTGTACTGTGAATAACTATAGTAGTAGTAGTAGCTGTATGTGTGAATAACTAATAGTAGTAGTAGTAGCTGTACTGTGAATAACTATAGTGTAGTAGTAGATGTATGTGAATAACTATAGTGGTAGTAGTAGCTGTAGTGTGAATAACTATAGTAGTAGTAGTAGCTGTAGTGAATAACTATAGTGAGTAGTAGCTGTATGTGATAACTATAGTATAGTAGTAGCTGTAGTGTGAATAACTATAGTAGTAGTAGTAGTAGCTGTATGTGAATAACTATAGTGGTAGTAGTAGCTGTACTGTGAATAACTATAGTGTAGTAGTAGCTGTACTGTGAATAACTATAGTAGTAGTATAGCTGTAGTGTGAATAACTATAGTAGTAGTAGTAGTACAGTATGTGAACACTATAATTAACAGCCATAGTACAATATATAAACACTATAATTAACAGCCATAGTACAATATATAAACACTGTTATTAGCAGCCATAGTACAAGATATAAACACTGTAATTAGCAGCCATAGTACAGTATATGAACACTATAATTAACAGCCATAGTACAATATATAAACACTATAATTAACAGCCATAGTACAATATATAAACACTGTATTAGCAACCATAGTACAAGATATAAACACTGTAATTAGCAGCCATAGTACAAGATATAAACACAGTAATTAGCGCAAGAGTACAATATATAAACACTGTAATTAGCAGCCATAGTACAATATATAAACACTGTGATTAACAGCCATAGTACAATATATAAACACTGTTAATTAGCAGCCAGCCATAGTACAATATATAAACACTGTTATTAGCAGCCAGCCATAGTACAAGTATAAACACTGTAATTGACAGCCATAGTACAATATATAAACACTGTAATTAACAGCCATAGTACAATATATAAACACTGTAATTGACAGCCATAGTACAATATATAAACACTGTAATTAACAGCCATAGTACAATATATAAACACTGTAATTGACAGCCATAGTACAAGATATAAACACTGTAATTAGCAGCCATAGTACAAGATATAAACACTGTAATTAGTAGCCATAGTACAATATAATTATAAACACTGTAATTAACAGCCAGCCATAGTACAATATATAAAGACTGTAATTAACAGCCATAGTATAATATATAAACACTGTAATTAGCAGCCATAGTACAAGATATAAACACTGTAATTAACAGCCATAGTACAATATATAAACACTGTAATTAACAGCCATAGTACAATATATAAACACTGTAATTAGCAGCCAGCCATAGTACAATATATAAACATTGTAATTAGCAGCCATAGTACAAGATATAAACACTGTAATTAACAGCCATAGTACAATATATAAACATTGTAATTAACAGCCATAGTACAATATATAAACACTGTAATTAACAGCCATAGTACAAGATATAAACACTGTAATTAGCAGCCATAGTACAATATATAAACACTGTAATTAACAGCCAGCCATAGTACAATATATAAACATTGTAATTAACAGCCATAGTACAATATATAAACATTGTAATTAACAGCCATAGTACAAAAGATAAACACTGTAATTAGCAGCCATACTACAATATATAAAACACTGTAATTAACAGCCATAGTACAAGATATAAACACTGTAATTAGCAGCCATAGTACAATGGGTAGCATCCAACCCCATTCATCATCATATGCCTTGCCGCCTGGCGTGGCGATCATGACCCTCCATACAAATCTGTCTGTTGTCGCGTCAAGTTCATCTACACACCCGCTTTGTCTTTACCCATTGCGTAAGTCCGTCCAATATTTTCTCCCTGGGTCTACCTGGTGCTCTTTTCTCCCTCCAGCTTTCCTGTTGTGACTAGGTGCTCTAATTTATATTGCCTCATAACATATCTTATAAATGTTGCTGATCATTTTCCGAATCTTTTTTTCATTAACGTCTTTTTTGTGTTTGTCATTAACGTTATTTTGTGTTTGTCTATTAACGTTATTTTGTGTTTGTCTATTAACGTTATTTTTGTGTTTGTCTATTAACGTTATTTTTGTGTTTGTCATCGTTTTTTGGAACGTTATTTTTGTGTTTGTCTATTAACGTTATTTTTGTGTTTGTCCGTTAACGTTATTTTTGCGTTTTGTCTATTAACGTTATATTTTTGTGTTTGTCCATTAACGTTATTTTTGTTGTTTTATATTTTTGTGTTTAACGTTATTTTTGTGTTTGTCATTAACGTTATTTTTGTGTTTGTCTATTAACGTTATTTTTGTGTTTGTCCGTTAGTATCGTTATTTGTTATGTGTTTGTCTATTAACGTTATTTTTGTGAGTTATTTGTTGTCCATTAACGTTTTTTTGTGTTTGTCCATTAACGTTTGTTTTTGTGTGTTTGTCCATTACGTTATTTTTGTATTTGTCTATAACTAGGTTTGTCTTGTTATTTTGTGTTTGTCCATTAACGTTATTTTTGTGTTTGTCCATTAACGTTATTTTTGTGTTTGTCTATTAATCATTTTTGTCTTAAATGTTTTTGTGTTTGTCTATTAACGTTCTTTTTGTGTTTGTCTCATTAACGTTATTTTTGTGTTTGTTATTAACGTTATTTTTGTGTTTGTTCATTAACGTTATTTTTGTGTTTGTCCGTTAACGTTATTTTTGTGTTTGTCCTTAACGTTATTTTTGTGTTTGTCCATTAACGTTATTTTTGTGTTTGTTATTAACGTATTTTGTGTTTGTCTATTAACGATCTTTTTGTGTTTGTCATTAACGTTTTAAACATCATAACAAGTGCCATACACTTGTCATACATACACACACAGTACACACACACACACACGACACAAACACATACAAGCACACACAAACACACACACACACACACACACAAACACAACACACACACACACACACACACACACGACATACAAGCACACACAAATACACAAACTCACACACTGTACACAAACAAACACACGCACGCACACACATGCATACACACAGTACACTACACACACACACATTGTAATTTAACAACACCACGACATACACACACACCACGACATTACACCGACCACGCACACACGACGCACCAGCAAATCTGTTGAAGCTGTTATAATCGAAAGTCTCTTTCGGGTTTTTTTTTTTACTGATCGTGTTTCAATCTGTTGATTTTTCATTACTAACTGAGAACTGTGTTAACTAAAACGTGTTACAATCCATGTCTGGATTTTTCATTACTAATTGAACATGTTACAATCCATGTCTGGATTTTTCATCACTAACTGAACAGTGTTACAAACATGTCTGGATTTTTCATCAACTGTTTCCAATCACTTAGAACATTGATTTTACTAATAACATGTTACAATCCATGTCTGGATTTTTCATCACTAACTGAACATGTTACAATCCATGTCTGATTTTTCATTACAACTGAACGTGTTACAATCCATGTCTAATTCAACACAGAATGCCTTCACGTAGCCCCCATACACACTGGAGACTAGCGTCATATTGTCTAAAATTACCTCCAGCAGAACAACAGGCAAGGGAAAACACACACCTGGTGTGTTGTCAATCAGCACGAACAATACACTATCGTCAATGAAACAGGACTTTCGTGACTGGATACTTGGTACAGACACTTTTTGCTGTGTTGACATTTGTGTGATCATAGTGCTGTGTGTTTTGTTTGTGTCGGGTCGTGTCGTGGTCGTGTCGTGTTGTGTCGGTCGTGTCGGGTGTGTTGTGTGTGTTGTGTTGTGTCGTGTGTGTGTTGTTTGTGTTGTATGTGTCGGGTCGTGTTGTGTTGTTGTGTGTTGTATTGTTATGTGTGTTGTGTCACGTGTTGTGCTGTGTTTATTGTTTGTAATATGTTGGTTGTGTTGTGTTTCTGTGTTTTTGTGTGTTGTGTGTGTCATGTTGTGTGTGTTATATGTTGTTGTGTGGTTGTGTCATAGTGTGTGTGATGTGTTATTGTATTGTATATTGTGTTGTGTCATAGTGTGTTGTGCTGTGTTATATTGTATTGTAATTGTGTGTTGTGTCATGTGTTGTCTGTGTATAGTATTGTATGTGTGTTGTGTCATGTTGTGTTGTGTTATTGTGTTGTATATTGTGTTGTGTGTGTTGTGTGTGTATGTTGTATGTGTGGTTGTGTCATGTGTTTGTGTTGTGTTATTTGTTTGTATATGTGTGGTTGTGTCATGTGTTTGTGTTTTTGTATTGTATATTGTGTTGTGTCTGTGTTGTGTGTGTTCATGTGTTTGTTATTGTGTTGTGTCATAGTGTATTGTGTTGTTGTATGTGTATATGTGTGGTTGTGTCTAGTGTGTTGTGTTTGTTGTTGTATGATGTTGGTTGTGTTGTGTTTGTGTGTGTTGTATTGTATTGTATTGTGTGGTTTGTGTCATAGTGTGTGTGTGTGTTGTGTATTGTATGTGTATATGTGTGTTGTGTCATAGTGTGTTGTGTTGTGTTATGTTGTTTGTTTGTGTTGGTTGTGTCTGTGTTGTTGTTGTGTTATTGTTGTGTATTGTCTGTGTTGTTGTTGTGTTGTGTGTTTTTGTTTGTTTGTGTGTTGTGTCTAGTGTTGTGTTCTATTGTATGTATTTGTTTGTCATAGTGTGTGTTGTGCTGTGTTATGATTGTTTGTAATGATGTGTTGTGTCGCACCTTGTTGTGTGTGTTATATTGTATTGTAATATGTGTGTTGTTGTGTTCATAGTGTATTGTGTTGTGTTATATTGTATTTTGTAATATGTGTGGTTGTGTCATAGTGTATTGTGTTTATTGTATTGTAATATGTGTGGTTGTGTCATAGTGTATTGTGATGTGTTATATTGTATTGTAATATGTGTGGTTGTGTCATAGTGTATTGTGTGTTATATTGTATTGTAATATGTTGGTTGTGTCATAGGTGTGTGTGTTATATTGTATTGTAATATGTGTGGTTGTGTCATTTGTATTGTGTTGTATATTGTATTGTAATATGTGTGGTTGTGTCATAGTGTATTGTGTTGTGTTATATTGTATTGTAATATGTGTGGTTGTGTCATAGTGTTTGTGTGTGTTATATTGTATTGTAATATGTGTGGTTGTGTCATAGTGTATTGTGTTGTGTTATATTGTATTGTAATATGTGTGGTTGTGTCATAGTGTATTGTGTGTGTTATATTGTATTGTAATATGTGTGGTTGTGTCATAGTGTATTGTGTGTGTTATATTGTATTGTAATATGTGGGGTTGTGTCATAGTGTATTGTGATGTGTTATATTGTATTGTAATATGTGTGGTTGTGTCATAGTGTGTTGTGTGTGTTATTGTATTGTAATATGTTGGTTGTGTCATAGTGTTGTGTGTGTTATATTGTATTGTAATATGTGTGGTTGTGTCATAGTGTGTTGTGTGTTATATTGTATTGTAATATGTGTGGTTGTGTCATAGTGTGTTGTGTGTGTTATATTGTATTGTAATATGTGTGGTTGTGTCATAGTGTATTGTGTTATATTGTATTGTGAATATGTGTGGTTGTGTCATAGTGTTTGTGTTATATTGTATTGAATATGTGTGGTTGTGTCATAGTGTATTGTGTGTGTATATTGTATTGTGATATTGTGGTTGTGTCATAGTGTATTGTGTTATATTGATTGTAATATGTGTGTTGTGTCATAGTGTGCTGTGTTATATTGTATTTAATATGTGTGGTTGTGTCATAGTGTTTGTGCTGTGTTATATTGTATTGTAATATGTGTGGTTGTGTCATAGTGTGTTGTGTGTGTTATATGTATTGTAATATGTGTGGTTGTGTCATAGTGTGTTGTGTGTGTTATATTGTATTGTAATATGTGTGGTTGTGTCATAGTGTGTTGTGCTGTGTTATATTGTATTGTAATATGTGTGGTTTGTCATAGTGTGTTGTGCTGTGTTATATTGTATTGTATATGTGTGGTTGTGTCATAGTGTGTTGTGCTGTGTTATATTTGTTTGTATATGTGTGGTTGTGTCATAGTGTGTTGTGCTGTGTTTGTTATATTGTATTGTGATATGTGTGGTTGTGTCATAGTGTGTTGTGTGTGTTATATTGTATTGTAATATGTGTGGTTGTGTCATAGTGTTGTTGTGTTATATTGTATTGTAATATGTGTGGTTTGTCATAGTGTTTTGTGTTATATTGTATTGTGATATGTGTGGTTGTGTCATAGTGTTTGTGCTGTGTTAATATTGTATTGTAATGTGTGGTTTGTCATAGTGTGTTGTGCTGTGTTATATTGTATTGTAATATGTGTGATTGTGTCATAGTATGTTGTGTGTGTTATATTGTATTGTAATATGTGTGGTTGTGTCATAGTGTGTTGTGCTGTGTTATATTGTATTGTAATATGTGTGTTGTGTCATAGTGTATTGTGTTATATTGTATTGTAATTGTGTGGTTGTGTCATAGTGTGTGTGTTGTGTTATATTGTATTGTAATATGTGTGGTTGTGTCATAGTGTATTGTGTTGTGTTATATTGTATTGTAATATGTGTGGTTGTGTCATAGTGTGTTGTGCTGTGTTATATTGATTGTAATATGTGTGGTTGTGTCATAGTGTATTGTGTGTTATATTGTATTGTAATATGTGTGGTTGTGTGAGAGTGTATTGTGTTATATTGTATTGTAATATTTGTGGTTGTGTCATAGTGTATTGTGTTGTGTTATATTGTATTGTAATATTTGTGGTTGTGTCATAGTGTGTTGTGTTGTGTTATATTGTATTGTAATATGTGTGGTTGTGTCATAGTGTGTTGTTTTGTGTTATATTGTATTGTAATATATGTGGTTGTGTCATAGTGTGTTGTGTTATATTGTATTGTAATATGTGTGGTTGTGTCATTGTGTGCTGTGTTATATTATATTGTAATATGTGTGGTTGTGTCATAGTGTATTGTGTTATATTGTATTGTAATATGTGTGGTTGTGTCATAGTGTATTGTGTTATATTGTATTGTAATATGTGTGGTTGTGTCATAGTGTGTTGTGTTATGTTATATTGTATTGTAATATGTGTGGTTGTGTCACAGTGTATTGTGATGTGCATACTGTAGATTGGAAAATCCATGTTGAAATAAATAGCAATCCGTTTGACGTGATCTTCCTGTGTTGATGTCTGACTACAGTTAACTGTTTATCATTGTGATCTTCCTGTGTTGATGTCTGACTACAGTTAACTGTTTATCATTGTGATCTTCCTGTGTTGATGTCTGACTACAGTTAACTGTTCATCATTGTGATCTTCCTGTGTTGATGTCTGACTACTGTTAACTGTTTATCATTGTGATCTTCCTGTGTTGATGTCTGACTACAGTTAACTGTTCATCATTGTGATCTATCTGTGTTGATGTCTAACTACTGTTAACTGTTTATCATTCTGATCTGTCTGTGTTGATGTCTAACTACTGTTAACTGTTTATCATTGTGATCATCCTGTGTTGATGTCTAACTACTGTTAACTGTTTATCATTGTGATCATCCTGTGTTGATGTCTAACTACTGTTAACTGTTTATCATTGTGATCATCCTGTGTTGATGTCTAACTACTGTTAACTGTTTATCATTGTGATCTTCCTGTGTTGATGTCTAACTACTGTTAACTGTTTATCATTGTGATCTTCCTGTGTTGATGTCTAACTACTGTTAACTGTTTATCATTGTGATCTTCCTGTGTTGATGTCTAACTACTGTTAACTGTTTATCATTGTGATCATCCTGTGTTGATGTCTAACTACTGTTAACTGTTTATCATTGTGATCATCCTGTGTTGATGTCTAACTATAGTTAACTGTTTATCATTGTGATCATCCTGTGTTGATGTCTAACTACTGTTAACTGTTTATCATTGTGATCTATCTGTGTTGATGTCTAACTACTGTTAACTGTTTATCATTGTGATCATCCTGTGTTGATGTCTAACTACTGTTAACTGTTTATCATTGTGATCTTCCTGTGTTGATGTCTAACTACTGTTAACTGTTTATCATTGTGATCTACCTGTGTTGATGTCTAACTACTGTTAACTGTTTATCATTGTGATCATCCTGTGTTGATGTCTAACTACTGTTAACTGTTTATCATTGTGATCTTCCTGTGTTGATGTCTAACTACTGTTAACTGTTTATCATTGTGATCTTCCTGTGTTGATGTCTAACTACTGTTAACTGTTTATCATTGTGATCATCCTGTGTTGATGTCTAACTATAGTTAACTGTTTATCATTGTGATCATCCTGTGTTGATGTCTAACTACTGTTAACTGTTTATCATTGTGATCTATCTATGTTGATGTCTAACTATAGTTAACTGTTTATCATTGTGATCTACCTGTGTTGATGTCTAACTACAGTTAACTATTTATCATTGTGATCTATCTGTGTTGATGTCTAACTACTGTTAACTGTTTATCATTCTGATCTATCTCTGTTGATATATAACAACAGTTAACTGTTTATCATTCTGATCTATCTGTGTTGATGTCTAACTACTGTTAACTGTTTATCATTGTGATCTATCTGTGTTGATGTCTAACTACAGTTAACTGTTTATCATTGTGATCTGTGTTGATGTCAAAAAGGTCACATTCTTGACTGGATCATTTCTCGTGTTCACCACAGTTCAGCTACTGACAACTTCTTAGTTCTTTCTACCCGTCTAACTTCAGCCCTTCCATCTGACCACTCTGCAATTCTCTGTTCTCTTGACATTTCTCCTCCTTCCCGTACCACGCGCACAGTGACTCGACGCAATCTCAAATCTATCGACCTCTCCACATTTTCATCTGATGCCTCCCGTCTCCTTTCTGAAAAGTCACATAACCTTGCCGATGAATTCTATACTACTCTCCACCATCTTCTGGACACTCATGCTCCAGCCACAACCCGTCTTTTACCTGACCGCCCCCCTACCCCCTGGCTCACTCATGAGATTGCCTGTGCAAAACGTGCCCGCCGCAGAGCAGAGCGCCGCTGGCGCAAATCCAAACTCACTGTACACAGGCAACTTTTCCAAGCCTCTAAAACAAAAGTATCCACCCTCATTGCATCTGCAAAAACAAGCTATTTCCAAACCAAAATCCTGAATGCTTCTTCTTCAAAAGAACTCTTTACAACCATGAATCATCTCCTTGGCACACGAAAAGACTTACCTCTCCCAACAAAACATACAAATGAAGAACTCCCATCTGTATTCTCCAAGTATTTCACCACCAAAATACAAACTCTTCGTGACAGGCTTGACAGGACACCCTGTCAACCATGCCCACCTGACTCTTCCTTCTCTGGCACACCTCTCACTACTTTTACCCCAGTCTCACAAGAAGAAATTTTCAACACAATCAGATCCATGTCGTTCAAAACCTGCGAACTGGATCCTCTTCCAGGTTCTCTCTACTCCGACTGTCTCCCTACTCCCCTCCCATTCATCACTGACATCATCAACACTTCTTTTCAAACTGGAACTGTCCCAGATTCTTTCAAGTCTGCTATTGTTCACCCTCTCCTCAAGAAACACAATTTAGACCCAAATGAACTGAAAAATTACAGGCCTATCTCTAATCTCTCTTTCTTGTCAAAACTCCTTGAAAAGGTCGTCCTCAACCAGCTGAACTCTCACCTGTCTGCCAACAATCTCCTCAATCTTTTCCAGTCAGCCTACCGCCAGTGCCATAGCACTGAAACTGCCCTACTACACATTCTCAACAATCTCCTCCTTGCAACTGATACTGGCAAAGTCTCTCTCCTCACACTCCTTGATCTGTCTGCAGCCTTCGATACCATTGACCATGGTATTCTCCTTTCTAGACTTCATCATACTTTTGGCATCTCTGACATTGCTCTTTCCTTTTTCACTTCGTATTTATCAAACAGAAAACAAACTGTTCTCATCAATGGCACTTACTCTCAACCTGCATACCTGACCTGTGGTGTTCCACAAGGATCTGTCCTTGGCCCTGTTCTTTTCACTCTTTATACCTCCCCCCTGTCCACCATCATCAACTCCCACTCTATAAAACACCACTTCTATGCTGATGACACCCAACTTCAAGACAGTGACTCACTTGATAATATACAGCGCCTGTTGACTCGCACCACTGAGTGTTACTCGGACATCAAGAACTGGATGACACACAATAGACTTCAGCTTAATGACGAC
>JAPXFY010000023.1:68415731-68425731 GCA_030674185.1 Monoplex corrugatus
CACAGTACACACACCAATACATCAATACAGTACAAACACAGCTACACACACCAATACATCAATCACTACAAACACAGCTACACACACCAATACATAATACAGTACAAAACAGTCAGCTACAACACACCAATACATCAATACAGTACAAACACAGCTACACACACCAATACATCAATACAGTACAAACACAGCTACACACCAATACATCAATACAGTACAAACACAGCTACACACACAACATCAATACAGTACAACACAGCTACACACACTAATACATCAATACAGTACAACACAGTCAGCTACACACACCAATACATCAATACAGTACAAACACAGTAACACACACCAATACATCAATACAGTACAAACACACAGCTACACACACCAATACATCAATACAGTACAAACACAGTCATACACACACCAATACATCAATACAGTACAAACACAGCTCACACACAATACATCAATACATACAAACACAGCTACACACACAATACATCAATACATACAAACAACAGCTACACACACACCATACATCAATACAGTACAAACACAGCTACAACACCAATACATCAATACAGTACAAACACAGTACAACACACAATATCAATACATACAAACACAGTCACTACACACACCAATACATCAATACAGTACAAACACAGTCACACCCAATACATCAATACAGTACAAACACAGCTACACACACCAATACATCAATACAGTACAAACACAGCTACACACACCAATACATCAATACAGTACAAACACAGCTACACACACCCAATACATCATACTACAAACACAGCTACCACACACAATACTCATACGTACAAAACACAGCTACACACACCAATACTCAATACAGTACAAACACAGCTACACACACCAATATCAATACAGTACAACACACGTACACACTATACATCAATACAGTACAAACACAGCTACACACACCAATACATCAATCCCAGTACAAAACAAGTCAGCTACACACACCAATACATCATACAGTACAAACACAGTACACACACCAATACATCAATACAGTACAAACACAGCACACACACCAATACATCAATACAGTACAAACACAGCTACACACACAATACATCAATACAGTACAAACACTAGCTACACACACCAATACATCAATACAGTACAAACACAGCTACACACACAATACATCAATACAGTACAAACACAGCTACACACACCAATACATCAATACAGTACAAACACAGCTACACACCAATACATCAATCAGTACAAACACAGCTACACACACCAATACATCAATACAGTACAAACACAGCTACACACACCAATACATCAATACAGTACAAACACAGCTACTACAACACCAATACATCAATACAGTACAAACACAGCTACAACACCAATACATCAATACAGTACAAACACAGTAGCTACACACACCAATACATCAATACAATACATCAATACAGTACAAACACAGCTACACACACCAATACATCAATACAGTACAAACACAGCTAACACACAATACATCAATACAGTCAAACACACATAACACACAATACATCAATACAGTACAAACACAGCTACACACACCAATACATCAATACAGTACAACACAGTACACACACCATACATCATACAGTACAAAACAGCACACACACCAATACATCAATACAGTACAAACACAGCTACACACACAATACATCAATACAGTACAAACACAGAGCTACACACACCAATAATCAATACAGTACAAACACAGCTACAACACAATACATCAATACAGTACAAACACAGCTACACACACCAATACATCAATACAGTACAAACACAGCTACACACACCAATACATCATACAGTACAAACACAGCTACACACACCATACATACATAAACACACTACACACACATACTCATACAAAACACAGCTACACACACAATACATCAATACAGTACAAACACAGCTACACACACATAATACATCAATACAGTACAAACACATCACACACACACCAATATATCATCAATAACATACAATACACAACAGCTACACACACCAATACATCAATCAGTACAAACACAGCTACACACACCAATACATCAATACAGTACAAACACAGTCAGCTACACACACCAATACTCAATACAGTACAAACACAGCTAACACACACCAATACATCAATACAGTACAAACACAGCACACACACCAATACATCAATACAGTTACAAACACAGCTACACACACCAATACATCAATACAGTACAAACCAGCTACACACACCAATACATCAATACAGTACAAACACAGTCAGCTACACACACCAATACATCAATACAGTACAAACACAGCTACCACACCAATACATCAATACAGTACAAACACAGTACTACACACACCAATACATCAATACAGTACAAACACAGCTACACACACCAATACATCAATACAGTACAAACACAGCTACACACACAATACATCATACAGTACAAACACAGTACACAACACATAATCAATACAGTACAAACACAGTACACACACCAATACATCAATACAGTACAAACACAGTACAACACCAATACATCAATACAGTACAAACACAGCTACACACACCAATACATCATACAGTACAAACACAGCTACACACCAATACATCAATACAGTACAAACACAGCTACACACACCAATACATCAATACAGTACAAACACAGCTACACACACCAATACATCAATACAGTACAAACACAGCTACACACACCAATACATCAATCAGTACAAAACAGCTACACACACCAATACATCAATACAGTACAAACACAGCTTACACACCAATACATCAATACAGTACAAACCTAAACACCATCACTACATAACACGTACCAATACATCAATACAGTACAAACACAGTACAACACAATACATCAATACAGTACAAACACAGCTACACACACCAATACATCAAAACATACAAACACAGCTACTACACACACAATACATCAATACAGTACAAACACAGCTACACACACACCAATACATCAATACAGTACAAACACAGACTACACACACAATACATCAATACAGTACAAACACAGCTACACACACCAATACATCAATACGTACAACACAGTTACAACACCAATACATCAATACAGTACAAAACAGCTACACACACCAATACATCAATACAGTACAAACACAGCTACACACACCAATACATCAATACAGTACAAACACAGCTACACACACCAATAATCAATACAGTACAAACACAGCTACACACACCAATACATCAATACAGTACAAACACAGCTACACACACCAATACATCAATACAGTACAAACACAGTCAGCTACACACACATACATCAATACAGTACAAACACAGCTACACACACCAATACATCAATACGTACAAACACAGTACACCAAACATCATACAGTACAACCACAGTCACACACAATACATCAATACAGTACAAACACAGCTCACACACAATACATCAACAACAACACAGCTACACACACCAATACATCAATACAACAAACACAGCTACACACACCAATACATCAATACAGTACAAACACAGCTACACAAACCATACATCAATACAGTACAAAACAAGCTACACACACAATCATCAATACATACAAACACAGTACACACACCAATACATCATACAGTACAAACACGTACACACCAATACATCAATACAGTACAAACACAGCTACACACACCAATACAATACAGTACAAACACAGCTACAACACAAACATCAAACAGTACAAAACCCACACACCAATACATCAACACCGTACAAACACAGCTACACACACCAATACATCAATACAGTACAAACACAGCTACACACACCAATACATCAATGCAGTACAAACACAGCTACACACACCAATACATAAGACAGTACAAACACAGCTACAACACCAATACATCAATACAGTACAAACACAGCTACACACAGAGAGACACAATGAGAACAAACAGAGGTACAGGGACAATAATAAGGACAAACAGAGGACAGATACAGATACATCAAGTACAGACAAGACAAGTACAAGGACAGACAGAGAAACAGACAGAGGCACAGGGTACAGACAGAGAGACAGACAGAGGACAGACAAGTACAGACAGACAGACAGAAGGACAGGACAGAGAGACAGACAGAGGACAGGGACAGACAGACAGACAGACAGAAGAAGGACAGAGGACAGACAGAGAGATGGAATGACACGTGGACAGACAAGGTACAGTGGACAGAAGCAGACAGGCATGAGGACAGACAATGATGAGACAACGACACTGGACACTGCTGGTCACAATCCAACTGTGTTCCAACATTGACACCATTTGTCTGACACACGACACACACACACATCACACACAACACCACACACAAACACTACCTCTGCACACACACACACACATACCACACACCACACATACACACACACACACAACACACATAACACACAGCACACACATACACACACATACACACACATACATACACATACATACGTACATACACACACACAATGTACAACATACATACATACACATACACATACATACTACATACACACACACATAGTACATACATACTACATACATACATACATCATACATACATACACATACAACATACTTTACCACACAATACACTACAACACACATACAACACATCACAACCACAACATACAACACACATACACATACCACAACATACACAACATACACATACACAACACAATACACATACACACATACACATACACACACAAACATACACACATACACACACATACACACACACATACAACACAACACAACATACAACACATACACGCATACACACACATACATACACACATACACCAACACACACATCACACATACACACACAACACCACATACACACACACATACCACCATACATACACATAAACACACAGACACACACACACATACACACACACTCACACACACATACACACACACATACACACACACATACACACACATACACACATACAGACACATACACACATACACACACAGACACACACACATACACACACACACATACACACACATATACACACATACACACATACACACACATACACACATACACACACATTACCACAGACGTACAGACACACACATACGTACATACGCACATACATACATACACACACCACATATGTACATACATACATACATACGCACATACATACATACACACACCACATATGTACATACATACATACATACATACATACACATACACATACTTACCACATACATACACACACATACACACACATACACACACAAACACACACATACACACATACACACACACATACACACACATACATACACACACATACACACACACACACACTCCACATACATACACACCACATAATACATACACACATACATACATACACACACATCACATGTATACATACACACACACCACATAATACATACATACATGCATACACACATACAAACACACACACCACATACATATATACACACACACACACCACACACACACACACCACACACACACACACACACCACACACACAATGTACACACACACACACCACACACACACACGCCACCACCACCACCACCACCACACACATCACACATACATACCGGTACGTACATACACACATACACACATACACATACACACACGTATATAAAAACACACACATTCACACATACATACACACATGTATATAATACATACATACACATTCACACACACACATTCACACAGGTATATAATACACGCACATACACACACTTACACAAATACGCACACACACACAGATACACAGACACACTTACATACACGTACACCCATACACACACACATTCACACACACATCCACACACACACATGCACACAGGTATATGATACACACACATACACACACTTACACACATACACACACACAGATACACAGACACACACCTACACGCATACATACACACACATACACACATACATGTACACACATACACACACACAGATACACAGACACACACATACACGCATACATACACACACATACACACATATACACACCATGCGCATTTGTACATAATACACACACATGCACACATGTCTATAAGACACATACACATACAGAGAGAGAGAGAGAGAGAGAGAGAGAGATACAGAGATACAGAGACACAGATATACAGAGAGACAGAGACAGAGAGAAAGAGATATATATATATATATATATATATATAGACAGACAGAGAGACAGAGAAAGAGAAAGAGAGAGACAGAGAAAGAGAGAGACAGAGAGAAAGAAAGAAAGAGAAAGAGAGAAAGAAAGAAAGAAAGAAAGAGAGAGAGAGAGAGAGAGAGAGAACTCTCCCAGTTTTCATGATGGAACTACTGTCTCTAGAACAATCTACAGTAAGTCCTATGAGGGACTGGTGGACACAGCAGCGGACAGCAGTAACAGTAGTAACAGTCATAGAACTTGTACTGTGCAGTAACAGTAGTAACAGTTGTCATAGAACTTGTAGTGTACAGTAACAGTAGTCATAGAACTTGTAGTGTACAGTAACAGTAGTAACAGTTGTCATAGAAGTTGTAGTGTACAGTAACAGTAGTAACAGTTGTCATAGAACTTGTAGTGTACAGTAACAGTAGTAACAGTTGTCATAGAACTTGTAGTGAGCAGTAACAGTAGTAACAGTTGTCATAGAACTAATAGTGTACAGTAACAGTAGTAACAGTTGTCATAGAACTTGTAGTGAACAGTAACAGCAGTAACAGTTGTCATAGAACTTGTAGTGGGCAGTAACAGTAGTAACAGTTGTCATAGAACTTGTAGTGTACAGTAACAGTAGTAACAGTTGTCATAGAACTTGTAGTGGGCAGTAACAGTAGTAACAGTAGTCATAGAACTTGTAGTGAGCAGCAGATAACAGTAGTAAACAGTAGTAACAGTAGTCATAGAACTTGTAGTGTACAGTAACAGTAGTAACAGTTGTCATAGAACTTGTAGTGAACAGTAACAGTAGTAACAGTAGTCATAGAACATGTAGTGTACAGTAACAGTAGTAACAGTTGTCATAGAACTTGTAGTGTACAGTAACAGTAGTAACAGTAGTCATAGAACTTGTAGTGAGCATTAACAGTAGTAACAGTAGTCATAGAACTTGTAGTGAGCAGTAACAGTAGTAACAGTTGTCATAGAACTTGTAGTGAGCAGTAACAGTAGTAACAGTTGTCATAGAACTTGTAGTGAGCAGTAACAGTAGTAACAGTTGTCATAGAACTTGTAGTGAGCAGTAACAGTAGTAACAGTAGTCATAGAACTTGTAGTGAGCAGTAACGTAGTAACAGTTGTCATAGAACTTGTAGTGAGCAGTAACAGTAGTAACAGTGTGCATAGAACTTGTAGTGAGCAGTAACAGTAGTAACAGTTGTCATAGAACTTGTAGTGAGCAGTAACAGTAGTAACAGTTAGTCATAGAACTTGTAGTAGCAGTAACAGTAGTAACATTTAGTACATATATGACTTGTAGTGAGCAGTAACAGTAGTAACAGTTGTCATAGAACTGTAGTGTGCAGTAACAGTAGTAACAGTTGTCATAGAACTTGTAGTGAGCAGTAACAGTTAGTAACAGTTGTCATAGTAACTTGTAGTGTAGCAGTATCAGTAGTAACAGTTGTCATAGAACTTGTAGTGAGACAGTAGAACAGTAGTAACAGTAGTAACAGTTGTCATAGAACTGTAGTGAGGCAGTAACAGTAGTTAACAGTAGTCATAGAACTTGTAGTGAGCAGTAACAGTAGTAACAGTTGTCATAGAACTTGTAGTGAGCAGTAACAGTAGTAACAGTAGTACAGATATGACTTGTAGTGTGCAGTAACAGTTAGTAACAGTAGTACATGTCGTACAGTAAACTTGTAGTGAGCAGTAACAGTAGTAACAGTAGTAACAGTTCGTCATAGAACTTGTAGTGTGCAGTAACAGTAGTAACAGTTGTCATAGAACTTGTAGTGGGCAGTAACAGTAGTAACAGTAGTATAACTTGTAGTAGACAGTACGTAGTAACAGTGTCAGTAAACTTGTAGTAACAGTAGTAACAGTTGTCATAGAACTTGTAGTGGCAGTAACGTGTAGTATACGTAGTATAACAGTTGTTCATAGAACTTGTAGTGGGCAGTAACAGTAGTAACAGTAGTCATAGAACTTGTAGTGGCGTAGCAGTAGTAACGTAGTAAGAGTTGTCATAGAACTTGTAGTGGGCAGTAACAGTAGTAACAGTTGTCATAGAACATGTAGTGGGCAGTAACAGTAGTAACAGTGTCATAGAACTTGTAGTGTGCAGTACAGTGTAACAGTAGTAACAGTTGTCATAGAACTTGTAGTGAGCAGTAACAGTAGTAACAGTAGTAACAGTCGTCATAGAACTTGTAGTGAGCAGTAACAGTAGTAACAGTAGTAACAGTTGTCATAGAACTTGTAGTGAGCAGTAACAGTAGTAACAGTAGTCATAGAACTTGTATGTGGGCAGTAAAGTAGTAACAGTTGTCATAGAACATGTAGTGTGCAGTAACAGTAGTAACAGTAGTAACAGTAGTCATAGAACTTGTAGTGGCAGTAACAGTAGTAACAGTAGTAACAGTCGTCATAGAACTTGTAGTGAGACTTGTAGTGAGCAGTAACAGTAGTAACAGTAGTCATAGAACTTGTAGTGGCAGTAACAGTAGTAACAGTTGTCATAGAACTTTGTGAGAGTAATAACAGTAGTAACAGTGCAGTAACATTGTCATAGAACTGTAGTGAGCAGTAACAGTAGTAACAGTTGTCATAGAACTTGTAGTGAGCAGTAACAGTAGTAAACAGTTGTCATAGAACTTGTAGTGGCAGTAACAGTAGTAAAGTAGTAACAGAATTGTCATAGAACTTGTAGTGAGCAGTAACAGTAGTTAAACTGTAGTACGTACAGTGTCATAGAACTTGTAGTGAGCAGTAACGTTTAGAGTAACAGTCAGTTAACAGTAGTCATAGAACTTGTAGTGAGCAGTAAAGTAGTAACAGTTGTCATAGAACTTGTAGTGAGCAGTAACAGCTAGTTAAACGGTAGTACAGTTGCATAGAACTTGTAGTGAGCAGTAACAGTAGTAACGTAGTTTCATAGAACTTGTAGTGAGCAGTAACAGTAGTAACAGTTGTCATAGAACTTGTAGTGAGCAGTAACAGTAGTAACAGTTGTCATAGAACTTGTAGTGAGCATAACAGTGTAACAGTTGTCATAGAACTTGTAGTGGCAGTAAAAGTAGTAACAGTTGTCATAGAACTTGTAGTGGCATAACGTAGTAACAGTGTCATAGAACTTGTAGTGAGCAGTACGTAGTAACAGTGTAAACTTGTAAGAACTGTAAGTGCAGAACAGTAAACAGTAGTAACAGTTGTCATAGAACTTGTAGTGAGCAGTAACAGTAGTAACAGCAGTAACGGTAGCATAGAACTTGTAGTGTGCAGTAACAGTAGTAACAGTAGTCATAGAACTTGTATTGAGTAAATAACGTAGTAAACTGAGTGAGAGTAACAGGTAAGTCATAGAACTTGTAGTGAGCAGTAACAGTAGTAACAGTAGTAACAGTGTCATAGAACCTGTAGTGAGCTAGTATACAGTAGTAAACAGCAGATAACGGTAGTCATAGAACTTGTAGTGTGCAAGTAACAGTAGTAACAGTAGTAACAGTTGTCATAGAACTTGTAGTGGCATAACAGTAGTAACAGTAGTAACAGTGTCATTAAACTTGTAGTGAGCAGTAACAGTAATAACAGTGTCATAGAACTTGGTGTAGTAACAGTAGAACTTGTATGAGAGTAAGTAGTAACAGAGTAACGGTAGTCATAGAACTTGTAGTGAGCAGTAACAGCAGTAACGGTGTCATAGAACTTGTAGTGAG
>JAPXFY010000023.1:68435731-68485731 GCA_030674185.1 Monoplex corrugatus
CATTGCCGATTTTATCGCTGATGAGCACGTTGACATTGCTTTTATTACAGAGACATGGATTAACCCCCTTGGTCATGAACCTATACATGCTAGCCTCACTCCGAGTGGTTACAGGCTTGCTTCTTTCCATCGCTCATCTCGAGGTGGCGGTATCGCCATCCTCTACAACGACTCACTCCATTCCCGCCTATCTTTCTCGCAGTCTCTGCCTTTCTCCCATCCTTCTTTCGAGCACGTTGAAGTATCCTTCCAATCCACCCCTCACCCCATCACCTTCTCCTGTGTCTATCGACCTCCACCTAGCTCTGCCAACAAACTCACCACATCCACGTTTCTCTCTGACTTTGACCAACTGCTTGACCACTACTGCCTCTTACCTGGAAATCTCATCATTCTAGGTGACATCAATGTCCACTATGACAACACTCACCGTTATGACACAAGACATATCATCAACTCTCTGTCCAATCACAATATGACTCAACACATTTCTGAACCAACCCATCAAAAAGGTCACATTCTTGACTGGATCATTTCTCGTGATCACCACAATTCAGCTACTAACAACTGCTTAGTTCTTTCTACCCGTCTAACTTCAGCCCTTCCATCTGACCACTCTGCAATTCTCTGTTCTCTCGACATTTCTCCTCCTTCCCGTACCACGCGCACAGTGACTCGACGCAATCTCAAATCTATCGACCTCTCCACATTTTCATCTGATGCCTCCCGTCTCCTTTCTGAAAAGTCACATAACCTTGCCGATGAATTCTATACTACTCTCCACCATCTTCTGGACACTCATGCTCCAGCCACAACCCGTCTTTTACCTGACCGCCCCCCTACCCCCTGGCTCACTCATGAGATTGCCTGTGCAAAACGTGCCCGCCGCAGAGCAGAGCGCCGCTGGCGCAAATCCAAACTCACTGTACACAGGCAACTTTTCCAAGCCTCTAAAACAAAAGTATCCACCCTCATTGCATCTGCAAAAACAAGCTATTTCCAAACCAAAATCCTGAATGCCTCTTCTTCAAAAGAACTCTTTACAACCATGAATCATCTCCTTGGCACACGAAAAGACTTACCTCTCCCAACAAAACATACAAATGAAGAACTCCCATCTGTATTCTCTAAGTATTTCACCACCAAAATACAAACTCTTCGTGACAGGCTTGACAGGACACCCTGTCAACCATGCCCACCTGACCCTTCCTTCTCTGGCACACCTCTCACTACTTTTACCCCAGTCTCACAAGAAGAAATTTTCAACACAATCAGATCCATGTCGTTCAAAACCTGCGAACTGGATCCTCTTCCAGGTTCTCTCTACTCCGATTGTCTCCCTACTCTCCTCCCATTCATCACTGACATCATCAACACTTCTCTTCAAACTGGAACTGTCCCAGATTCTTTCAAGTCTGCTATTGTTCACCCTCTCCTCAAGAAACACAATTTAGACCCAAATGAACTGAAAAATTACAGGCCTATCTCTAATCTCTCTTTCTTGTCAAAACTCCTTGAAAAAGTCGTCCTCAACCAGCTGAACTCTCACCTGTCTGCCAACAATCTCCTCAATCCTTTCCAGTCAGCCTACCGCCAGTGCCATAGCACTGAAACTGCCCTACTACACATTCTCAACAATCTCCTCCTTGCAACTGATACTGGCAAAGTCTCTCTCCTCACACTCCTTGATCTGTCTGCAGCTTTCGATACCATTGACCATGGTATTCTCCTTTCTAGACTTCATCATACTTTTGGCATCTCTGACATTGCTCTCTCCTTTTTCACTTCGTATTTATCAAACAGAAAACAAACTGTTCTCATCAATGGCACTTACTCTCAACCTGCATACCTGACCTGTGGTGTTCCACAAGGATCTGTCCTTGGCCCTGTTCTTTTCACTCTTTATACCTCCCCCTGTCCACCATCATCAACTCCCACTCTATAAAACACCACTTCTATGCTGATGACACCCAACTTCAAGATAGTGACTCACCTGATAATATACAGCGCCTGTTGACTCGCACCACTGAGTGTTACTCGGACATTAAGAACTGGATGACACACAATAGACTTCAGCTTAATGACGACAAGACAGAAGCTATCCTCATTGGCACCCGTCAGAAACTTTCCCAGCTGCCTCCTCTTTCTCTCCCATTATGTAACACATCAGTCCCAATTTCTGATTCAGCTAAAAACCTTGGTGTCTGCATTGACTCTACCCTGTCCATGAACAACTTTGTTTCTCAAACTGCCAGATCTTGCTACTATCATCTCCATCGTATAAGCCTGATCAGGAAGTATCTCTCTGTCGAAACAACTGCAAAACTCGTTCTCTCCTTCATAATGTCTCGCATTGACTATTGCAATTCACTCCTGTCTGGTCTTCCTGCCTCCACCATTCACATCCTACAGCGCATTCAAAACAATGCTGTACGCCTTGTACTCAAAAAGAAAAAAGCTGACCACATATCTCCTCTCCTGGCACAACTTCACTGGCTCCCTGTATCAAAGCGCATACAGTACAAACTAGACACCATGTGCTACAAAAGCCTAAATAACGCAGCCCCCGATTACCTGTCAAGCCTACTTGAGATCTATGTTCCCTCACGTACCCTCCGCTCTGCCTCCGATCCTCTGACTTTTCGCTTTCCACGCACTAAGCTCAATACCTATGGTCCACGAGCCTTCTCTGTTTCTGGTCCACTCTGCTGGAACAAACTTCCTCTCTCAGTCCGTCAGCAACCTACTTTTGCCTCCTTCGAGTCCGCTCTCAAAACTCACCTTTTCTCCTCTGCATAAAATCCTAACCTCACTCAACCCCCCTCTGCAGCCTGTCTCCGCTCGGAGGGGAATCACTTTGTTTTAATATATAATTGTATATGATGTGCTCTCTGTGGTTTTCCATTGGTTTTATTCTTGCTTTTATTGCTTTTATTCTTTTCTCCCCATTTGTGGCCATGCGTGTGTGTGTGTGTGTGTGTGTGTGTGTGTGTGTGTGTGTGTGTGTGTGTGTGTGTGTGTGTGTGTGTGTGTGTGTGTGTGTGTGTGTGTGTGTGTGTGTGCGTGCGTGCGTGCGTGTGTGCGTGTGTGTCTTTTCGGCGCTTGGATTTGATTTTGTCGAGATTTGCGCTGTATAGATATTGTAGTTGTTATATATGCATGTGCGTACGTATGTATGTATGTATACGCTTAGATTTATGTATGTATGTATGTATGCATGTATACGCTCAGCTTAGATTTATGTATGTAAGTATGTAAGCATGTATGTATCCATGTATACGCTCATATGTATGTAGGTATGTGTGCATGTATACGCTCAGCGCTTAGATTTGATTTTGTCAAGATTTTGCGCTATATAAATAAAATATATTATTATTATTATATATTATTATAGTAGTAGTAGTTGTTGTAGTAGTAGTAGTAGTTGTAGTAGTAGTAGTAGTTGTAGTAGTAGTTGTAGTAGTTGTAGTAGTTGTAGTAGTAGTAGTTGTAGTAGTTGTAGTAGTATAGTCGTAGTCGTAGTAGTAGTAGTAGTTGTAGTAGTAGTAATAGTAGTAGTAAGAAAAAGAAGAAGAAAAAGAAGAAGAAAAAGATGAAGAAGAGTTATTATCACATCATTGTTATTACTATTATTACTATCATTATGATCATATTATTATTATTGTTATTATATTTATGTTACTATGGTTCCTAATACTTATGTCACTATGGTTCTAATACCTATGGTACTATGGTGTTTAATACTTATGTTACCATGGTTCCTAATACTTATGTTCTATGGTTCCAATACCTATGGTACTATGGTTCTAATACCTATGTTACTATGGTTCTAATACCTATGGTACTATGGTGCTTAATACTTATGTTACCATGTTTCCTAATACTTATGTTACTATAGTTCTAATATCTATGGTACTACAGTTCTAATACCCATGTTACTATGGTTCTAATACCTATGGTACTATGGTGCTTAATACTTATGTTACCATGTTTCCTAATACTTATGTTACTATAGTTCTAATATCTATGGTACTATGGTTCTAATACCTATGTTATTATGGTTCTAATACCTATGGTACTATGGTGCTAAATACTTATGTTACTATGGTTCCTAATACTTGTTACTATGGTTCCTAATACTTGTTACTTTGGTTCTTAATACTTTTGTTACCATGGTTCCTAATACTTGTGTTACTATGGTTCCTAACATTTGTTACTATGGTTCCTAATACTTATGTTACCATGGTTCCTAATACTTATGTTACTATGGTTCCTAATACTTATGTTACTATGGTTCCTAACATTTGTTACTATGGTTCCTAATACTTATGTTACCATGGTTCCTAATACTTATGTTACTATGGTTCCTAATACTTATGTTACTATGGTTTCTAATACTTATGTTACCATGGTTCCTAATACTTATGGTACTATGGTTCCTAATACTTATGTTACTATGGTTCCTAATACTTATGTTACCATGGTTCCTAATACTTATGTTACTATGGTTCCTAATACTTACGTTACTGTGGTTCCTAATACTTATGTTACTGTTGTTCCTAATACTTATGTTACCATGGTTCCTAATACTTATGTTACTGTTGTTCCTAATACTTATGTTACTATGGTTCCTAATACTTATGTTACCATGGTTCCTAATACCTATGTTACTATGGTTCCTAATACTTATGTTACTATGGTTCCTAACATTTATTACTATGGTTCCTAATACTTATGTTACCATTGTTCTTAATACTTGTTACTATGGTTCCTAATACTTATGTTACTATGGTTCTAATACTTATGGTACTATGGTGCTTAATACTTATGTTAACATTGTTTTTAATACTTGTTACTATGGTTCCTAATACTTATGTTACTATGGTTCCTAACATTTGTTACTATGGTTCCTAATACTTATGTTACCATGGTTCCTAATACTTATGTTACTATGGTTCCTAATACTTATGTTACTATGGTTCCTAATACTTATGTTACCATGGTTCCTAATACTTATGTTACCATGGTTCCTAATACTTATGTTACTATGGTTCCTGATACTTATGTTACTATGGTTCCTAATACTTATGTTACTATGGTTCCTAATACTTATGTTACTATGGTTCCTAATACTTATGTTACCATGGTTCCTAATACTTATGTTAGCATGGTTCCTAATACTTATGTCACTATGGTTCCTAATACTTATGTTACTATGGTTCCTAATACTTGTTACCATGGTTCCTAATACTTATGTTACCATGGTTCCAAATACTTATGTTACCATGGTTCCTAACACTTATGTTACTGTTGTTCCTAATACTTATGTTACTATAGTTCCTAATACTTATGTTACTATGGTTCCTAACACTTATGTTACTGTTGTTCCTAATACTTATGTTACCATGGTTCCTAATACTTATGTTACTATGGTTCCTAATACTTATGTTACCATGGTTCCTAACACTTATGTTACTGTTGTTCCTAATACTTATGTTACCATGGTTCCAAATACTTATGTTACTATGGTTCCTAATACTTATGTTACTGTTGTTCCTAATACTTATGTTACTATAGTTCCTAATACTTATGTTACTATGGTTCCTAACACTTATGTTACTGTTGTTCCTAATATTTATGTTACCATGGTTCCTAATACTTATGTTACTATGGTTCCTAATACTTATGTTTCCATGGTTCCTAACACTTATGTTACTGTTGTTCCTAATACTTATGTTACCATGGTTCCAAATACTTATGTTACTATGGTTCCTAATAATTATGTTACTGTTGTTCCTAATACTTATGTTACTATAGTTCCTAATACTTATGTTACCATGGTTCCTAATACTTGTTACCATGGTTCCTAATACTTATGTTACTATAGTTCCTAATACTTATGTTACCATGGTTCCTAATACTTATGTTACCATGGTTCCTAACACTTATGTTACTGTTGTTCCTAATACTTATGTTACTATGGTTCCAAATACTTATGTTACTATGGTTCCTAATACTTATGTTACTGTTGTTCCTAATACTTATGTTACTATAGTTCCTAATACTTATGTTACCATGGTTCCTAATACTTGTTACCATGGTTCCTAATACTTATGTTACTATGGTTCCTAATACTTATGTTACTATAGTTCCTAATACTTATGTTACCATGGTTCCTAATACTTGTTGCCATGGTTCCTAATACTTATGTTACTATGGTTCCTATTACTTATGTTACTATGGTTCCTAATACTTATGTTACTATGGTTCCTGATACTTATGTTGCTATGGTTCCTAATACTTATGTTACTATGGTTCCTGATACTTATGTTACTATGGTTCCTAATACTTATAATAATTATATAATAATAATTACAATATTTATATAGCGCAAAATCTTGATAAAATCAAATCTAAGCGCTGAAACAGACACACACGCACGCACGCACGCACGCACATACGCACGCACACACACGCACACACACACACACACACACACACACACATACACACACGCACGCACACACACACACACACACACACACACACACACACACACGCATGGCTACAAATGGGGAGAAAGAATAAAAGCAATAAAAGCAAGAATAAAAGCAATGGAAAACCACAGAGAGCACACCATACACAATTATATATTATAAAAATGTGATTCCCCTCCGAGCGGAGACAGGCTGCAAGGGGGGGGGGGGGTGGGGGGGGGTTGAGTGAGGTTAGGATTTTATGCAGAGGAGAAAAGGTGAATTTTTAGAGCGGACTTGAAGGAGACAACAGTAGGTTGCTGGCGGACTGAGAGAGGTAGTTTGTTCCAGGAGAGCAGACCAGAAACAGAGAAGGCTCGTGGACCATAGGTATTGAGCTTAGTGCGTGGAAAGCGAAAAGTCAGAGGATCGGAGGCAGAGCGGAGGGTACGTGAGGGAACATAGATCTCAAGTAGGCTTGACAGGTAATCGGGGGGGGGGGGGGGGCTGCGTTATTGAGGATTTTGTAGCACATGGTGTCTAGTTTGTACTGTATGCGCTTTGATACAGGGAGCCAGTGAAGTTGTGCCAGGAGAGGAGATATGTGGTCAGCTTATCTTATGTTACTATGGTTCCTAATACTTATGTTACTATGGTTCCTAATACTTATGTTACTATGGTTCCTGATACTTATGTTACCATGGTTTCTGATACTTATGTTACCATGGTTCTGATCCTTATGTTACCATGGTTCCTGATACTTATGTTACTATGGTTCCTAATACTTATGTTACTATGGTTCCTAATACTTATGTTACTATGGTTCCTAATACTTATGTTACTATGGTTCCTAATACTTATGTTACTATGGTTCCTAATACTTATGTTACTGTTGTTCCTAATACTTATGTTACCATGGTTCCTGATACTTATGTTACTATGGTTCCTAATACTTATGTTACTATGGTTCCTAATACTTATGTTACTATGGTTCCTAATACTTATGTTACTATGGTTCCTAATACTTATGTTACTATGGTTCCTAATACTTATGTTACCATGGTTCCTAATACTTATGTTACTATGGTTCCTAATACTTATGTTACTATGGTTCCTAATAGTTATGTTACTATGTTTCCTAATACTTATGTTACTGTGGTTCCTAATACTTATGTCACTGTGGTTCCTAATACTTATGTTACCATGGTTCCTAATACTTATGTTACTATGGTTCCTAATACTTATGTTACTATGGTTCCTAATACTTATGTTACCATGGTTCCTAATACTTATGTTACTATGGTTCCTAATGCTTATGTTACTATGGTTCCTAATACTTATGTTACCATGGTTCCTAATACTTATGTTACTATGGTTCCTAATACTTATGTTACCATGGTTCCTAATACTTATGTTACTATGGTTCCTAATACTTATGTTACCATGGTTCCTAATACTTATGTTACCATGGTTCCTAATACTCATGTTACTGTGGTTCCAAATACTTATGTTACCATGGTTCCTAATACTCATGTTACTGTGTTTCCTAATACTCATGTTACTATTGTTCCTAATACGTATGTTACTATGGTTCCTAATACTTATGTTACTATGGTTCCTAATACTTATGTTACTATGGTTCCTAATACTAATGTTACTATGGTTCCTAATACTTATGTTACTATGGTTCCTAATACTTATGTTACTGTGGTTCCTAATACTCATGTTACTATGGTTCCTAATACTTATGTTACTATGGTTCCTAATACTTATGTTACTGTGATTCCTAATACTCATGTTATATGGTTCCTAATACTTATGTTACTATGGTTCCTAATACTTATGTTACTGTGATTCCTAATATTTATGTTACTATGGTTCCTAATACTTATGTTAATATGGTTCCTGATACTTATGTAAGTATGGTTCCTGATACTTATGTTACCATGGTTCCTGATACTTATGTTACCATGGTTCCTGATACTTATGTTACTATGGTTCCTGATACTTATGTTAATATGGTTCCTGATACTTATGTAAGTATGGTTCCTGATACTTATGTTACTATGGTTCCTAATACTTATGTTACTATGGTTCCTAATACTTATGTTAATATTTTTCCTGATACTTATGTTACTATGGATCCTGATACTTATATGACTGTGCTCCTAATACTTATGTTACTGTGGTTCCTAATACTTATGTTATTATGGTTCCTAATACTTATGTTACCATGGTTCCTAATACTTATGTTATTATGGTTCCTAATACTTATGTTAATATGGTTCCTAATACTTATGTACTATGGTTCCCAATACTTATGTTACTATGGTTCCTATACTTATGTTACCTTGGTTCCTAATACTTATGTTACCATGGTTCCCAATACTTATGTACTATGGTTCCTAATGCTTATATAACTATGGTTCCTAATAGTTATGTTACTGTGGTTCCTAATACTTATGTTACTGTGGTTCCTAAAACTTATGTTACCATGGTTCCTAATACTTATGTTATTATGGTTCCTAATACTATTTTACAATGGTTCTTAATACATGTGTCACCATGGTTCCTAATACTTATGTTACCATGGTTTCTAATACTTATGTTACTATGGTTCCTAATACTTATGTACTATGGTTCTTAATACTTATATAACTATGGTTCCTAATACTTATGTTACTGTGGTTCCGAATACTTATGCTACCATGGTTCCTAATACTTATGTTACTATGGTTCCTAATACTTATGTTACTATGGTTCCTAATACTTATGTTACTTATGTTGCTATGTTCTTAACAGTTATATTACCACCAACACTTATGTAAGTATGGTTCCTAATACTTATGTTAATATGGTTCCTAATACTTGTGTTACTGTGGTTGTTAATACTTATATTACTGTGGTTGTTAATACTTATGTTAATATGGTTGTTATATACTTATGTTATTATGGTTGTTAATACTTATGTTACTATGGTTGTTAATACTTATGTTAATATGATTGTTAATATTTATGTTACTATGGTTGTTAATACTTGTGTTACTATGGTTGTTAATACTTGTGTTAATATGGTTGTTAATACTTGTGTTAATATGGTTGTTAATACTTATGTTAATATGGTTGTTAATATTTATGTTACTATGGTTGTTAATACTTGTGTTACTATGGTTGTTAATACTTGTGTTAATATGGTTGTTAATACTTATGTTAATATGGTTGTTAATACTTATGTTAATATGGTTGTTAATATTTATGTTAGCATGGTTGTTAATACTTGTGTTACTGTGGTTGTTAATACTTGTGTTACTATGGTTATTAATACTTGTGTTAATATGGTTGTTAATACTTGTGTTAATATGGTTGTTAATACTTATGTTAATATGGTTGTTAATATTTATGTTACTATGGTTGTTAATACTTGTGTTAATATGGTTGTTAATACTTATGTTAATATGGTTGTTAATACTTATGTTAATATGGTTGTTAATATTTATGTTACTATGGTTGTTAATACTTGTGTTACTGTGGTTGTTAATACTTGTGTTAATATGGTTGTTAATACTTATGTTAATATGGTTTTTAATACTTATGTTAATATGGTTGTTAATACTTATGTTACTATGGTTGTTAATATTTATGTTACTATGGTTGTTAATACTTATGTTACTATGGTTGTAAATACTTGTGTTAATATGGTTGTTAATGCTTATGTTACTATGGTTGTTAATACTTATGTTACTATGGTTGTTAATACTTATGTTAATACTTATGTTAATATGGTTGTTAATACTTATGTTAATATGGTTGTTAATACTTATGTTAATATGGTTGTTAATACTTATGTTATTATGGTTGTTAATACTTATGTTAATATGGTTGTTAATACTTATGTTGATATGGTTGTTAATACTTATGTTGATGTGGTTGTTAATATTTATGTGATATGGTTGTTAATATTTATGTTACAATGGTTGTTAATATTTATGTTACCATGGTTGTTAATACTTATGTTAATATGGTTGTTAATATTCATGTTACTATGGTTGTTAATAATTATGTTAATATGGTTGTTAATATTTATGCTACTATGGTTGTTAATACTTATGTTAATATGGTTGTTAATACTTATGTTAATATGGTTGTTAATATTTATGCTACTATGGTTGTTATTACTTATGTTAATATGGTTGTTAATACTTATGTTACTATGGTTGTTAATACTTATGTTAATGTGGTTGTTAATACTTATGTTAATAACGGTTGTTAATACTTATGTTACCATGGTTGTTAATACTTATGTTAATATGGTTGTTACTACTTATGTTAATATGGTTGTTAATACTTCTGTTGATATGGTTGTTTGTACTTATGTTAATGTGGTTGTTAATACTTATGTTAATGTGGTTGTTAATACTTATGTTAATATGGTTGTTAATATTTATGTTACTATGGTTGTTAATATTTATGTTAATATGGTCAGTCCACAGGTGTGCTACGGTCATTCCATACCACCTGTCCATGGCGAAACTGTTAAGGACTTCACTGATACCCCGACCTGGCGTATTGGGTGAGGAGGGTAGTGGGGCCCTAACAGGGTTAAAAACAAGACCTTTCACAGGAGGTTTGTTAGGTGAGGAGGGTAGTGGGGCCCTAACAGGGTTAAAAACAAGACCTTTCACAGGAGGTTTGTTGGGTGAGGAGGGTAGTGGGGCCCTAACAGGGTTAAAAACAAGACCTTTCACAGGAGGTTTGTTAGGTGAGGAGGGTAGTGGGGCCCTAACAGGGTTAAAATCAAGACCTTTCACAGGAGGTTTGTTAGGTGAGGAGGGTAGTGGGGCCCTAACAGGGTTAAAATCAAGACCTTTCACAGGAGGTTTGTTGGGTGAGGAGGGTAGTGGGGCCCTAACAGGGTTAAAATCAAGACCTTTCACAGCAGGTTTGTTGGGTGAGGAGGGTAGTGGGGCCCTAACAGGGTTAAAAACAAGACCTTTCACAGGAGGTTTGTTAGGTGAGGAGGGTAGTGGGGCCCTAACAGGGTTAAAATCAAGACCTTTCACAGCAGGTTTGTTGGGTGAGGAGGGTAGTGGGGCCCTAACTGGGTGAACAAGAAGACCTTTCACAGGAGGTTTGTTGGGTGAGGAGGGTAGTGGGGCCCTAACAGGGTCAAAATCAAGACCTTTCCAAGGGCGGATAAACTGGGCTAGTGTCAAGGTTGTCAACAAAGCAAAGCCAGAACAAGATGGAGGCTGTAGGGGTTGACATGTGTTGGCTCTACGTGTGTTGCCATCATAACGGGAGGGGTTGACATGTGTTGGCTGTACGTCTGTTGTCATTATAACTGTAGGGGTTGACATGTGTTGGCTGTACGTGTGTTGTCATCATAACTGTAGGGGTTGACATGTGTTGCCTGTACGTGTGTTGTCATCATAACGGTAGGGGTTGACATGTGTTGGCTGTACGTGTGTTGTCATCATAACGGTAGGGGTTGACATGTGTTGGCTGTACGTGTGTTGTCATCATAACTGTAGGGGTTGACATGTGTTGGCTGTACGTGTGTTGTCATCATAACTGTAGGGGTTGACATGTGTTGGCTGTACGTGTGTTGTCATCATATCATAACTGTAGGGGTTGACATGTGTTGGCTGTACGTGTGTTGTCATCATATCATAACGGTAGGGGTTGATAGGTGTTGGCTGTACGTCTGTTGTCATCATAACTGTAGGGGTTGACATGTGTTGGCTATACGTCTGTTGTCATCATAACGGTAGGGGTTGATATGTGTTGGCTGTACGTCTGTTGTCATCATAACTGTAGGGGTTGACATGTGTTGGCTGTACGTGTGTTGTCATCATAACTGTAAGGGTTGATATGTGTTGGCTGTACGTGTGTTGTCAACATAACTGTAGGGGTTGACATGTGTTGGCTGTACGTGTGTTGTCATCATAACGGTAGGGGTTGACATGTGTTGGCTGTACGTCTGTTGTCATCATAACATAACTGTAGGGGTTGACATGTGTTGGCTGTACGTCTGTTGTCAACATAACTGTAGGGGTTGACATGTGGTGGCTGTACGTCTGTTGTCAACATAACTGTAGGGGTTGACATGTGTTGGCTGTACGTGTCTGACTTTGTCTCTGATGCTTTTGTCAAACACTTAGGGCTGTTGTCACATGAGACAATTTACAAGTTGTAGTAGTAGTAGTAGTCGTAGTAGTAATAATAATAATAATAATAATTACAATATTTATATAGCGCAAAATCTTGATAAAATCAAATCTAAGCGCTGAAGCAGACACACACGCAGGCACGCACGCTCGCACACACACGCACGCACACATACAGACACACACACACACACACACACACACACACGCATGGCTATAAATGGGGAGAAAGAATAAAAGCAATAAAAGCAAGAATAAAAGCAATGGAAAATTATAGAGAGCATAGCATACAATTATATATTATAACCATGTGATTCCCTCCGAGCGGAGGCAGGCTGCAGAGGGGAGGGTTGAGTGAGGTTAGGATTTTATGCAGGAGAGAAAAGGTGAGTTTTGAGAGCGGACTTGAAGGAGACAAAAGTAGGTTGCTCACGGACTGAGAGAGGAAGTTTGTTCCAGGAGAGTGGACCAGAAACAGAGAAGGCTCGTGGACCATAGGTATTGAGCTTAGTGCGTGGAAAGCGAAGAGTCAGAGGATCAGAGGCAGAGCGGAGGGTACGTGAGGGAACATAGATCTCAAGTAGGCTTGACAGGTAATCGGGGGCTGCGTTATTGAGGCTTTTGTAGCACATGGTGTCTAGTTTGTACTGTATGCGCTTTGATACAGGGAGCCAGTGAAGTTGTGCCAGGAGAGGAGATATGTGGTCAGCTTTTTTCTTTTTGAGTACAAGGCGTACAGCATTGTTTTGAATGCGCTGTAGGATGTGAATGGTGGAGGCAGGAAGACCAGACAGGAGTGAATTGCAATAGTCAATGCGAGACATTATGAAGGAGAGAACGAGTTTTGCAGTTGTTTCGACAGAGAGATACTTCCTGATCAGCTTTATACGATGGAGATGATAGTAGCAGGATCTGGCAGTTTGAGAAACAAAGTTGTTCATGGAGAGGGTAGAGTCAATGCAGACACCAAGGTTTTTAGCTGAATCAGAAATTGGGACTGATGTGTTACATAATGGGAGAGAAAGAGGAGGCAGCTGAGAAAGTTTCTGACGGGTGCCAATGAGGATAGCTTCTGTTTTGTCGTCATTAAGCTGAAGTCTATTGTGTGTCATCCAGTTCTTAATGTCCGAGTAACACTCAGTGGTGCGAGTCAACAGGCGCTGTATATTATCAGGTGAGTCACTGTCTTGAAGTTGGGTGTCATCAGCATAGAAGTGGTGTTTTATAGAATGGGAGTTGGTGATGGTGGACAGGGGGGAGGTGTAAAGAGTGAAAAGAACAGGGCCAAGGACAGATCCTTGTGGAACACCACAGGTCAGGTATGCAGGTTGAGAGTAAGTGCCACTGATGAGAACGGTTTGTTTTCTGTTTGATAGGTATGAAGTGAACCAAGACAGAGCAATGTCAGAGATGCCAAAAGTATGATGAAGTCTAGAAAGGAGAATACCATGATCAATGGTATCAAAGGCTGCAGACAGATCAAGGAGTGTGAGGAGAGAGACTTTGCCAGTATCAGTTGCAAGGAGGAGATTGTTGAGAATGTGTAGTAGGGCAGTTTCAGTGCTATGGCACTGGCGGTAGGCTGACTGGAAAGGATTGAGGAGATTGTTGGCAGACAGGTGAGAGTTCAGCTGGTTGAGGACGACTTTTTCAAGGAGTTTTGACAAGAAAGAGAGATTAGAGATAGGCCGGTAATTTTTCAGTTCATTTGGATCTAAATTGTGTTTCTTGAGGAGAGGGTGAACAATAGCAGACTTGAAAGAATCTGGGACAGTTCCAGTTTGAAGAGAAGTGTTGATGATGTCAGTGATGAATGGGAGGAGAGTAGGGAGACAGTCGGCGTAGACAGAACCTGGAAGAGGATCCAGTTCGCAGGTTTTGAACGACATGGATCTGATTGTGTTGAGAATTTCTTCTTGTGAGACTGGGGTAAAAGTAGTAAGAGGTGTGCCAGAGAAGGAAGGGTCAGGTGGGCATGGTTGACAGGGTGTCCTGTCAAGCCTGTCACGAAGAGTTTGTATTTTGGTGGTGAAATAGTTGGAGAATACAGATGGGAGTTCTTCATTTGTATGTTTTGTTGGGAGAGGTAAATCTTTTCGTGTGCCAAGGAGATGATTCATGGTTGTAAAGAGTTCTTTTGAAGAAGAGGCATTCAGGATTTTGGTTTGGAAATAGTAGTAGTAAGAGTAGTAGTAGTAGTAGTAGTAGTAGTCGTCGTCGCCGTAGTAGTAGAAGTAATAGTAGTAGTAGTAGTAGTAATAAGAAAAGAAGAAGAAGAAGAAAAAAATGAAGAAGAGTTATTATCATTATCAATGTTATTACTACTATTACTATCATTATCATCATATTATTATTGTTATTATACTTATGTTACTATGGTTCCTAATACTTATGTTACCATGGTTCCTAATACTTATGTTACCATGGTTCTTGATATTTATGTTACCATGGTTCTTAATATTTATGTTACCATTGTTCTTAATATTTATGTTACCAATGTTCCTAATACTTATGTTACCATGGTTCTTAATACTTATGTTACCATGGTTCTTAATATTTATGTTACCATGGTTCCTAATACTTATGTTACCATGGTTCTTAATACTTATGTTACCATGGTTCTTAATACTTATGTTACCATGGTTCTTAATGCTTATGTTACCATGGTTCCTAATACTTGTTACCATTGTTCCTAATACTTATGTTACTATGGTTCCTAACAGTTATATTACCGCCAACACTTATGTAAGTATGGTTCCTAATACTTGTGTTACTTAATACTTATGTTACTATGGTTGTTAATACTTGTGTTACTACGGTTGTTAATACTTGTGTTACTATGGTTCCTAATACTTATGTTACTATGTTCCTAATACTTATGTTAATATGGTTCCTAATACTTATGTTACCATGGTTCCTAATACTTATGTTACCATGGTTCCTAATACTTATGTTACTATGTTCCTAATACTTATGTTACTATGGTTGTTAATACTTGTGTTACTATGGTTGTTAATACTTGTTACTATGGTTCCTAATACTTATGTTACTATGGTTCCTAATACTTGTGTTACTATGGTTGTTAATACTTATGTTACTATGGTTGTTAATACTTATGTTACTATGGTTGTTAATACTTGTGTTACTATGGTTCCTAATACTTATGTTATTATGGTTCCTAATACTTATGTTACTATGGTTGTTAATACTTATGTTACTATGGTTGTTAATACTTGTGTTACTGAATACTTATGTTAATATCGTTGTTAATACTTGTGTTACTATGATTGTTAATACTTATGTTACTATGGTTGTTAATACTTATGTAAATGTGATTGTTAATACTTGAGTTACTATGGTTGTTAATACTTATGTTAATGTGGTTGTTAATACTTATGTTACTATGGTTGTTAATACTTATGTTACTATGGTTGTTAATACCTATGTTACTATGGTTCCTAACATTTGTTACTATGGTTCCTAATACTTATGTTACTATGGTTCCTAATACTTATGTTACTATGGTTCCTAATACTTATGTTACTATGGTTCCTAATACTTATGTTACTATGGTTCCTAATATTTATGTTACTATGGCTCCTAACATTTGTTATTATGGTTCCTAATACTTATGTTACCATGGTTCCTAACATTTGTTACTATAGTTCCTAATACTTATGTTACTATGGTTCCTAATACTTATATTACTATGGTTCCTACATTTGTTACTATGGTTCCTAATACTTATGTTACCATGGTTCCTAATACTTATGTTACCATGGTTCCTAATACTTATGTTACTATGGTTCCTAATACTTATGTTACTATGGTTCCTAATACTTATGTTACTATGGTTCATAATACTTATGTTACTATGGTTCCTAATACTTATGTTACTATGGTTCCTAACATTTGTTACTATGGTTCCTAATACTTATGTTACCATGGTTCCTAATACTTATGCTACTATTGTTCCTAATACTATTTTACAATGGTTCTTAATACATGTGTTACCATGGTTCCTAATACTTATGTTACTTATGTTGCTATAGATCCTAAATCTTATGTTACTATGTTCCTAACAGTTATGATACCGCCAACACTTATGTAAGTATGGTTCCTAATACTTTTGTTGCTTAATACTTATGTTACTATGGTTGTTAATACTTGTGTTAATATGGTTGTTAATATTTATGTTACTATGGTTGTTAATACTTATATTAATATGGTTGTTAATACTTATGTTACTATGGTTGTTAATACTTATGTTACTATGGTTGTTAATACTTATGTTAATATTGTTGTTTATACTTGTGTTACTATGGTTGTTAATACTTATGTTGATATGGTTGTTAATACTTGTGTTACTATGGTTGTTTATACTTATGTTAATATGGCTGTTAATACTTATGTTGATATGGTTGTTAATACTTATGTTGATATGGTTGTTAATACTTATGTTAATATGGTTGTTAATATTTATGTTGATATGGTTGTTAATACTTATGTTGATATGGTTGTTAATACTTATGTTAATATGGTTGTTAATACTTATGTTAATATGGTTATTAATACTTATGTTAATGTGGTTGTTAATATTTATGTTGATATGGTTGTTAATACTTACATTAATGTGGTTGTTAATACTTATGTTAATATGGCTGTTAATACTTATGTTAATATGGTTGTTAATACTTATGTTAATATTGTTGTTAATACTTATGTTAATATGGTTGTTAATACTTATGTTAATATTGTTGTTAATACTTATGTTAATATGGTCAGTCCACAAATGTGCTACGGTCATCCCATATTACCATGGCGGAACTGTTAGCGACTACATTGACACTCCCACCTGGCTTGTTGGGTGAGGAGGGTAGTGGGGCCCTAACAGGGTTAAAATCAAGACCTTTCACAGGAGGTTTGTTGGGTGAGGAGGGTAGTGGGGCCCTAACAGGGTGAACAACAAGACCTTTCACAGGAGGTTTGTTAGGTGAGGAGGGTAGTGGGGCCCTAACAGGGTTAAAATCAAGACCTTTCCAAGGGCGGATAAAGTGGGCTAGTGTCAAGGTTGTCAACAAGCAAAGCCAGAACAAGACTGAAGCAGCCAAGATGTGATTTGAAAGAAGAATGTTGAGAGTTCCATGGACAGCAAAGAAAATAAACGAGACAGTCTTGATGGAGTCAGACACGAGAAGATCATTCATAAGGAAGATTAGGAAAAGACAGGCAACATTTATAGGCCATTTTATGAAGAAAGGGGAATTAAAGCACCTGGTCACAACAGGAAAGCTGGGGGGAAAGAGAACACCAGGTTGACCCAGGCAGAAAGTATTGGACGGACTCGCAGAGTGGCTGAGGACAGAGAGGGTGGAAGATGTGCTTGCGGCAACAAGGGATACATACATATAGGGGGCCATGATCGCCAACGCCATGCGGCAGGGCACCTGATGATGATGATGAAAGTCGGGGGAAGGGTGGGGGGGGGGGAGAGAAAAAGCAAAGGAGTAAATCTGACAGAATGTTCAGAGGGAACAGAAAAAGCCAAGCTGGCAGAAACCCGGAGCTGGTGACCCACACTGCCGTTTTTAGTCTCGCTCCGGCAACGTCATCTTGAGAAACTGCAACTGAAATTCCGGCAACACCTGCAACATGGAGGAAACACGCTGTACTGGCTTCTGCCGTTCCTGTGGACTTCATCAACGCTATGGATACAAGATCCCCTGATCGATGGGCTGAGGAATAAGGGGGACAACACGTACTTTACACTAATAATTACAACACTGGTTGCTTCCCTTTACCCACATGACGGGGCCCGATTTCTACTTGTCAACAGAACTGAACACAGCGTAGTGCAGCTTCAATTCATCATGTAACCTGTGAATATTTGTTAACCAGTGTATGTTGTTCACCTTGTTCACCCAGTAACCAGTGTCTGTTGTTCACCTTGTTCACCCAGTAACCAGTGTCTGTTGTTCACCTGATTCACCCAGTAACCAGTGTCTGTTGTACAATACAATACAATACAATATTTTATTTGTATAGCGCAAAATCTTGATAAAATCAAATCTAAGCGCTAAAACAGACACACACGCACGCACTCACAAACACGCACGCACGCACACACACACACACACACACACACACACACACACACACACGCGCGCGCGCGCGCACACGCACACGGCTATAAATGGGGAGAAAGAATAAAAGCAATGGAAAATTATAGAGAGCATATTATATACAATTATATATTACAATGTGATTCCCCTCCGAGTGGAGACAGGCTGCAGAGGGGATTGAGTGAGGTCAAGATTTTATGCAGAGGAGAAAAGGTGAGTTTTGAGAGCGGACTTGAAGGAGACAAAAGTAGGTTGCTGACGGACAGAGAGAGGAAGTTTGTTCCAGGAGAGTGGACCAGAAACAGAGAAGGCTCGTGGACCATAGGTATTGAGCTTAGTGCGTGGAAAGCGAAAAGTCAGAGGATCGGAGGCAGAGCGGAGGGTACGTGAGGGAACATAGATCTCAAGTAGGCTTGACAGGTAATCGGGGGCTGCGTTATTGAGGCTTTTGTAGCACATGGTGTCTAGTTTGTACTGTATGCGCTTTGATACAGGGAGCCAGTGAAGTTGTGCCAGGAGAGGAGATATGTGGTCAGCTTTTTTCTTTTTTAGTACAAGGCGTGCAGCATTGTTTTGAATGCGCTGCAGGATGTGAATGGTGGAGGCAGGAAGACCAGACAGGAGTGAATTGCAATAGTCAATGCGAGACATTATGAAGGAGAGAACGAGTTTTGCAGTTGTTTCGACAGAGAGATACTTCCTGATCAGGCTTATACGATGGAGGTGATAGTAGCAAGATCTGGCAGTTTGAGAAACAAAGTTGTTCATGGAGAGGATAGAGTCAATGCAGACACCAAGGTTTTCAGCTGAATCAGAAATTGGGACTGATGTGTTACATAATGGGAGAGAAAGAGGAGGCAGCTGTTCACCTGATTCACCCAGTAACCAGTGTCTGTTGTTCACACAGTAACCAGTGTCTGTTGTTCACCTTTACTCTTTCTTTTTTTGTCGTTTAAATCCCAGCCGACAGCGCAGAGCCATATCAGGGCTATAACCGCTTCAAAATATACAAAACTTCAACAGGAGAAAAAAAGAAGAAGAAGAAAAAGAAAAAGAAAATTCAGTACACATATCAATGCATTCGCGTACATAATCTAAGGACATGCCCCGGTGTAGGACCACTCCGTCCAGTGTATGTTGTTCACCTGATTCATCCAGTAACCGGTGTATGTTGTTCACCTGATTCACCCAGTAACCAGTGTCTGTTGTTCACCTGATTCACCCAGTAACCAGTGTCTGTTGTTCACCTGATTCACACAGTAACCAGTGTCTGTTGTTCATCCAGTAACCAGTGTCTGTTGTTCACCCAGTAACCAGTGTCTGATGTTCACCTGATTCACCCAGTAACCAATGTCTGTTGTTCACCTGATTCACACAATAACCAGTGTCTGTTGTTCACCTGATTCACCCAGTAACCAGTGTCTGTTGTTCACCTGATTCACACAGAAACCAGTGTCTGCTGTTCACCTGATTCACCCAGTAACCAGTGTCTGTTGTTCACCTGATTCGCACAGTAACCAGTGTATGTTGTTCACCTGATTCACACAGTAACCAGTGTCTGTTGTTCACCTGATTCATCCAGTAACCAGTGTCTGTTGTTCACCTGATTCATCCTGTAACCAGTGTCTGTTGTTCACCTGATTCACACAGTAACCAGTGTCTGTTGTTCACCTGATTCACACAGTAGCCGTGTCTGCTGTTGACCTGATTCACCCATTAACCAGTGTCTGTTGTTCACCTGATTCACCCAGTAACCAGTGTCTGTTGTTCACCCAGTAACCAGTGTCTGTTGTTCACCCAGTAACCAGTGTCTGTTGTTCACCCAGTGACCAGTGTCTGTTGTTCACCTGATTCACCCAGTAACGAGTGTCTGTTGTTCACCCAGTAACCAGTGTCTGTTGTTCCCCAGTGACCAGTGTATGTTGTTGACCTGATTCACCCAGTAACCAGTGTCTGTTGTTCACCCAGTAACCAGTGTCTGTTGTTCACCTGATTCACCCAATAACGAGTGTCTGTTGTTCACCTGATTCACACAGTAACCAGTGTCTGTTGTTCACACAGTAACCAGTGTCTGTTGCTCACCTGATTCACACAGTAACCAGTGTATGTTGTTCACCTGATTCACCCAGTAACCAGTGTCTGTTGTTCACCTGATTCACACAGTAACCAGTGTCTGTTGTTCACCCAGTAACCAGTGTGTGTTGTTCACCTGATTCACCCAGTAACGAGTGTCTATTGTTCACCTGATTCACCCAGTAACCAGTGTCTGTTGTTCACCTGATTCACACAGTAGCCGTGTCTGCTGTTGACCTGATTCACCCATTGACCAGTGTCTGTTGTTCACCGGATTCACCCAGTAACCAGTGTCTGTTGTTCACCCAGTAACCAGTGTCTGTTGTTCACCCAGTAACCAGTGTCTGTTGTTCACCCAGTGACCAGTGTCTGTTGTTCACCTGATTCACCCAGTAACGAGTGTCTGTTGTTCACCCAGTAACCAGTGTCTGTTGTTCACCCAGTGACCAGTGTCTGTTGTTGACCTGATTCACCCAGTAACCAGTGTCTGTTGTTCACCCAGTAACCAGTGTCTGTTGTTCACCTGATTCACCCAATAACGAGTGTCTGTTGTTCACCTGATTCACACAGTAACCAGTGTCTGTTGTTCACACAGTAACCAGTGTCTGTTGCTCACCTGATTCACACAGTAACCAGTGTATGTTGTTCACCTGATTCACCCAGTAACCAGTGTCTGTTGTTCACCTGATTCACACAGTAACCAGTGTCTGTTGTTCACCCAGTAACCAGTGTGTGTTGTTCACCTGATTCACCCAGTAACGAGTGTCTATTGTTCACCTGATTCACCCAGTAACCAGTGTCTGTTGTTCACACAGTAACCAGTGTGTGTTGTTCACCTGATTCACACAGTAACCAGTGTCTGTTGTTCACACAGTAACCAGTGTGTGTTGTTCACCTGATTCACACAGTAACCAGTGTCTGTTGTTCACACAGTAACCAGTGTATGTTGTTCACCTGATTCACACAGTAACCAGTGTCTGTTGTTCACACAGTAACCAGTGTGTGTTGTTCACCTGATTCACCCAGTAACCAGTGTCTGTTGTTCACCTGATTCACCCAGTAACCAGTGTCTGTTGTTCACCCAGTAACCAGTGTGTGTTGTTCACCTGATTCACCCAGTAACCAGTGTGTGTTGTTCACCTGATTCACACAGTAACCAGTGTCTGTTGTTCACCCAGTAACCAGTGTCTGTTGTTCACCTGATTCACACAGTAACCAGTGTCTGTTGTTCACCCAGTAACCAGTGTGTGTTGTTCACCTGATTCACACAGTAACCAGTGTGTGTTGTTCACCTGATTCACCCAGTAACCAGTGTCTGTTGTTCACCCAGTAACCAGTGTCTGTTGTTCACCTGACTCACACAGTAACCAGTGTCTGTTGTTCACACAGTAACCAGTGTGTGTTGTTCACCTGATTCACACAGTAACCAGTGTCTGTTGTTCACACAGTAACCAGTGTATGTTGTTCACCTGATTCACACAGTAACCAGTGTCTGTTGTTCACACAGTAACCAGTGTGTGTTGTTCACCTGATTCACCCAGTAACCAGTGTCTGTTGTTCACCTGATTCACCCAGTAACCAGTGTCTGTTGTTCACCCAGTAACCAGTGTGTGTTGTTCACCTGATTCACCCAGTAACCAGTGTGTGTTGTTCACTTGATTCACACAGTAAAATGGACGTCGAATTATTGGGTGTATGAGGTGAACAGGAGACAAAGGAGTACAGCACACATGTTGATTGTGCCAGTTTCATGTACACCAGCACACAATTCATTTCCATGAACTTTGACCTGTTTCTTTGGTGCTGCTGGAAAGCTCAGCTTTGAGAATGTCATTCAGCCCATTCGATGTTCAAGGTAGACCTGTCGTATATACACAAGTCATGTTAATTGCATGCAAACAGGGATGGCTTCCTTCATTTATTTATTATCAGTTTATGTATTTAGTCATTTGTGGATAGTTATCTTTGTATCTATCTTGATTTTGGAATACTGTTTGAAAAAATACATGAAATGTTTGCAAGTCATGTAATTAAGCCAGGAGAAGACAACTCTCACTAGACAGGGTTGACAATTTATACAGGAGTTGTTTCGCTTTAACCGGAAACCACGTGTACACTGTCCTTCATCATCAAACCTAATCCCACTGCTAACGTTACATTCAGGGCTGTTCTGAAACTTTACAAGTAACAACAACAACAAGAACATGATGATGATGATGATGATGATGATGATCATCATCATCATCATCATCATCGTCATCATCATCATCATCAACAACAACAACAACAATAACAACAACTTGCCATCAGTCTTTTCATTCACAAGAGACAAAATACGTCAGTTCGTAGAAATATTTGTCACTAAGTGTCACCACTATCTCTGAATAGATCCCCTCACAGCTTTACCTTCCCCAACCAAGAGCAGATGTCCGGTGACAGCAGGACAGATAGAGGTGATAATGTCAAAAGCTCTGTCAGTCAAGGGATAGAGGAGGCAACAAGCCTGGAATTGTCAGCACTTTCTGCTATATGCCTGGAACGTGCTGGTCAGCTGGATGATAGTCAACTCACCCTACATATGGATACTGTTGGCATCATAGTGGATAATGACATCCACAGTGGATACTGATGGCATCACACTGGATACTGTTGGCATCACAATGAATACTGATGGCATCATAATGGATACTGATGGCATCACACTGGATACTGATGGCATCACACTGGATACTGATGGCATCACAATGAATACTGATGGCATCATAATGGATACTGATGATATCACACTGGATACTGCTGGCATCATAGTGGATACTGTTGACATCACAATGGATACTGATGGCATCACACTGGATACTGATGGCATCACAATGAATACTGATGGCATCATAATGGATACTGATGACATCACACTGGATACTGCTGGCATCATATATGGATACTGTTGGCATCATAGTGGATACTGTTGACATTACAATGGATACTGATGACATCACAATGAATACTGATGACATCACAATGAATACTGATGGCATCACAATGGATACTGCTGGCATCACATATGGATACTGTTGACATCACAATGAATACTGATGACATCACAATGAATACTGATGACATCACAATGAATACTGTTGACATCACAATGAATACTGATGACATCACAATGATACTGATGACATCACAATGGATACTGATGACATCACAATGGATACTGTTGACATCACAATGAATACTGATGACATCACAATGAATACTGATGACATCACAATGAATACTGATGACATCACAATGAATACTGATGACATCACAATGGATACTGTTGACATCACAATGAATACTGTTGACATCATAATGGATAGGGCCTACTGATGACATCACAATGAATACTGATGACATCACAATGAATACTGATGACATCACAATGAATACTGTTGACATCACAATGGATACTGATGACATCACAATGGATACTGATGACATCACAATGAATACTGATGACATCACAATGGATACTGATGGCATCACAATGGATGCTGATGACATCATAATGGATACTGATGGCATCACACTGGATACTGATGGCATCACACCGGATACTAATGACATAACACTGGTTACTGATGACATCACACTAGACACTGTTGACATAATAATGGATACTGATGACATCACACTGGATACTAATGACATCACAATAGACAGTGTGACATCACACGAGATACTGATGACATCTAAATGAGTATAGTGACATCACACTGGATACTATTGACATCACACTGGATACAGATGATATTTCACTGGAAGACCAAGACGACGATGGAGCGACTCCGTGGCAGACACCCTCAGAGCTCACGAGATGTCCCTTCTCCAGGCCACCCGCCTTGCTGCTGACAGACGACTGTATCTCCCCGCGACACCCACCGGTACAAGCGGAAAGAAAAAGAAAGAAAGAAGATCTCTCTCGTAATCTCTCCCTCTATATTGTACACTCTTTTACACACACACACAGACACACATATACACGCGCACACACACACACACACGCACACTTGCACAGAGAGAAACACACACACTCAGACACACAGACACAGACACACAAAGAGACACACACAGGAACACACAGACACACACAAATATGGACACAGACACAGAAACACGACAGACAGACAGACACACACACAAACACACACAGATACACACGTACACTCACACACCCACACAGACACGCACAGACACACAGACACACACACACACACACACACACACCACACACACACACACACACACACACACACACACACACACACACACACAGAGTCAGAAAGAACTGCAAACCCAATCCCCACAGCAGTGATTGTCAGTGAGACAGAGAGCAGACACAGGAAGGGGAGGGCGCTGGTTGTTTGTGTCATGTCTGCTCTGTTAAACTGGGGTGGCACCCACGTTAAGACACAAACATCTAAGACACCACCACTCCCACCATCACCACCACTCCACCACCCCAACCATCACCACCACCCCACCACCCCAACCATCATCACCATCACCACCACCCCAACCATCATCATCATCACCACCACCCAACCATCATCCATCACCACACCCAACCATCATCCACCCACACCAACCATCATCACCATCACCACCACCCCAACCATCATCACCATCAACCACCACCATCACCACACCACATCACCACCACCCACCACCACCCCACCATCACCACCATCCCACCACCCCCACCATCACCACCTCCCCCCACCCCAACCATCGCCACCACTCCACCACCCACCACCCACCCACCCCACCCCACCACCCCACCACCAACACCACCCCACCATCCCACCATCACCACCCCCCACCACCAACACATCCATCAACACCACCCCCCACCCACCACCCTCACACCACCCCACCACTCCCACCATCACACACCACCACCACCACCACCCCACCACCAACCATCACCACCACAACCATCACCACCACAACCATCACCACCACCCCCAACCATCACCACACAACCCACACCCACAACCATCACCACCACCCCACACTCCACAACCATCACCCACCCACCACCCCACCACAACCATCAACCACCACTCACACCCACAACCATCACCACCAACCATCACCACTCACCACAACCATCACCACCACCACACCCCAACCATCACCACACCACCCCCACCATCCACAACCATCACCACCACCCCACCACCACCACCCACCAACCACCACCACCACACCCACAACCATCACCACCACCCCACCACCACCACACCACCACAACCATCACCACCCACAACCATCACCACACCACCCCAAACCACCACCACCACCACACCCACACCATCACCAACCACCACCACACACCACACCACCACCCCAACCATCACCACCACCACACTTCCACAACCATCACCACCACCACACCACCACCACCAACCATCACCACCACCACCCAACCATCACCACCCCCCACCACCAAACCACCACCACCTCCCACAACCCCACACCCACCACAACCATCACCACCACCATCACCACCACCCACCACCACCCCACCACCCCACCATCCCAACCATTACCACCACAACCATCACCACCACCCCACCACCACAACCATCACCACCACCACCATCACCACCACCCCACCACCCCACCATCACAACCATCACCACCACAACCATGACCACCCCACCACCACCACCTTCCCCCACCCCCACCCCACCCCCCCACCACCCCCACCACCCCCACCATCACCACCACCCCACCACCCCAACCATTACCACCACCCTGCCAGGCTCTAATCCAGTTTGTTTTCATTCAGAGAAGCAGGCCACAGTCCAGGCTGCTATGAAGTGCAGGTGAGGAAGCACAAAGACGATCACTGCCGTTCACAGGTGCTGGCGGTAATTGCAGGGCAGACAATGACTGGCTATGAGCACATCTTGTTCCCACACTGCGCTTGACTCAGCTCTTTGCTCATTGACAGAATGGCGTTTGGGGTTTGTGCCAGAGGCGTTCTTTGCTCTCAGACAGTTCCATACACGCTCGACCCAAAACTGCTGGTAAGTTATCTGGCAAACTGTTTGAGCCTGCGTACGACCCTATGTGCTGGCCAATATCTTGAAATTTTGGAGCAGCGGTGAGGTGATTTGGGGGGTGGGGGGGGGGGGACACGAAGGGGGAGCTTGCGACCTGTGAAACACCGAGTTCACATGCACCGTAATGACTGGAACAGTCAGATGAGCAATGAACTGATCAGTGTCTATGTTGTGGGTCCGCATTGAACTCGACATACATTATCTGACGTAGAGTTCCCAAGTTCCCCCAACCGCTCCCTTTCTCCCTTCCCTCCCTCACCCCCTCCCCATGCTCACAATGTCGCCATTGTCCCCCTTTGACTCAAACACCTACCTTTTGTAACTCCATGCCTCCGCTTTCAAGAAGAGTATTAGAGGGAAGATTACTCCCCGAATACAAAGAGGAACGGGGTGATATTAAAAGGCACAGCGGTGTGCGTTAATGACGTCATCTACACGCTTCAGAGAGATCGTTTTGTGAGGCTGAAAACGACCTGTTGGACACTAAAGGTGCAGTGTCCGATAGGACTGAGGGTGACATGCAGTATCTCACTTCCATCACTTTTATGGCCTATGGTGCCCATAAGCGTTGTGTAGAGATGTAACATCAATGTCATGGTATAGGGGTTGGCTGTTACAGTACAGAATGTAACATCAATGTAACACCAATATCATGGTATAGAGGTGGACTGTTATAGTAGAGAATGTAACATTAATGTAACACCATTATCATGGTATAGGGGTGGACTGTTACAGTAGAGAATGTAACATCAATGTAACACCAATATCATGGTATAGGGGTGGACTGTTACAGTAGAGAATGTAACATTAATGTAACACCAGCATCATTGTATAAGGATGGACTGTTACAGTAGAGAATGTAACATCAATGTCATGGTATAGGGATGGGTTGTTACAGTTGAGAATGTAACACCAATATCATGGTATAGGGATGTGCTGTTACAGTAGAGAATGTAACATCAATGTCATGTATAGGGATGGGCTGTTACAGTTGAGAATGTAACATTAATGTAACACCACTATCATGGTATAGAGATGGACTGTTACAGTAGAGAATGTAACTTCAATGTAACAACAATATCATGGTATAAGGATGGGCTGTTACAGCAGAGAATGTAACTTCAATGTAACACCGATATCATGGTATAGGAGTTGGCTGTTACAGCAGTGAATGTAACGTTAATGTAACACCAATATCATGGTATGGGGATGGGCTGTTACAGTAGTGAATGTAACACTAATGTAACACCAATATCATGGTATAGGGATGGACTGTTACAGTAGTGAATGTAACACTAATGTAACACCAATATCATGGTATAGGGATGGACTGTTACAGTAGTGATGTAACACTAATGTAACACCAATATCATGGTATAGGGATGGACTGTTACAGTAGTGAATGTAACACTAATGTAACACCAATATCATGGTATAGGGATGGACTGTTACAGTAGTGATGTAACACTAATGTAACACCAATATCACCGCATTGGGGTGGTCAACTAAGCTGTAAGACAGGTCCAGTGAGGTCTCATGTTACTGTCCTTGAATAATAGTGTTTTGTGTCTACAATAACAAGGACTAGCTATAAGACAGGTCTGATGGGGCCTAATGCTACTGTCCTTGAATAATTGTTTTGAAACCGTTGAAATTTAGAGGCAACTGACATTGGAGGTGAGTGTTAACTTTTCTGTCAGGCTGAAAAATGTCCTGGCTTGCAGGTCACAGGAAGTCCACATTGTTAATACAGTTGGTAGAATCTGGGAAATCATGGCCACAAACAGGTCTGAATGGAGGCAAGCTATTCACAAGGGAACAGAAGCTTATCAAAATGAAAGACGAAGCAGCCAAGTGGAATAGCATGCAGCAATAAAGGCCAGAACCAACTCTGCAGTACGTTCCACTGAGTGTCCAGTATGTGGCCGCCTGTTTGCATCAGACTTTGGCCTGAGATCCCACATAAAGGTTCACAAATAAAGTGCTAGGTTGAACTTTATCGACCACGATAGTCGACCATATATACATATATAAAATCTGTCATCAGACATAATGTAAGTCAGCATTCTGTCAGGTTCGGCAAATTTCCGTCAAAGGTATCAACCATTCAGCTGTGACGAATGCAAAAGTTTGTAAGTCTGACGCCATGGTCAAGATCACATGAAACAAACAAACGAACAAACAAACAAACAAACAAACAAACAAACAAAATGGCGTAAACTGATCACTTTTTGAGAAAAGTGCGTGAACAGTATTTTTTCACAAACATGTGAAATATCAAACGATCTGTTTCTGCCACTGTTACAGTCTGCTCTTGTCCTTGTTTCACAACAACTTTATTCATTTTCATACTTTTTCAAGGTCATGGTAATCCTGACAAATACCTATCTGGATTTGTTGTTGTTGTTGTTGTAAATATTATTTCTTAAAAAGACAGTCCTTAAAGTGGTCTGATCATTTTGTTTTTGTTGTGCTATTGTAGGCTTATCTGGTCCAAATGTTGAAAAGAAATACACGTTGATTTGCTGTCCTATCTTTGTTATAAACTGTATTTGGTAAGAAATACACGTTGATTTGTTGTCCTATCTTTGTAAAGAAGTGTATGAAGTCCACATGGTCCAAACTAGCAGAGCACAAAGTGGAAAGTGTAGGTATGCTGACAGCGGCACCGTGGTCTGTCAATTAGGAACAGAGGGTGCCAAGATGACGGCTTGGGTCTGGTTCAAGACAGAAGAGAGCGGAAGCCAAGAGGGTGTTGTGTTTGACGCCGCGCCAAGATAATTGGGGTCTAATGTCACCCCGAAATAAACTTGGTGAACGAATTTCATTCTGGTCGTTAACTCTATCGCTGTCTGAATGAAACATTGTCTGCCTGTCTGTCCGTGTGTCTGTCTGCCTGCCTGTCTGTCCGTCTGTCTGTCTGTCTGCCTGTCTGTCCGTCCGTTGCTGAGTCAGTTTGTCTGTCTGTCTGTATATCTCTCTTTTTTTTTCTCTCTCTCTTATCTGGCATACATACATACATGCACACACACATGTACACGGACACACACACGCGCACACACATTCACATACACGCACGCACACACAACACACACACACACACACACGTAAACACACAAACAAACACGCACACATACACATAAAGACACACACTTACACACACACGCACGCCGCACACACACGCACACACAGACACACACTCACACACTCACATACACACACAAACACACACAAACATACACACACACTCGCACACACACACACACACACACACACACACACAAACACACACACACACACACACACACACACAAACACACACACATTCGCACACACACACACACACACACACACACACACACACACACACACACACACACACACACACACACACACACACTATGAAACTATATGTGGTACTTGCTTGTTTTCACTGCAGTTCGCCTAAGTGACGCTGTGACTGGAATGGCTGCCAACAAGACAGACGAGTTGTTTATTGCACTCCTTTTTTGATTCATTTTTTGACAGGGCATACATCAAAATAATACACATTAATGCCGGGCGCAAACACCGTCAAGCACATCCAGATTATCTATAAATTTATACAGAAATTATCAGGTAAAGTTGTAAATAAAAAACAACGAAAAACTGTGATATACGTGGGTAGGCCACTGAAAATCAGATTTACTATTAATTGACATTTGATACTTTACAAACACAGAGGACAGTTGATGAAAACAAAATGTTCTTTACTCACCTGAATTAGGTAAAAAACAATTTCTATAGTTTTTTTTCCTGCATTGAAAGTTCTTTTCCTCGAAATAAAATACAGTTTGACATAATACAAACCAAAGATCTCCATTCATACAATGAGTTTACATTAAACCTTTGACTTCCACACCCTATCCACCAACTGCAAAAACTTAACCTTTTGATTCCCTTACACTATCCACCAGCTTCCTGGTGGATAGGGTGAGGGTATCAAAGGGTTAAGTTTCTGCTTCGTTAGCTTGGTTGTCAATGCAGGATGCTGGTGGACAGGGTGTGGGAGTCAAAGGGTTAAACATGCTATATCAGGACTATAAGATGCCAACATCAAACAACAAGATAAATCGAAACGAACGAATGAAGTAAATTTAGGTGAGTACAGTGCATTTCCCTTTCATCAACTATTCGTCATCACATATGTAGTCACTGTTATTTTTCTTAACCTAAGACAGTATCAAGGTACTGTTGGAATAAATGGTAAATATGGCAATCATTTTATTTTAACCCTTGTAAATATGGCAATCATTTTATTTTAACCCTTGTAAATATGGCAATCATTTTATTTTAACCCTTGTAAATATGGCAATCATTTTATTTTAACCCTTGTAAATATGGCAATCATTTTATTCTAACCCTTGTAAATATGGCAATCATTTTATTTTAACCCTTGTAAATATGGCAATCATTTTATTTTAACCCTTGTAAATATGGCAATCATTTTATTCTAACCCTTGTAACTATGGCAATCATTTTATTTTAACCCTTGTAAATATGGCAATCATTTTATTTTAACCCTTGTAACTATGGCAATCATTTTATTTTAACCCTCGTAAATATGGCAATCATTTTATTTTAACCCTTTCACTCCCACCCCCTCTCAACCACCTGTAAAAACTTAAACCAGTTCATTCCCTCACCCAATGCAGGAAGCTGGTGGATAGGGTGAGGAGTGAAATGGTTAAGTGTTTGCTCTGCTGTCATGGCTGACGATGCGGGATGCTGGCGGACAGGATGAGGCAGTGAAATGGTTAAAGGAGGACAAATTCCACCTTAGTTTGACATTGAACTTTCCCATGTGCCTACATTGAACTTTCCCATGTGGCTACATTCAACTTTCCCATGTGGCTACTACATTGAACTTTCCCATGTGGCTACATTGAACTTTCCCATGTGGCTACATTGAACTTTCCCATGTGGCTACATTGAACTTTCCCATGTGGCTACATTGAACTTTCCCATGTGGCTACATTGAACTCTCCCATGTGGCTACATTAAACTTTCCCATGTAGTTACATTGAACTTTCCCATGTGGCTACAATGAACTTTCCCATGTGGCTACTACATTGAACTTTCCCATGTGGCTACATTCAACTTTCCCATGTGGCTACATAGAACTTTCCCATGTGGCTACATTGAACTTTCCCATGTGGCTACATTGAACTCTCCCATGTGGCTACATTAAACTTTCCCATGTGGCTACATTGAACTTTCCCATGTGGCTACATTGAACTTTCCCATGTGGCTACATTGAACTTTCCCATGTGGCTACATTGAACTTACCCATGTGGCTACATTCAACTTTCCCATGTGGCTACTACATTGAACTTTCCCATGTGGTTACATTGAACTTTCCCATGTGGTTACATTGAACTTTCCCATGTGGCTACATTCAACTTTCCCATGTGGCTACATTGAACTTTCCCATGTGGCTACATTGAACTTTCCCATGTGGCTACACTTTCCCGTGTGGCTACATTGAACTTTCCCATGTGGCTACATTGAACTTTCCCATGTGGCTACATTGAACTTTCCCATGTGGCTACATTCAACTTTCCAATGTGGCTACATTGAACTTTCCCATGTGGCTACATTGAACTTTCCCATGTGACTACATTGAACTTTCCCATGTGGCTACATTGAACTTTCCCATGTGGCTACACTTTCCCATGTGGCTACATTGAACTTTCCCATGTGGCTACATTGAACTTTCCCATGTGGCTACATTGAACTTTCCCATGTGGCTACACTTTCCCATGTGGCTACATTGAACTTTCCCATGTGGCTACATTGAACTTTCCCATGTGGCTACATTGAACTTTCCCATGTGGCTACATTGAACTTTCCCATGTGGCTACATTGAACTTTTCCATGTGGCTACATTGAACTTTCCCATGTGGCTATATTGAACTTTCCCATGTGGCTACATTGAACTTTCCCATGTGGCTACATAGAACTTTCCAGTGTGGCTACATTGAACATTCCCATGTGGCTACATTGAACTTTCCAGTGTGGCTACATTGAACTTTCCCATGTGGCTACATAGAACTTTCCCATGTGGCTACATTGAACTTTCCAGTGTGGCTACATTGAACTTTCCCATGTGGCTACATAGAACATTCCCATGTGGCTACATTGAACTTTCCAGTGTGGCTACATTGAACTCTCCATCTGGCTACATTGAACTTTCCCATGTAGTTACATTGAACTTTCCCATGTGGCTACATTGAACTTTCCCATGTGGCTATATTGAACTTTCCCATGTGGCTACATAGAACATTCCCATGTGGCTACATTGAACTTTCCAGTGTGGCTACATTGAACTTTCCCATGTGGCTACATAGAACTTTCCCATGTGGCTACATTGAACTTTCCAGTGTGGCTACATTGAACTTTCCCATGTGGCTATAGAACATTCCCATGTGGCTACATTGAACTTTCCAGTGTGGCTACATTGAACTCTCCATCTGGCTACATTGAACTTTCCCATGTAGTTACATTGAACTTTCCCATGTGGCTACATTGAACTTTCCCATGTGGCTATATTGAACTTTCCCATGTGGCTACATTGAACTTTCCCATGTGGCTATATAGAACTTTCCCATGTGGCTACATTGAACTTTCCCGTGTGGCTACATTCAACTTTCCCATGTGGCTACATTGAACTTTCCCATGTGGCTACATAGAACTTTCCCATGTGGCTACATTGAACTTTCCCGTGTGGCTACATTGAACTCTCCCATGTGGCTACATTGAACTTTCCCATGTGGCTACATTGAACTTTCCCATGTGGCTACTACATTGAACTTTCCCATGTGGCTACTACATTGAACTTTCCCATGTGGCTATATTGAACTTTCCCATGTGGCTACATTGAACTTTCCCGTGTGGCCCTGTGCAGTAGGATATTTTCACAGACACTGACACAATTGAGACAAGGCTCAATACTGGATCTCCCGCTTGTCAGAACTACACATTAGAAAAGAAATGACAGCAAAGAATTGCAGTGATTGCATTGCAGAAATCATCGTCTATGTTAGGTGTTGGTAAACGCCTGGTCTTCTCCTGGTTATACGGGTGATGGTGTGTGACATGACATTGTATATGACATGACATTGTTTTTGTACTTCTCCAATGTTGGTTGTACGTTTACAACATCTGTTGTTACACTGCAATATCAAGGATGTGGTTCAGGAATAGCTAGCATGTTGTTGGGGAATAACTAGGATGTTGTTGGGGAATAACTAGCATGTTGTTGGGGAATAACTAGGATGCTGTTGGGGAACAACTAGGATGTTATTGGGGAATAACTAGGATGCTGTTGAGTGTTCTAGGATGTTGTTGGGGAACAACTAGGATGTTGTTGGGGAACAACTAGGATGTTGTTGGGGAACAACTGGGATGTTGTTGGGGAACAACTAGGATATTGTTGGGGAACAACTAGGATGTTGTTGGGGAACAACTGGGATGCTGTTGGGGAACAACTAGGATGTTGTTGGGGAACAACTAGGATGCTGTTGAGTGTTCTAGGATGTTGTTGGGAACAACTAGGATGTTGTTGGGAACAACTGGGATGTTCTTGGGGAACAACTAGGATGTTGTTGGGGAACAACTGGGATGTTGTTGGGGGAACGAGTAGGACGTTGTGGGGGAACAGTTATATTACTATAGGACAAAGGTCATATTGCATTTGCATTTTGTTGTTTGGGAACAGTGCCCTCAGAATTGACAGTGGCTGCCAGGAATGCTTTGAGTCAGCAAAACATTTTCTGAACCGTTTTAAAACAGCGTTAAAAAAAAAAGTCTGACAAGCATGAAAGAAGGAACGGTTTAGAGAAGAAAGGTGTGTCAATATACAGAACATTACGCAGACAAAACACTCTGTCAAGAGTGGACTAGCACAGCGCTGGAGGAATGCTGTAGAGACAGAACAGCTCTGGTCCTGCCATTGTCCCCCTGTGCTGCTGGTGGCTGTTGGTGAACGGCAGTTCTCTGTGAAGAACGAACAGACTGCGTCAACCCCTGTGCCGACAATAGCACCACGCACGCAGGGAACTGCAGACCTGTCTTTCAATTCACCTTCACCCGTAACCCCTCCCCCTTCCCCACCTCTCTTCTGATTCCTTCCCCCCCCCCCTCCTCCATTTCCCCTGTCTTATGTAATAAAGGGTTTTACTGCCAGAATTCTTGTTACTCTTTGTTGTTGTAGGACCGGATTTCCGTTTGTGTGGAACTGTACGCTGATTTATGTCCCTTTATCTGACCGCATGAATTCATTCAGTACGTGTTTTTGTAGTGAACTTTTCCCCCTGAAGATAGACCCTAGCCTCGGTATGTACATAGTACTTTTAGATGTAAGACGTCAACCTTTGTGCTCTATAAACACACCGGGTTCATGTCAAGGGGAAGAACCAAATTGTCCAACAGGAACGCTCTTTTATATACATGGAACCTTTCCATTAATCTTAATAAGTCGTACATACACTTTACGTGATCATAAAGGTAAGTAACTGATATTTACTTTCGACTTTTTGTTCCGTCAATACTTTGATTTTCTACTAATCCTTTTTGTCTAGCCACTCGATCAATCTTTGAATTTCAAATGTAAACTCATTATGTGAAAATATTGGATTACTTTTTTATCCACGCTCGTTGTGAACTATTTTGACACACGGCCAGAAAAATCCTCATCGTACAGAACCGGACTGACTTGTATTCACAGTTGAACGTGCAGTGACCTCGTAGGGAGGATTAGAATGGAACCACACAGTCGAGTGTCGTCTAATTTGTGGATCCATTATGGAAAGTTTTGCTCACATCTCCTCGCCGACACCGCAGGTGTCTGTAACTCTAGGACCTGATTGACATCAGGAGATATTTTCAAAGGCAGGGCAGAGTACAGCTTGTCAGCCTGTGTCAATCTACATGAAGAATGGAACTTCAAGGCGTTGTCACGATCACCTCTGTCGTCATGGAACTTCAAGGCGTCATCACGATCACCTCTGTCGTCAGAGCATCATCATAGCACCGTAAACAGATTGCCCCACATTGTGGCTTCTGATGTAGCGTAGAAAAAGACTACAAACAAACAATCAAACAAACAAACAAACAAACAAACAAACAAACAAACAAACAAACAAACCACCAACCAACCAACCATACCAACCAACCAACCAACCAACCAACCAACCAACCAACCATCCAACCACCAACCAACCAACCAACCAACCAACCACCACCAACCAACCAACCAACCAACCAACCAACCAACCAACCAACCAACCAACCAACCAACAACCAACCAACCAACCAACCAACCAACCAACCAACCAACCAACCAACCAACCAAGTGAATCACCTTCCAGGTCCTATTCCGCTCTAACAGTCAAGTCATCAAGTGTTTTTTGTTTGTTTGTTTGTTTGTTTGTTCGTTTTGTTGTTGTTTTTTTGCCCTGTTCAACCTTCTCTGTCTCGCCCTGCCTTGTTCCACCTTGCCCTGTTTTTGTCTCCAAACCTGCCAAAACTAGGTCAGAATGACACAGCGCAGATGGAATCACAGGTTCTGGACAATTGTCACGAAAATGTTGACAGATGAGAAAAAGAATGATGATATTGATGATGGTAATCAGCTCTGTTTGAGACTGAGATTTCGTGACAAGGCCGTATTCTACTCTTCCTTTTATGATATAGCTTGACATCGTCCAGGCCTGGAATATACAAGCACTTGTGGCATTGACAGGAAAATGTGAACATCATCTTCAGTGAAACATTCGTAAAGTGGATGAAATCAACCATGTGGTTCCAGTCTTCCCAAAGAGACCATAGTATGCTTAACGCTGGGTAGGAACCGAAAATAAAAATGGGAACGCCAAGGACTGCAGTAACGATAAAACCATGGCCCTAATCAGCTACACCAGTAATGTACTACTAATCATCATACCCAGCAATATGTAACAAAAAGTAGAATAAGAATTCTCTGACTTCATGCTGGTTACAGAACCAACAAAGGCACAACGGATATGTTATTTAGCTTACAGATTATAATAGAAAAAGTAAGGAACAGCAAGCAAGAAGCTTTCACTACCTTTATCGATTACAGCAAGGTCTTTGACAGTGTCACACACCATCAACTGTTTAAATTAATACAATGGCAAAGATGGGCTTCCCTAAACACTTGGTGTCACTTATAGCAGTATTATTCGAAGACCAAAAAGTGCCCATCAGATGATTTGACGCACACTGCAAATATTTAGGCATTAAAAAAGGAGTCAGACAGGGCTGCATCCTTTTGCCTCATCTTTTTAACTTATATACAGATCAGGTCATTATAGAGGCATATTTCGAAGGGTGGGAAAAAAGATTGGACGAAGAAACATCACCAACCTGAGATATACAGACGACACTGCAGTAGATAATATCACCAGCATGAAGAGAATTCTCTACTAAGTAAATGCAGCAGGTTGCAGGGCAACATTGAAACTGAATACTACAAAAACCAAAGTCATGCACATTGTGAGAGAGGAAGACCAGGAACATCCAAACATTCAAATAAATAAAAAAGACTTAGAACATGTCCAACATTTTTCAGTATCTAGGATCTGTAAAAGCAAACGCCAGCTCCTGCACCAAAGATGTGAAAACAAGAATTGGCATGAAAAACAAAAAACTGGTCCAGTTAATGTATGGAAAGACTGAGGGCTTCCCAAAGATTCAAAATTAAGAAACTGAAAATTTCGATTTGGCCTGTTTTAAAGTATGGCTGAGAAGCCTGGACAGTAAGAAAAGACGAAGAAAATAAATCAGTGCAGCAGAAATGTGGCTCTATAGACGACTTCTCCGAGTCAGATGGACAGACAGAAGAACAAACTGAATGTCAGGCGCCAGCTGCTGACAGAGATCAACAAAAGAAAGCTGAACTATGTAGGCCATGTGATCAGAAACACCAAAATAGATTTGATATCAATGGATTTCCAGGGGAAAGTTGAGGCGAGGAGAAGAAAGGGACGACCGTACACCTCCTACTTCAACAACATCGCTGATGTCTGTGGTCTGGGGATCCAGGAAGTCACCCACAGATGTCTCAATCGTGTGACCTGGAGAAGATTTGTGACATCGAGCACGGCTTCTACCGCCAATCCCGGTGAGGGAGAGAGGTGAAAGGTGTGTGTGCCAAGTTATAGGATGTGTATGCTTCCTGCGCCTTCCCTGTGTCACCAGGTAGGCCTACTTAGGAGTTGAGGACAGCGATGCTGGTGACAGTTGAGGCCAAGCTAGGTCACATTTACAACATCTTGCTCGCTCTTCTACTGGAGCTGTGTGCTGTCGTCACTGAACACCCTGCACTTGCCTCTTGTCACCTGTCGCTGACAATGTGGGGATCAAACCCTGACTGTCCATGTCCATTGTCAGTGGTGAGCCACGGGGCCACAGGGTGTTGTCATGTCCCCATCACAGTCCAATGATAGGTCTATCTCCTGGCTTTTGATGGGCTACCGGCATTTCATTAACACTTCAACCCTGCACCCGCCACCTCTCCAGGGAGGTCAAGTGCTCTGTCTACTGGCTCCCCATTGGTCGCCTGTTGGTCACGTGGGGTCAGAGCCCGCCTCCTCGTGTCAGCGATGTGGGCCTCAATGAGTGGCAGCCATGATCCCACCCAGCCATCGGGGAGCGCGCTTCCACCTGCCGGCATTACAGCCACTTGGTACAGTCAGCACAGTGGCCAACCGCGCTATACCGCTGGCCCCAGGTGAGCCAGCCTGTCTTCCTTACCGTCTCTCTTGTCGTGTGGCGCGACAAGTCCTCCCCGTAAGATCCACACCCACCCCAACCCTCCCTCCACTCGCCCTTTCAGCCCCTTCCCTCCCCCCCCCACCAACCCCTCCTGAGCGGCTGGCGCTCCCTCCCTGACTGGATGTGTTTGGAGCGAAGGTAGAGATCGCTGCCTGGGCCTGCTGGCCAGTACTTCACTTCACGGGTTGTTAAGCGCCAGGCCTGGGGCTGTCCACGCTCGTGCTGCCTACTATCACTACTACTACGACACGACGTGTGCAACAAGTCGTCTTGCTACTGTCCGTGTGTCTGCTTGTCCACAAGGTGTGTGTGTCTGTGCTTTGTGGGTGGATGTACCCGTGTGCAGGAGAAGCCCTCTGTACGACCTGACAAGACTGTAACGGGATCTGCCGCGTCTCGTGTCCCCCAGGTCTCTGTGTTAACCTGTGGGGGAAGCCACACACACGCATACACACACACACACACACACACATACATACACGTGTGCCGATCGTCAGTGTGCTAATTTTTTTTAAAATAACCCATCCCCCCATCCTCAACCCCCCTCTCTCTGTGGCGTTATCTAGTAGTGTAGTGTCGAGTGACTGCAGCAGTGCACAGTTTGACTCCGCCTGTCTGTGGCCCCGCTTGGGGATTTGAATTTCAATTCTCGGCCCTCTCGGCCCTTTGTGGTAAATCATCAAGCGCAGCGATCGCAACCACCACGGTGGTGTCGGTCCCTGCTGATGGTGGTGGTGGTCTAAAGGAAAAAGTTGAAGGCTTTTGTTAAGTTCCTGCAGCACACCTTTGTGGATATATACGTACGTACATGTGTGAGATGAGAGCGCTGTGCTTTGTGCTTCACCTGCTGAATGTGTTTGTGTGATGAGTGAGGAGACCGAGCAGTGTCCTTGTTCCTTCATCTGTACGTTCTTCCTTCCTTCCTCACAACGTCCGGGTGTCTGGCCTGTCAGCACCCACCCGTATTGTGCAGTGTTTTGTACAACCCACACTCATGGCTCTCTGCCTACCCTGTTCCTTCAGCCACCCTGCTGTTTGGTGCCAGACGTTGAAGGGTACACACACGTGTGGCCCGACCTTCAGTTACCTGTTGTGAAGAGGTGAGTGTGTTTTGGGATTGTGAGGATCTGTGAGGTAGTGCTGGATCCAGACTAACTTGTCAAGCTCTTGCATCATTGTGTGGTCCTCAAGGAGTGTTCTGTGTGTGTGTGAGAGTGTGTGTGTGTGTGTACCTGCACGTTGCAGGCACACTGGCCAACTTGTGCTGACAACCTGAATTTGGGGTCACCCCCTACCCGTAAATGTAGGTCACACTGTTGATCGCTGAACGGTGCCATTGTGACTGACTGGATGTTACCGTGACACAAGCCGTCACTTCACCACATACTGGCCACACAAATAGCATCGGCACATTTCTTGTGATCCTTACTTGACGTGTGAGTTGTGAGTGAGATGTTTGTTCCTGCAGAGGATGTCACTCTTACGCAGACTGTGAGTACACTAGATGTCGTGTAAAGAGAGAGAGTGTGTTGGCTTACAGAATGTTGCCCTTAGTGTGAGGTCACTGGATCTTCTGTGGATGGTCTGCACAAAACAGTGCAGGTCTTACTGTGAGTTCACTGGACATTGTCTACACAAAGTGTTGATTCGTGGAATGTTGTCATTTGTTTGGGTTCTCTGGATTTTGTTTGTATACCATGTGGTTTCCATGGATGTCGCCCTTACTGTGAGATTACTGGATGTTCTGTACAACAAAGTGTAGGCCTTACTGTACTGTGAGATTACTGGATGTTCTGTACAACAAAGTGCAGGCCTTACTGTGAGATTACTGGATGTTCTGTACAACAAAGTGCAGGCCTTACTGAAAGGTCAGAGGATGTTCTGTACAACAAAGTGCAGGCCTTACTGAAAGGTCAGAGGATGTTCTGTACAACAAAGTGCAGGCCTTATTGAAAGGTCAGAGGATGTTCTGTACAACAAAGTGCAGGCCTTACTGAAAGGTCAGAGGATGTTCTGTACAACAAAGTGCAGGCCTTACTGAAAGGTCAGAGGATGTTCTGTACAACAAAGTGCAGGCCTTACTGAAAGGTCAGAGGATGTTCTGTACAACAAAGTGCAGGCCTTACTGAAAGGTCAGAGGATGTTCTGTACAACAAAGTGCAGGCCTTACTGAAAGATCACTGTGTTTTGTCCACAAAAAGTGTTGATCGTTAACGCCGGTGGTTGTCAGTGGATATCGTGCAGTCCCCTGTGTGAGGGGTGTGCCATGAGGCAGTCTGTTGGTCCAGTGGTCTTGTTGCTGACACGTGTCTGTGTGTCTGACCAGTTGCCCACTCTGCGTACGACTTCTGCTGGATAGTTATCTCCCTTTACCCCGTCTTCAACAAGAAGTGGTGCCGGAGTGCGCACTGTTTGGTTGATGTGTCCGGACCATGGTGGTACCGGCGGGGGGCGCATGGCTGGCTCTTCACCTGCTGCTGCTGGCCGCCAAGCCTCTGCTCGTTGCCATGGCCGTGACGTCTGCACCGTCATCGTGGTCCCACCACGTCAGCACCAACGTCACCATTGACGTCAGCGGGGAGCAGGCGCAGGCGGACATGCCAGCGGCGGAACCATACTACGGAGGACAAGGTATGGAGCAGGGAGAGGCAGTGAGTGATAGCATGCTAGCTGATGGGACAGTCCACCAAGACATCTTCCACGTAGGTACGTCCCCTCTGTAGGTCTGTGTCCTTGATGGTTGGTAGGTCCCCTCTGTAGGTCTGTGTCCTTGATGGTCGGTAGGTTCCCTCTGTAGGTCTGTGTCCTTGATGGTTGGTAGGTTCCCCTCTGTAGGTCTGTGTCCTTGATGGTTGGTAGGTTTCCTCTGTAGGTCATTTGTGTCCTTGTTGGTAGGTTCCCTCTGAAAGTCATTTGTGTCCTTGTTGGTAGGTTACCTCTGTAGGTCTTTTGTGTCCTTGTTGGTAGGTTCCTCTGAAGGTCATTTGTGTCCTTGATGGTTGGTAGGTTCCCTCTGTCCGTGTTGGTAGGTTCCCTCTGTAGGTCTTTTGTGTCCTTGGTGGTTGGTAGGTTTCCTCTGTAGGTCATTTGTGTCCTTGTTTGTAGGTTGTCTGTGTAGGTCTTTTGTGTCCTTGTTTGTAGGTTGCCTGTGTAGCTCTCTAGTGTCCTTGTTTGTAGGTAGGTTACAGTAAAATATCTAAGCCCAGCGATATCTTCTGTCAAGAAGGTATGTCTCCTTGTCGGGGTTTTCTGTGCATGAAGGTAAGTAGGTCAACTGTCTTGGTCCTTCTTCTGTTTATATTGATAGACCCCTTCTGTAGGTCCTTCTGCTCTTGAAGGTGGGTCTCTTCTATAAGTCCTGTCCATGCTGGTTGATCCCGTCTTTGTTGGTAGATCTCTGTTGGTAGATCCCTTCTCACGTTGGTAGATCTCTTCCCATGCTGGTAGATCCCTTCTCATGTTAGTAGATTCCTTTTCACGTTGGTAGAGTCCTTCTATGATCCCTTCTGTCCATGTTGGTAGATCACATCTTCAATACGTCCTTCTGCCTGTCTTGGTAGATCCTATAAGTCTTTATGTCTGTGTTGGTAGATCCCTTCTGTAGGTCCTTCTGCCTGTGTTGGTAGATCACTTCTATAGGTCTTTATGTCTGTGTTGGTAGATCACTTCTATAGGTCTTTATGTCTGTGTTGGTAGATCTTATAGGTCTTTCTGTCTGTGTTGGTAGATCACTTCTATAGGTCTTTATGTCTGTGTTGGTAGATCACTTCTATAGGTCTTTATGTCTGTGTTGGTAGATCACTTCTATAGGTCTTTATGTCTGTGTTGGTAGATCACTTCTATAGGTCTTTATGTCTGTGTTGGTAGATCACTTCTATAGGTCTTTCTGTCTGTGTTGGTAGATCTTATAGGACCTTCTGTCTGTGTTGGTAGATCTTATAGGTCTTTCTGTCTGTGTTGGTAGATCTTATAGGTCTTTCTGTCTGTGTTGGTAGATCTTATAGGTCTTTATGTCTGTGTTGGTAGATCTTATAGGTCTTTATGTCTGTGTTGGTAGATCTTATAGGTCTTTCTGTCTGTGTTGGTAGATCTTATAGGTCTTTATGTCTGTGTTGGTAGATCACTTCTATAGGTCTTTATGTCTGTGTTGGTAGATCACTTCTATAGGTCTTTATGTCTGTTTGGTAGATCACTTCTATAGGTCTTTATGTCTGTGTTGGTAGATCACTTCTATAGGTCTTTATGTCTGTGTTGGTAGATCCTATAGGTCTTTATGTCTGTGTTGGTAGATCTTATAGGTCTTTCTGTCTGTGTTGGTAGATCTTATAGGTCTTTCTGTCTGTGTTGGTAGATCTTATAGGTCTTTATGTCTGTGTTGGTAGATCACCTCTATAGGTCTTTCTGCCTGTGTTGGTAGATCTTATAGGTCTTTATGTCTGTGTTGGTAGATCACTTCTATAGGTCTTTCTGCCTGTGTTGGTAGATCTTATAGGTCTTTATGTCTGTGTTGGTAGATCACTTCTATAGGTCTTTCTGTCTGTGTTGGTAGATCTTATAGGTCTTTATGTCTGTGTTGGTAGATCACTTCTATAGGTCTTTCTGCCTGTGTTGGTAGATCTTATAGGTCTTTCTGTCTGTGTTGGTAGATCTTATAGGTCTTTATGTCTGTGTTGGTAGATCTTATAGGTCTTTCTGCCTGTGTTGGTAGATCTTATAGGTCTTTATGTCTGTGTTGGTAGATCCCTTCTGTAGGTCCTTCTGCCTGTGTTGGTAGATCACTTCTATAGGTCTTTATGTCTGTGTTGGTAGATCACTTCTATAGGTCTTTATGTCTGTGTTGGTAGATCACTTCTATAGGTCTTTCTGCCTGTGTTGGTAGATCTTATAGGTCTTTATGTCTGTGTTGGTAGATCACTTCTATAGGTCTTTCTGTCTGTGTTGGTAGATCTTATAGGTCTTTCTGTCTGTGTTGGTAGATCACTTCTATAGGTCTTTATGTCTGTGTTGGTAGATCACTTCTATAGGTCCTTCTGTCTGTGTTGGTAGATCACTTCTATAGGTCTTTATGTCTGTGTTGGTAGATCTTATAGGTCTTTCTGTCTGTGTTGGTAGATCTTATAGGTCTTTATGTCTGTGTTGGTAGATCACTTCTATAGGTCCTTCTGTCTGTGTTGGTAGATCACTTCAAAAGGTCCTTCTGTCTGTGTTGGTAGATCACTTCTATAGGTCCTTCTGTCTGTGTTGGTTTAAGGGTGCCATCTGGATGTTCTTTTGTTCGCTTGGTAGGTCTCCTTTTGTTCAGTGTCAAGGTTATCCTGTTGTTCAATGTCAAGGTCATCCTGTTGTTCAGTGTCAAGGTCATCCTGTTGTTCAGTGTCAAGGTTATCCTGTTGATCAATATCAAGGTTATCCTGTTGTTCAATGTCAAGGTCATCCTGTTGTTCAGTGTCAAGGTCATCCTGTTGTTCAGTGTCAAGGTCATCCTGTTGTTCAATGTCAAGGTCATCCTGTTGTTCAGTGTCAAGGTCATCCTGTTGTTCAGTATCAAAGTCATGTCCTGTTACTTGGATGGTCCCTTGTTCAATGTCAGGATCCTCAATTGTTCAATGTCAAGGTCGTCCTGATGTTCAGTATCAGGGTTAACCTGTTCAGTGTCAGTCATGTCCTCTTCACTCAGTAGGTCCCTTGTTGTTCAGTGTCAAGGTCATGTTCAGTGTCAAGGTCATATGGTAGGTCTCCTGTTGTTCAGAATGAAGGTTATGTTCTTCTGTGCATCAGATAGGTCAGGGTCATGTCTGTCCATTAGATAGGTCATGTCTGTCCATTAGATACGTCATGTCTGTCCAATAGACAGGTCATGTCTTCTGTCCATTAGATTGGTCATGTCTTCTGTCCATTAGATAGGTCATGTCTTCTGTCCATTAGATAGGTCATGTCTTCTGTCCAATAGACAGGTCATGCCTTCTGTCCATTAGATAGGTCATGTCTTCTGTCCAATAGACAGGTCATGTCTTCTGTCCAATAGATAGGTCATGTCTTCTGTCCAATAGACAGGTCCATGCTGGATCTATGTCAGTGTCATGATTTTCTCCTGTCCATTGAGTAAGAGTCCTTTCTCACACAATCCTTGCTGGTATTCGTGTAGATGATTGTCCTGTGTAAGTCATTTGTCATATATACATGTAGAGGCCATCTGTCGGCCATTCTTCTCTCTCTGGATGGTCTACCGTTCTCTTCCAACTGGTCCTGTATTGCATGACAGCAAACAAACATAAAGCGAGAGCCATGCAAACAAACAAACAAACGAACAAACGAACAAACAATCAAACAAACAAACAAACAAACAACCAAAGCAAACAAAGGAACAAAGGAACAAAAGAACCAACTAACAAGCAGCCAAAGACAACAGAACATCATTTACAAGATGATCAATTTGAATTTGACTTGATCCATGAACACAATAGTGTGGTCATCACAATTGTTGGAATACGTCGTAAATCTTGTTGTATCTGCAAGCTGGAAACAAACAAACAAACAAACAAACAAACAAACAAACAAGCAAACAACAAACAAATGAACAAATGTGATTAGATATTGATTTGATTTGGTTTAATTTGGTTTGGTTTGATTTGATTTGTTTTGGTTTGATTTGATTTATTTGATTTGATTTATTTGATTTGATTTGATTTGGTGAGCAAGAGAACAGACGAGATGCGGTGGTTTCGTGGCACTGGAATTAATGAATAGACAAATGAATGAGACAAAGAGGTCTTCAGAGTGGGGTGTAGCGTGACGTGTCAGTACGTGATATTCAGCAGATATCTCTGGTGTCAATGCACATATAACATCAGAGATTCTCACTTCATAGACATTTACATTTACCACTGATGAGAAATTATTTCAAAGCACTTTGAAGTTAGCAGCTTATGGGACAAAACCAGTCATGAATCTTCTAGAACTGGCGGGAATGTTCAAATACGCATTTTCTTCTTTCTTTATTTTTAATCTTTTCCCCACTTTTTTGTCATCAATACAGAATCACTCATCATTTTTTATTTTCACAAAGAGAGCATCGTTCTTGAGGGGGGAGGGAAAGAGGGGAGGGTGTGGATACTTGAATTCATGCTGGTGCTTGTACTCTGAAGGTGTTTGTAACACTATCAGTCTAAGGACAGTAAGACCATATGACACCACTGGTACATTGTGGCAGACAGAATGAAGGATGTTGCTGGTACTCTGTGGCAGAGAGAATGAAGGATATTGCTGGTATTCTGTGGCAGAGAGAATGAAGTATACTGCTGGTATTCTGTGGCAGAGCGAATGAAGGATATTGCTGGTACTCTGTGGCAGAGAGAATGAAGTATACTGCTGGTATTCTGTGGCAGAGAGAATGAAGGATACTGTTAGTATTCTGTGGCAGAGCGAATGAAGGATATTGCTGGTATTCTGTGGCAGAGAGAATGAAGTATACTGTTGGTATTCTGTGGCAGAGAGAATGAAGTATACTGTTAGTATTATGTGGCAGAGAGAATGAAGTATACTGTTAGTATTCTGTGGCAGAGAGAATGAAGTATACTGTTAGTATTCTGTGGCAGAGAGAATGAAGTATACTGTTGGTATTATGTGGCAGAGAGAATGAAGTATACTGCTGGTATTCTGTGGCAGAGAGAATGAAGTATACTGTTAGTATTCTGTAGCAGAGAGAATGAAGGATGTTGCTGGTATTCTGTGGCAGAGAGAATGAAGGATGTTGTTGGTATTCTGTGGCAGACAGAATGAAGGATGTTGTTGGTATTCTGTGGCAGACAGAATGAAGTACATGTATACTGTTGGTACTCTGTGGCAGAGAGAATGAAGGATATTGCTGGTATTCTGTCGCAGACGTAGTATTGATACTTTGAGGCTACTAGTGGTACTTTGTGGCAAACAGAACAAGGATACTAATGATGATTTGTGGCAAACAGAATGAAGCATACCAGTGGTACTTTGTTGCAAACAGAATGAAGCATACCAGTGGTACTTTGTTGCAAACAGAATGAAGCATACCAGTGGTATTTTGTGGCAAACAGAATGAAGGATACTTGTGGTATTTTGTTACAGACGAAGTGAACGATGCCAGTGCTCACATCTCAGACAACTATCTGTAATGGGCAGTTTTGAAGGAAATTGCAGAGTTGTTGTAAAGTTTGTTATAAGTGAAATAAATTCATGGGTTAGCAACAAGTCGTATTATGTCTTCTTCACTTGTTTCTGTGACAACGACTGTCTGGGCCAATAGGAGTCAGCTGACTTACACAGTCACAGACTGATCAACAAGTTTCTATCCTTGACTTCTGGCAATGAAGTATCTATCTGACAGTCACAGACTGATCAACAAGTTTCTATCGCTGACTTCTGGCAATGAAGTATCTATCTGACAGTCACAGACTGATCAACAAGTTTCTATCGTTGACTTCTGGCAATGAAGTATCTATCTGTACAATCATAGTTTGTTGTAAAGGTTTACTATCAATGTTAGCTGTGAGTGCGCCATTTCTGATGAACGATAACATCGTATTTTGTGTTTATAAAAGACTCATGTTTTTGAGTGATGTCAGCGTGTTACCTGTTTAGACTTTCATCATAATTACGTTATAAAAAACGATACACCAATTTTCATTTTATTTGAAGTCCTCACGCAGTCTGAAAACCAAAGTGGTTTGAAAGAGCACAGGTTTGTCACCATCTGACAGCGAGGACTGTGGTTTGAAAGAGCAGGATTTTACTTCCAAGTTGTGATGAGGGAAGGAGGGAAGGAGGGAGAGAAAGAGGGAGAGAGATTGGGAGGGAGGGAGAGAGAGAGATTGGAGAGAGAGAGAGAGAGAGAGGGAGGGAGAGAGAGATTGGGAGGGAGAGAGAGAGAAAGAGTAGTGACAAGTAGGTTAAGTAAATGTGGCGCAGATCCAGCTGCTGTGTTGTAAAGGTTGTGTGTCCACCATTCTCCATTGGCTCTGACCAAAAGCCACTGAGTTGTTCTATTTCTGATGCCAACCGGTGTTTCTGATTGTATGTATGTATACGTGTGTATGTATGTATGTGTGTATGTATGTATGTATGTATGTATGTATGTATGTATGTATATATGCCTGTATGTATGTACGTATGTATGTATGTATGTATGTATGTATGTCTGTATGTCTGTATGTATGTATGTATGTGTGTGTGTATGTATGTATGTATGTGTGTATGTATGTATGTATGTGTGTACGTATGTATGTATATATATGTGTGTATGTATGTATGTCTGTGTGTATGTATGTATGTATGTATGTATGTATGTAGTATGTATGTATGTATGTATGTATGCATGTATGTATGTATGTATGTTGTATGTATGTATGTAATCCATGTTTGAATTATTCTGCTTTTTCTTCTGTCTCTTTCTCTCTCTGTCTCTCATATTTACATGAAGGGGGGTGTAAGAAAGAAAACCGTAGATATTAATTACTTCATACCCTAGTAAATAAGATGTTTTTGAGTTTGTTCTTTTTCTTGCTCTGTCTGTCTGTCTGTCTGTCTCCCATCTCTCACTTTTCCCTCTCGCTCCCTCACTCCCCTTCTCTGTCTCTCTGTATCTTTGTCTCTTTCTATCTATCTGTCTGTCTGTCTGTCTCTCTGTCAGTCTCTCTCTCCCTCTCTCCCTCTCTCGCTCTCTCTCTCTCTTCCCCCTCTCTCTCCATCTCTCCATCCATCTGTGTCTGTCTCAGGCCTGTAATGGTTTATAATGTAGGCCATGGCTCCGTATGAAAGGGTATATGAACAATATATAGAACGATATGAATTTAACAATGAAGTATAAATTGCATGCAGCATCAGTGTTTTTGACGACACCAATAGATTCAGTTTAAATAAGCAAAGCTGTCGATACTTTATGCGATATAAACTTTTCTCCGATATGGCCAAGTGCTTCACAGTATGGAACGAAATATACTTCATCTTCGGATGTATTACTTAATGGAAATTCAAATCACGAGCAGTGTATGCCTTGTGTCTGAAACAATGTGCAACCAAATCAGATACATCTAATCTAAACCTTGTAATTAAGTATTGAAGATGTTGAAGTTTTCCACAGCAGATACAGGTTACATCAGATAGAGTGCAAAATGTTTTATGCAGGCTGTACCTTTTGCTGTGATTAATGTGACATTTGCATTTTAATCATCTACAGTTTTGCTGTGATTAATGTGACATTTGCATTTTAGTCATCTACAGTTTTGCTGTGATTAATGTGACATTTGCATTTTAGTCATCTACAGTTTTGCTGTGATTAATGTGACATTTGCATTTTAATCATCTACAGTTTTGCTGTGATTAATGTGACATTTGCATTTTAGTCATCTACAGTTTTGCTGTGATTAATGTGACATTTGCATTTTAATCATCTACAGTTTTGCTGTGATTAATGTGACATTTGCATTTTAATCATCTACAGTTTTGCTGTGATTAATGTGACATTTGCATTTTAATCATCTACAGTTTTGCTGTGATTAATGTGACATTTGCATTTTAATCATCTACAGTTTTGCTGTGATTAATGTGACATTTCCATTTTAGTCATCTACAGTTTTGCTGTGATTAATGTGACATTTCCATTTTAGTCATCTACAGTTTTGCTGTGATTAATGTGACATTTCCATTTAGTCATCTACAGTTTTGCTGTGATTAATGTGACATTTCCATTTTAGTCATCTACAGTTTGTCAATCATTGATGAAATATTACACATAAAACTTGTAACTACCAACATTCTGATTTCATCATCAGCTCTGTTTCATAAACGAACAATATAACTAGATGTATCTGCTCTCATTATCTCCATGTTTGCAGAGGGAAAGAGAGAGAGAGAGGGAAAGAGAGAGACAGAGAGAGAGAGAGAGAGAGAGAGAGAGAGAGAAGAGAGACAGAGAGAGAGAGAGAGAGAGAGTTCAGACTTTACACAATTTATTTATATTCCTGATTCATAATGTAGGCCATAACCCAGCAAATATTTCAGTGCAATTTTCAACAACAACTTATTTGAATGGATAGAGTGAAAAATATGACCTGTTATTATCAAACATCGTGTAAATAGGGATATTGAAAATATGACCTGTTATTATCAAACATCGTGTAAATAGGGATATTGAAAAATATGACCTGTTATTATCAAACATCGTGTAAATAGGGATAT
>JAPXFY010000023.1:68490731-68503231 GCA_030674185.1 Monoplex corrugatus
GTTCCTGACTGTTCCTGTCCCTTACAGTTCCTGACTGTTCCTGTCCCTTACAGTTCCTGACTGTTCCTGTCCCCTACAGTTCCTGACTGTTCCTGTCCCTTACAGTTCCTGACTGTTCCTGTCCCTTACAGTTCCTGACTGTTCCTGTCCCTTACAGTTCCTGACTGTTCCTGTCCCCTACAGTTCCTGACTGTTCCTGTCCCTTACAGTTCCTGACTGTTCCTGTCCCTTACAGTTCCTGACTGTTCCTGTCCCTTACAGTTCCTGACTGTTCCTGTCCCCTACAGTTCCTGACTGTTCCTGTCCCTTACAGTTCCTGACTGTTCCTGTCCCTTACAGTTCCTGACTGTTCCTGTCCCTTACAGTTCCTGACTGTTCCTGTCCCTTACAGTTCCTGACTGTTCCTGTCCCTTACAGTTCCTGACTGTTCCTGTCCCTTACAGTTCTGACTGTCTGTCCCTTACAGTTCCTGACTGTTCCTGTCCCCTACAGTTCCTGACTGTTCCCGTCCCTTACAGTTCCTGACTGTTTCTGTCCCTTACAGTTCCTGACTGTTCCTGTCCCTTACAGTTCTTGACTGTTCCTGTCCTTTAGGGTTCCTGACTGTTCCTGTCCCTTAGAGTTCCTGTCCCTTAGAGTTCCTGACTGTTCCTGTCCCTTACAGTTCCTGACTGTTCCTGTCCCTTAGAGTTCCTGACTGTTCCTGTCCCTTAGAGTTCCTGACCGTTCCTGTCACTTAGAGTTCCTGTCCCTTAGAATTCCTGACTGTTCCTGTCCCTTAGAGTTCCTGACCGTTCCTGTCACTTAGAGTTCCTGACTGTTTCTGTCCCTTACAGTTCCTGACTGTTCCTGTCCCTTACAGTTCCTGACTGTTCCTGTCCCTTAGAGTTCCTGATTGTTCCTGTCCCTTAAAGTTCCTGACTGTTCCTGTCCCTTACAGTTCCTGACTGTTTCTGTCCCTTAGAGTTCCTGACTGTTCCTGTCCCTTACAGTTCCTGACTGTTCCTGTCCCTTAGAGTTCCTGATTGTTCCTGTCCCCTAGAGTTCCTGACTGTTCCTGTCTCTTAGAGTTCCTGACTGTTCCTGTCCCTTAGGGTTCCTGACTGTTCCTGTCCCTTAGAGTTCCTGACGGTTCCTGTCACTTAGAGTTCCTGACTGTTCCTGTCCCTCAGAGTTCCTGACTGTTCCTGTCCCTTAGAGTTCCTGACTGTTCCTGTCCTTTAGGGTTCCTGACTGTTCCTGTCCCTTAGAGTTCCTGACTGTTCCTGTCCCTTAGAGTTCGTGATTGTTCCTGTCCCCTAGAGTTCCTGACTGTTCCTGTCCCTTAGAGTTCCTGACTGTTCCTGTCCCTTAGAGTTCCTGACCGTTCCTGTCCCTTACCGTTAGAGCTCCTGACCGTTCCTGAATGCGATACGATTGTCGGTATTTGATTGAAAGACTGTGTGAAGCCTTTGGCGTGGCCAGCTATTTGGTGAAGCCACACAACACTCAGTCCTGTTTTACATAGAATGCCTTTCTCCTTTCCTGTCCATCTCCCCCTCCCTCCCCCCCCCCCTTTGCCGTTTGGTTCTTACAACATCCGGCAAGCTTTGTGAGGGGTCCTAGTGTGACCCATTTGGTTCTTACAACATCCGGCAAGCTTTGTGAGGGGTCCTAGTGTGACCCATTTGGTTCTTACAACATCCGGCAAGCTTTGTGAGGGGTCCCAGTCTGACCCATTTGGAGGAATTGAAAGCAGCATTGAATTGTGCTCATACATACACTGATACATGATTAGTATTGTCCAAAATCCCCACATGCTGTCTGGCTGGCATGAAAGAGGGATATGTTGGATTGGATGATGGATGAAAGATATGTTGGATTGGATGATGGATGAAAGATATGTTGGATTGGATGATGGATGAAAGATATGTTGGATTGGATGATGGATGAAAGATATGTTGGATTGGATGATGGATGAAAGATATGTTGGATTGGATGATGGATGAAATATATGTTGGATTGGATAATGGATGAAAGATATGTTGGATTGGATGATGGATGAAAGATATGTTGGATTGGATGATGGATGGAAAATATGTTGGATTGGATGATGGATGAAAGATATGTTGGATTGGATAATGGATGAAAGATATGTTGGATTGGATGATGGATGAAAGATATGTTGGATTGGATGATGGATGAAAGATATGTTGGATTGGATAATGGATGAAAGATATGTTGGATTGGATGATGGATGAAAGATATGTTGGATTGGATGATGGATGGAAAATATGTTGGATTGGAGGGGGGTGTTGTCTCAGATGGATGAGGGATTTCTTGGACTGCATTTGCAACGAATGTGTTGAATTGGATTAATGAGGGATGTGTTGAATTGGATTATTGAGGGATGTGTTGGATTGGATTATTGAGGGATGTGTTGGATTGGATTATTGAGGGATGTGTTGGATTGGATTATTGAGGGATGTGTTGGATTGGATTATTGAGGGATGTGTTGGATTGGATTATTGAGGGATGTATTGGATTGGATTATTGAGGGAGGTGTTGGATTGGATTATTGAGGGAGGTGTTGGATTGGATTATTGAGGAATGTGTTGGATTGGATTATTGAGGGATGTGTTGGATTGGATTATTGAGGGATGTGTTGGATTGGATTATTGAGGGATGTGTTGAATTGGATTACTTACTAAGTGATATGTAGGACTGGATGGATGAGGGTTGTGTTGGAATAAAAGGGATGGGTTGGATCAGATTAATTTCGGATAAGTTGGATTGGATTGAAGAGGGCTGTGTGCACATGGCGCCATCTTGTGGCCTGAGTGACGAGCGGACAGTGAGTTGTAACTGAAAGAAGTTGATGATGATGATGGTGATGATGATGATGATGATGATGATGATGATGATGATGATGATGATGATGACTACAGAGTGATCGCCAACGCCATGTGGCAAGGCACTTGATGATGATGATGATGATGATGATGATGACTACAGAGTGATCGCCAACGCCATGTGGCAAGGCACTTTGATGATGATGATGATGATGATGATGATGATGATGATGACTACAGAGTGATCACCAACGCCATGTGGCAAGGCACTTGATGATGATGATGATGATGATGATGATGATGACTACAGGGTGATCGCCAACGCCATGTGGCAAGGCACTTGATGATGATGACGACGACAGGGTGGTGTCGTGAAAAGCGGTGGAGGATAAGTTGGAAAGAAACTGGTGACAGGGTTAATTAATGGAAGATGTTGACGTGAAATCTGATGACAGTGTAAATGAATGGAAAACGTGTTTGTGTGGCTGTGTCTTGATGAATGGAGGCTGTGTGAAGAGCCTGGGGCAGGATGGATTATGGCCCTTGCTATTTTCATCCCTAGCCATCGGAACCATTAACGGTTGATGTATTAATGGCCGATCACTCTCACTGCCTCGTACACCCCCCCCCCCCCAGGCTGACCATCACATCGACATATGTGGATTAATCCCTGGGTGTGTGACATGAGACTTGCACTGTCCACATACATGTACATGTACTCTACGTCTTTGACTGACCTTTCTGCCTACCTGACTGACCTTTCTGCCTACCTGACTGACCTTTCTGCCTACCTGACTGACCTTTCTGCCTACAACTGACTGACTGACCCTTCTGCCTACAGCTGACTGACCTTTCTGCCTACAACTGACTGACTGACCTTTCTGCCTACCTGACTGACCATTCTGCCTACCTGACTGACTGACCTTTCTGCCTACAACTGACTGACCTTTCTGCCTACAACTGACTGACCTTTCTGCCTACCTGACTGACTGACCTTTCTGCCTACAACTGACTGACCTTTCTGCCTACAACTGACCTTTCTGCCTACAACTGTCTGACTGACCTTTCTGCCTACAACTGACTGACTGACCTTTCTGCCTACAACTGACTGACCTTTCTGCCTACAACTGACTGACGACCTTTCTGCCTACAACTGACTGACTGACCTTTCTGCTTACAGCTGACTGACCTTTCTGCCTACAACTGACTGACCTTTCTGCCTACAACTGACTGACTGACCTTTCTGTCTACAACGGACTTACTGACCTTTTTGCCTACAACTGACTGACTGACCTTTCTGCCTACAACTGACTGACCTTTCTGCCTACAACTGACCTTTCTGCCTACAACTGACTGACCTTTCTGCCTACAACTGACTGACTGACCTTTCTGCCTACAACTGACTGACTGACCTTTCTGCCTACAACTGACTGACTGACCTTTCTGTCTACAACGGACTTACTGACCTTTCTGCCTACAACTGACTGACTGACCTTTCTGCCTACAACTGACTGACCTTTCTGCCTACAACTGACCTTTCTGCCTACAACTGTCTGACTGACCTTTCTGCCTACAACTGACTGACTGACCTTTCTGCCTACAACTGACTGACCTTTCTGCCTACAACTGACTGACGACCTTTCTGCCTACAACTGACTGACCTTTCTGCCTACAACTGACTGACTGACCTTTCTGCCTACAACTGACTGACTGACCTTTCTGCCTTCAACTGACCAAACGACTAAAGTACAAAAATCTAAAACAAGTGCCACCACGTTCATACCAACAGGAAGCAGAACAACACAAAAACACAATCAGAACGCATTAGATGTAACAAGACAGGACAGACACAAACTTTCGGCCAGCTGGCCTTCGTTAAGCGTATAAACAACACATAACAACACATAACAACACATAACAACACATAACAACACATAACAACACATAACAACACATAACAACACATAACAACACATAACAACACATAACAAACAACACATAACAAACAACACATAAACAACACATAAACAACACATAACAACACATAACAACACATAACAACACATAACAACACATAACAACACATAACAACACATAACAACACATAACAAACAACACATAACAAACAACACATAAACAACACATAACGAACAACACAAACAACACATAACAAACAACACATAACAAACAACACATAACAAACAACACATAAACAACACATAACAACACATAAACAACACATAACAACACATAACAACACATAACAACACATAACAAACAACACATAACAAACAACACATAACAAACAACACATAACAACACATAACAAACAACACATAACAACACATAACAACACATAACAAACAACACATAACAAACAACACATAACAACACATAAACAACACATAACAAACAACACATAACAAACAACACATAACAACACATAACAACACATAACAAACAACACATAACAAACAACACATAACAAACAACACATAACAAACAACACATAACAAACAACACATAACAACACATAAACAACACATAACAAACAACACATAACAAACAACACATAACAACACATAACAACACATAACAAACAACACATAACAAACAACACATAACAAACAACACAGAACAAACAACACATAAACAACACATAACGAACAACACAAACAACACATAACAAACAACACATAACAACACATAACAACACATAACAACACATAACAAACAACACACAACAAACAACACATAGCAAACAACACATAACAAACAACACATAACAAACAACACATAACAAACAACACATAACAAACAACACACAACAAACAACACACAACAAACAACACATAACAAACAACACACAACAAACAACACATAACAAACAACACATAACAAACAACACATAACAAACAACACACAACAAACAACACATAACAACACATAAACAAACAACACACAACAAACAACACATAACAAACAACACATAAAAACAACGACATAACTAAGAAATTAGTAACAAACAGACATGAACAAACAGCACATAACAACAGCACATACAAAACACATCATACACACAACACATAACAAACACACATAACACACACACACACAAACAACACACAACAAACAACACATAACAATACAACCACCACAACAACATACATAACCAACACACGAACAACAACACATTACTCAAACAACTCACATACACACAACAGAACAACACTAACAACAACCATAACAAACAACACATAACAAACAACACACAACAAACAACCACACAAACAACACACCAACAAACAGACACACACAAACACACCCTAACAAACAACACACTACAACAACACATAACCAAACAACACTACTAACTCAACACATACAAACAACACATTACAAACACACACAACAAACCTCTCCACAACAAACAATCCACAACAAACAACACTATACAACAACACACACACAAACAACACCACAAACACATCTCACAACATACACACTAAATACACACACTCTACAACAACTACCCACAACAAACAACACACAACAAACACTTCACACAACAACACACCTCACTAACAACACACAACCATTCCTACAAACAACCTCCACAACAACACACATAACAAACAACTCATAACAAACAACCCACACAAACAACCCACAACAAACAACACATAACAAACAAACACTAACCAAACAACGACACAACTCTAACACATAACAACAACACATAACAAACAACACATAACCAACAACAACACAACAAACAACACATAACAAACAACACATAACAAACAACACATAACAAACAACACAAACAAACAACACATAACAAACAACACATAACAACACATAACAAACAACACATAACAAACAACACATAACAAACAACACATAACAAACAACACATAACAAACAACACATAACAAACAACACACAACAAACAACACATAACAAACAACACAACAAACAACACACAACAAACAACACATAACAACAACACATAACAAACAACACATAACAAACAACACACAACAAACAACACACAACAAACAACACATAACAAACAACACATAACAAACAACACATAACAAACAACACATAACAAACAACACATAACAAACAACACACAAACAAACAACACAAAAACAACACAACAAACAACAAACAACACATAACAAACAACACATAACAAACAACACACAACAAACAACACATAACAAACAAAAACATAACAAACAACACACAAACAAACAACACAACAAACAACACACAACAAACAACAACACATAACAAACAACACATAACAAACAACACATAACAAACAACACATAACAAACAACACATAACAAACACACAACAAACAACACATAAACAAACAACACATAACAAACAACACATAACAAACAACACATAACAACACACAACAAACAACACAAACAAACACACATAACAAACAACACATAACAAACAACACATAACAAACAGCACATAACAAACAACACATAACAAACAACACACAACAAACAGCACATAACAAACAACACATACAACAAACATACCAACATAACAAACAACACATAACAAACAACACATAACAAACAACACACAACAAACAACACATAACAAACAACAAAACAGCAATCATAAAAACCGCCGAATCCCTGTCTATGACATTGAATCTTTCGCTACGTTCACGTAACAAAAACCAGCTGGACCAACACTTAGCTGTCATGTCTGATATACAATACACTTCTGATTGTATTTGCGTTTGCTGTAACTGAAGCCGCTTGTCTTTATATAAAATACACTTCTGTTCTATTGTGTTTGCTGGTTACTGTTGAGCCTGTCTGACTTTTATATACAATACACATTCGATAGATTGCTTTGACTGTACTGTTGAGCCTCATGTCTTTATATAACAATACACTTGATGTATTGCTGTTTCAGTACTGTTGAACCGTCTTTCTTTAATAGAATACACTCTGTTCTATTTTGGTGTTTGCTGGTTACGTTCGAGCGTCTTGTCTTGTTATATAAATACACTGTATGTAATATTGCTGTTGCTGTTACTGTTTGAACCTGTCTTGTCTTGTTAATAAATACACTTTCTGTTCTATTTTGGTGTTTTGCTGGTTACTGTCGAGTCCTTCCTGTCTTGAATAAATCTTTCGGTTCTATTGGGTGTTTGCGGTTACTTTGAACCTGTCTTGTCTTGTTATATAGAATACACTTTCTGTTTATTTTGGTGTTTTGCTGGTTACTGTTCGAGCCTGTCTTGTCTTGTTAAAATAGAATACACTTTTGGTTGTATTTTGTGTTTTGCTGGTTACTGTTTGAACCTGTCTTGTCTTGTTATATAGAATACACTTTCTGGTTCTATTTTGGTGTTTTGCTGGTTACTGTTCGAGCCTGTCTTGTCTTGTGATATACAATACACTTTGTGATTGTATTTTGCTGTTTTGCTGGTTACTGGAGTGTAACCATCCAGGGAAGACTTTTAGCATGGAGGTGACCAGCAAACTGTGGTTGTGTTGTCCGTTAGTGCTAGGGTCAGTGTATGTCCATGCTGTGGTCAGGTCACTGTCTTTTCCCATGGTACGTAAACACTTTGTATCACTTTAGTCTGGGGACCATCAGCGGTCAAGCCAACAGAAAACAGAAATGAGAAAATGGAATGAAAATGGCTGCCAGTTCACAAAACAAAGACACGCACGAATCTTCAGCCAACTGGCTTTGGTCACGCCTATACCAAAGCTAATCACCCTTATAGTCAGGTGCTCATCACCATTATAGTCAGGTGCTAATCACCATTATAGTCAGGTGTTAATCACCATTATAGTCAGGTGTTAATCACCATTATAGTCAGGTGTTAATCACCATTATAGTCAGGTGCTAATCACCGTTATAGTCAAGTGCTAATCACCATTGTAGTCAAGTGCTAATCACCATTATAGTCAACTGTTAATCACCATTATAGTCAACTGCTAATCACCATTATAGTCAGGTGCTAATCACCGTTATAGTCAAGTGCTAATCACCATTATAGTCAAGTGCTAACCACCATTATAGTCAACTGCTAATCACCATTATAGTCAGGTGCTAATCACCATTATAGTCAGGTGCTAATCACCATTATAGTCAGGTGCTAATCACCATTATAGTCAGGTGCTAATCACCATTATAGTCAGGAGCTAATCACCATTATAGTCAGGAGCTAATCGCCATTAGAGTCAGGAGCTAATCACCATTGTAGTCAGGAGCTAATCACCATTATAGTCAGGAGCTAATCGCCATTAGAGTCAGGAGCTAATCGTCATTAGAGTCGGGAGCTAATCGCCATTAGAGTCAGGAGCTAATCGCCATTAGAGTCAGGTGCTAATCGCCATTAGAGTCAGGAGCTAATCGCCATTAGAGTGAGGTGCTAATCGCCATTAGAGTCAGGAGCTAATCACCATTATAGTCAGGAGCTAATCGCCATTATAGCCAGGAGCTAATCACCATTATAGCCAGGAGCTAATCACCATTAGAGTCAGGAGCTAATCGCCATTATAGTCAGGAGCTAATCACCATTATAGTCAGGAGCTAATCGCCATTCTAGTCAGGAGCTAATCGCCATTAGAGTCAGGAGCTAAACGCCATTAGAGTCAGGAGCTAATCGCCATTAGAGTCAGGAGCTAATCGCCATTAGAGTCAGGAGCTAATCGCCATTAGAGTCAGGAGCTAATCACCATTACAGTCAGGGGCTAATCGCCATTAGAGTCAGGGGCTAATCACCATTAGAGTCAGGAGCTAATCACCATTAGAGTCAGGAGCTAATCACCATTATAGTCAGGGGCTAATCACCATTAGACTAGGAGCTAATCACCATTATAGTCAGGAGCAAATCACCATTAGAGTCAGGAGCTAATCACCATTAGAGTCAGGAGCTAATAACCATTAGAGTGAGGAGCTAATGGCCATTATAGTCAGGAGCTAATGGCCATTAGAGTGAGGAGCTACTGGCCATTATAGTCAGGAGCTAATCACCATTAGAATCAGGAGCTAATCACCATTAGAGTCAGGAGATAATCACCATTAGAGTAGGAGCTAATGGCCATTATAGTCAGGAGCTAATCACCATTAGAGTCAGGAGCTAATGGCCATTATAGTCAGTAGCTAATCACCATTAGAGTCAGGAGCTAATGGCCATTATAGTCAGGAGCTAATCACCATTAGAGTAGGAGCTAATGGCCATTAGAGTCAGGAGCTAATCACCATTAGAGTCAGGAGCTAATCACCATTACAGTCAGGAGCTAATCACCATTACAGTCAGGAGCTAATCACCATTATAGCCAGGAGCTAATCACCATTATAGTCAGGAGCTAATCACCATTATAGTCAGGAGCTAATCACCATTATAGCCAGGAGCTAATCACCATTATAGTCAGGAGCTAATCGCCATTAGAGTCAGGAGCTAATCGCCATTAGAGTCAGGAGCTAATCACCATTATAGTCAGGAGCTAATCACCATTAGAGTCAGGAGCTAATCACCATTAGAGTCAGGAGCTAATCACCATTAGAGTCAAGGGCTAATCGCCATTATAGCCAGGAGCTAATCACCATTATAGCCAGGAGCTAATCACCATTAGAGTCAGGAGCTAATCGTCATTAGAGTCGGGAGCTAATCACCATTATAGCCAGGAGCTAATCACCATTATAGCCAGGAGCTAATCACCATTAGAGTCAGGAGCTAATCACCATTATAGCCAGGAGCTAATCACCATTAGAGTCAGGAGCTAATCACCATTATAGCCAGGAGCTAATCACCATTATAGCCAGGAGCTAATCACCATTATAGTCAGGAGCTAATCACCATTAGTCAGGAGCTAATCACCATTACAGTCAGGAGCTAATCACCATTATAGTCAGGAGCTAATCTCCATTACAGTCAGGAGCTAATCACCATTACAGTCAGGAGCTAATCAGCAGTATGAACTGTGTCAGGTCACAGGCTATATCTGTCGTCAATGGTCCTTCTGTTATCATACCTATCTTTCTCACACTGCAAGGCTGGACTGAATTGACCACTTCAATGGATACTGTCTGTGTGTGTGTGTGTGTGTGTGTGTGTGTGTGTGTGTGTGTGTGTGTGTGTGTGTGTGTGTGTGCGAGAGAGAGAGAGAGAGAGAGAGAGAGAGAGAGAGAGAGAGAGAGAGAGAGAGAGAGAGAGAAAGAAAGAGAGAGAGAGAGAAAGAAAGAAAGAAAGAGAGAGAGAAAGAAAGAAAGAAAGAGAGAGAGAGAGAGAGAGAGAGAGAGAGAGAGAGAGAGAGAGAAATTATATTTCTGTTTAGTCTGTCGACACGATAAAGGAATGATGTTAATTGATTCTCTCTCTCTCTCTCTCTCTCTCTCTCTCTCTCTCTCTCTCTCTGTTTGTGCGCGCGCGCGCGGCGTGTGTGTATGTGTGTGAGTGTCTGTTTGTACAGGTGTATATGTGTGGGTTCGTGCGTGTGAAAGAAACAGTTGTGTGTGTTGCTTAAGGTCAGACTGTTATCGATACATACACGGCGAAAAGTAAAGGGCGTTTAGGCAAGATCTTTATCGCACAACATATTATCCATTGTGGAGAATGTTCTTCAAAGGTACGCTGATGGACAACTCATCAACATACTATGTTAAATGGACATATGGTCAACGTGTTGCATACAGAAAATAAGACAGCTTGACTAAAACAGACCAAAACATTTTTCACATGCTAATAAAGTCAGTGAGCTATTTTACGGTTGAAAAATGTGCACTTAAAGGGGGTAGGTCGAGGACAACAGGAAAGTAAATAAGAACAATGAGGATAGACAATCACTGGAGTAGATAAATATCTCAAAATGAACAAAATTATAAAGGAAAAAGAAAGACAAGGGGGAGGTACTGTTACGTTACACAACAAGATGAACTGCACGTAGTGCCAACATTTCGTGTTTTTTTTTTTTTGTTTTTGTTTTTTTTCTTCGAATGAAGACATTTTCAGTGTAAACATTTCGTTAATTTTATTATATTTTATTGTATTTTTGTGTGTGTGTTATCTTGGAAAGAAGACTTTTTTTAGAGTATGAATATTTTGAAGCCAATATACAAGAATGGCGATGTCTAACTGAGCTCAAAGAAATACCGAATGAGATTCAAGAATCCTAAGTGTAAAGAGACAGCAAAGGACAGATAGTATTAGAAACATCAGTCATTTATGTGAATGGGTCAGTATTAGAAACATCATTTATGTGAATGGGTCAGTATTAGAAACATCAGTCATTTATGTGAATGGGTCAGTATTAGAAACGTCATTCATTTATGTGAATGGGTCAGTATTAGAAACATCATTTATGTGAATGGATCAGTATTAGAAACATCATTTATGTGAATGGATCAGTATTAGAAACATCAATCATTTATATCAATGGATCAGTATTAGAAACATCAGTCATTTATGTGAATGGATCAGTATTAGAAACATGAGTCATTTATGTGAATGGATCAGTATTAGAAACATCAGTCATTTATGTCAATGGATCAGTATTAGAAACATCAGTCATTTATGTGAATGGATCAGTATTAGAAACACGAGTCATTTATGTGAATGGATCAGTATTAGAAACATGAGTCATTTATGTGAATGGATCAGTATTA
>JAPXFY010000023.1:68515731-68518231 GCA_030674185.1 Monoplex corrugatus
AACAGGTAACGACACAGTAAAACAGGTACGACACAGTAAAACAGGTACGACACAGTAAAACAGGTATGACACAGTAAAACAGGTACATGCACACAGTAAAACAGGTACGACATAGTAAAACAGGTACGACACAGTAAAACAGGTACGACACAGTAAAACAGGTATGACACAGTAAAACAGGTACGACACAGTAAAACAGGTACGACACAGTAAAACAGGTACGACACAGTAAAACAGGTACGACAAGTAAACAGTAGACACATAAAACAGGTACGACACAGTAAAACAGGTACGACACAGTAAAACAGGTACGACACAGTAAAACAGGTACGACAAGTAAAACAGGTACGACACAGTAAAACAGGTACGACACGTAAAACGACATAGTAAAACAGGTACGACACAGTAAAACAGGTACGACACAGTAAAACAGGTACGACACAGTAAAACAGGTACGACACAGTAAAACAGGTACGACACAGTAAAACAGGTATGACACAGTAAAACAGTACGACACAGTAAAACAGGTATGACACAGTAAAACAGGTATGACACAGTAAAACAGGTATGACACAGTAAAACAGGTATGACACAGTTAAACAGGTACAACACAGTAAAACAGTACAACACAGTAAAACAGGTACGACATAGTAAAACAGGTACGACATCAGTAAAACAGGTACAACACAGTAAAACAGGTACGAACACAGTAAAACAGGTAGACACAGTAAAACAGGTACGACAAGTAAGACAGGTATGACACAGTAAAACAGGTATGACACAGTAAAACAGGTACTACACAGTAAAACAGGTACGACATAGTAAAACAGGTACGACACAGTAAAACAGGTACGACACAGTAAAACGTACACAGTAAAACAGGTACGACACAGTAAAACAGGTACGACACAGTAAAACAGGTACGACACAGTAAAACAGGTACGACACAGAAAACAGGTATGACACAGTAAAACAGGTACGACACAGTAAACAGGTATGACACAGTAAAACAGGTATGACACAGTAAAACAGGTATGACACAGTAAAACAGGTAGACACATTAAACAGGTACAACACAGTAAACAGTACAACACAGTAAAACAGGTACGACATAGTAAAACAGGTACGACATAGTAAAACAGGTTCAACACAGTAAAACAGGTACAATACAGTAAAACAGGTACGACACAGTAAAACAGGTACGACATAGTAAGACAGGTATGACACAGTAAAACAGGTATGACACAGTAAAACAGGTACGACACAGTAAAACAGGTAGACATAGTAAGACAGGTACGACACAGTAAAACAGTATGACACATTAAACAGGTACGACACAGTAAAACAGGTACGACACAGTAAAACAGGTATGACACAGTAAAACGACACAGTAAAACAGGTATGACACAGTAAAACGGTATGACACAATAAAACAGGTATGACACAGTAAAACAGGTATGATACAATAAAACAGGTATGACACAGTAAAACAGGTACGACACAGTAAAACAGGTATGACACAGTAAAACAGGTACGACACAGTAAAACAGGTACGACACAGTAAAACAGGTTACGACACAGTAAAACAGGTATGACACAGTAAAACAGGTACGACACAGTAAAACAGGTACGACACAGTAAAACAGGTACGACACAGTAAAACAGGTACGACACAGTAAAACAGGTATGACACAGTAAAACAGTACGACACAGTAAAACAGGTACGACACAGTAAAACAGGTACGACACAGTAAAACAGGTATGACACAGTAAAACAGGTACGACACAGTAAAACAGGTACGACACAGTAAAACAGGTATGAACAGTAAAACAGGTACGACACAGTAAAACAGGTACGACACAGTAACACAGGTACGACACAGTAAAACAGGTACGACACAGTAAAACAGGTACGACACAGTAAAACAGGTACGACACAGTAAAACAGGTACGACACAGTAAAACAGGTACGACACAGTAAAACAGGTATGACACAGTAAAAACAGGTATGACACAGTAAAACAGGTACGACACAGTAAAACAGGTAAGACACAGTAAAACAGGTACGACACAGTAAAGTCAGCAGGACAAACTTGCCAAGTACTCTCAGCAGTCAGCCAAGGGGGAGGAGGAGGGGGAGATGAACAGGGACAGGGGAACAGGGGGAGCAGGGGAAACGGGACAGGGGAACAGGGAATAAGGGGAACAGGGGAACAGGGGGAACAGGGGACAGGGAGGGGAACAGGGGAACAGGGGGAAACAGGGGGAATAGGGGACAGAGGGAACAGGGGAACATGGGACAGGGGAACAGGGGGGAACAGGGGAACACGGGACAGAGGGAACAGGGAAAAGGGGAACAGGGAACAGGGGAACAGGGGACAGGGGAAACAGGGGGGACAGGGGGAACAGGGGAACAGGGAAACAGGGGGACAGGGGACAGGGGAACAGAGGGGAACAGGGGACAGGGGGAACAAGAGACAGGGGAACAGAGGGAACAGGG
>JAPXFY010000023.1:68538231-68540731 GCA_030674185.1 Monoplex corrugatus
GGGACATATTGAATCATGTGTGATTGTGTAAAAGGATTGAATCATTGTGTGATGTTGTACAAGGGACACATGATGATTGGATTGTTGTAAAATGGAAAATTGATATTGTGGATTGTTACTAGGACAATTGAATCACGGTGATGTGAACAAGGACATATTGAATTGTTGATGTTGTATGAGGAATGAATCATTGTGTGATTGTTGTATAGGGACCATTGAATCATTGTGTGATTGTTGTACAAGGACATTTTGAATCATTGTGTATTGTTGTACAAGGGACACATTGAATGATTGTGTGATTGTTGTACAAGGGACACATTGAATCATTGTGTGATTGTTTTAAGGGACACATTGAATCATGTGTGATTGTTGTAACAAGGGACATATTGAATCATTGTGTGATGTTGCATGTACAGGGACACATTGAATCATTGTGTGATTGTTGTATGAAGGGACACATTGAATCATTGTGTGATTGTTGTACAAGGGACACATTGAATCATTGTGTGATTGTTGTAAAGGGACACATTGAATCATTGTGTGATTGTTGTACAAGGGACATATTGAATCATTGTGTGATTGTTGTACAAGGGACACATTGAATCATTGTGTGATTGTTGTACAAGGGACATATTGAATCATTGTGATTGTTGTACAAGGGACATATTGAATCATTGTGTGATTGTTGTACAAGGGACACATTGAATCATTGTGTGATTGTGGCATAAGGGACACATTGAATCAGATTCTCCATGTGGTTTGCACTTCATCCAATGGACTGTCAATTATGATACCCCAGTCTAAATCTTACTACGGCTTTTTGTAATCAGATCCTTCGTGTTCTGTGCATCTCATCTGGTGGACTTTCAAATTCAACATCCCAAGTCCAAATCTGCTATGGCGTTTTTCACTTGAAAATCAAGAGAGTAAAGTAAAGGACCAAACAAGGCAGAAATTGCTCGAATCCCAATCAAGGCTTTGTATGTCGTAAAACTGTGGGAATTGGACAATTCTGCAAAAATATATCTTTCACCTGTCTGTATCTGGTCTCCACATTTGCCAATCTGCAATCAATCAGCCTTTGCTAAAAGCACGAACAAACTGTTTCTCATTTGCCAACTTCCTGGGAAAACCAAACACCACCAAAGCCACATTCAGTTAGACAGACACTTACACTGGTTACCCACTTCAGTTTTCCTGTAGGCTTTACATCAAACAGCGTCTCATGATTTTTAGTAAGTCTAAAGTCTTTCATGCACACTAGTTTTAACCTAAATTGAATTTATCGTATAGTTGAATGAGCTGATAATGGACTTTCAAGTTCGTTTCTCCGTATACTGTCATGGATGTGTGCTTGTGTAGTCCAAAGAATCTGTCCAAAGTAAGTAGGTGTACAGGTTCACAACATGGCACTATTCTCTCTTATCCCCAAACTTCTGCAAACTGACTGTTTTTGTGAATCAAACAGTTTGAAAAATGAAATGAACTATGATTTACTTATCCAGTCTCTTCATGAAAGTGCATGTTTTGCTCTGCTAGCAACATATTTACAAGCCAAACTGAAACCTGAAGAAAACTAAATGCCTACATGTTTATATATACACATTAACAACAGACTTTACAATACCACCCTACACTCATCTCTGGTTAGTGACTAAACATATCTCTTTCTAAACATTCTAACATTGTTTTTACTCACACAGAGAGAGAGGGGAGAGAGAGAGAGAGAGAGAGAGAGGAGGGGGAGAGAGAGTTTGAAACTGAGAAAGAAATGCAAGATAGGAAGGTGAAAGGTGTGTGTGTGTGTGGTGGGGGTGGGGGTGGTTAGCGTGAGTCATAGTTTGCACTGGGGCCTGGAGTGTTGAGGTCAGGTGTCAATATTCAATGACTGATAGCACTACAAGGGAGGGGTGGAGCGGGAGGGGGGAGGGGGAGGGGGAACAGCAAGGTGACAGGGATCAGGGGTAGTGGGGGGGGGGTGAAGCATAGAGGCCAAGGGAGACAATGTGACGGATGAGTTGGAGGTCAAACAGAGTGCTTTTCCTTTGTGTTGTACTTTGGCTGTCGTTGTTATTCTTGTTGTTGTTGTTATTCTTGTTGTTGTTATTCTTGTTGTTGTTCTTGTTGTTGTTCTTGTTGTTGTTATTCTTGTTGTTATTCTTGTTGTTGTTGTTATTCTTGTTGTTATTCTTGTTGTTGTTATTCTTGTTGTTGTTATTCTTCTTGTTGTTGTTTCAATCCCACTTTTGTTTCTTCCTTCACCTTCACTGCTCTGTCCTACCTGGATTTTAAGCAGAAATTGGTCAGTGTATCAGTAAACATTGGTCAGTGTATCAGTAAGTATTGGCCAGTGTATCAGTAAGTATTGGCCAGTGTATCAGTAAACATTGGCCAGTGTATCAGTAAACATTGGTCAGTGTATCAGTAAACATTGGTCAGTGTATCAGTAAACATTGGTCAGTGTATCAGTAAACATTGGTCAGTGTATCAGTAAACATTG
>JAPXFY010000023.1:68548231-68558231 GCA_030674185.1 Monoplex corrugatus
CTCTGTCTCTGTCTCTGATGCCCCTTGCCTCTCTCTCTCTCTCTTGTCTCTATCTCTCTTTCTCTGTCTCTGTCTCTGATTGCCCTTGCCTCTCTCTCTCTTGTGTCTCTATCTCTCTTTCTCTGTCTCTGTCTCTGACTGCCCTTGCCTCTCTCTCTCTCTCACCTCTCTCCTCTCTCTCTCTTCACTCTCTGTTCTCTGTCTGTCTGTGTATGTGTGCCTGTCTGTCTGTCTGTCTCTGTCTCTGTCTGTCTCTCTCTGTCTCTGTGCCTCTATCTCTCTTTCTCTGCCTCTGTCTCTGACTGCCCCTTGCCTCTCTCTCTCTCTCACTCACTCTCTCTCTCTCTCCTCTCTCTCTCTTGTCTCTGTCTCTGTGCTTCTATCTCTGTCTGTCTCTGTCTCTGAGTTTTTTCATTCTCTGTCTGTGTGTCCCTCTGTCTCTCTGCCCCTGTGTCTGTCTCTTTCTTTTTGTTACAACGTTCAAAACATATTCATGATTTCAGTAACGATTCAAGACATTTCTTCAATACAGTCAAAAAGAAGACGGGCAAGGATAGACTCATGACTGTAGGATTTTTAGGCGATGCAAAGACATTTTTTCACTTGATCCAGACTGGCTGGCTGAAATGACTGAAATGGGATGGCAGTCAAAAAGAGGCAGGCACTGAAGAATCAGAGCTAGAGCTGAAATTTATTCTAATTCGTTGTTTTCTCTTTGAAGAACTGACTGAATTAGTCAGGGAGGCATGTGGATGGAACAAGGTTTGGAAGGACAATCGTCGTTGTTGCCTCCATTATCTGGCCTGTCAAATGAACATTTTCCTTGGAAGAATTTGAGTTAGTGGATATGTTGTTCATGTATTGCTGTATGTCTACAGAGGGAACACTGGAGGGGAGGGGTATGTTGTTCATGTATTGCTGTATGTCTACAGAGGGAACACTGGAGGGGGGTATGTTGTTCATGTATTGCTGTATGTCTACAGAGGGAACACTGGAGGGAGGGGGGTATGTTGTTCATGTATTGCTGTATGTCTACAGAGGGAACACTGGAGGGGAGGGGGGTATGTTGTTCATGTATTGCTGTATGTCTACAGAGGGAACACTGGAGGGGAGGGGGGTATGTTGTTCATGTATTGCTGTATGTCTACAGAGGGAACACTGGAGGGGAGGGGGGTATGTTGTTCATGTATTGCTGTATGTCTACAGAGGGAACACTGGAGGGGGGGGGTATGTTGTTCATGTATTGCTGTATGTCTACAGAGGGAACACTGGAGGGAGGGGGTATGTTGTTCATGTATTGCTGTATGTCTACAGAGGGAACACTGGAGGGGAGGGGGGGTATGTTGTTCATGTATTGCTGTATGTCTACAGAGGGAACACTGGAGGGGAGGGGGGTATGTTGTTCATGTATTGCTGTATGTCTACAGAGGGAACACTGGAGGGGAGGGGGTATGTTGTTCATGTATTGCTGTATGTCTACAGAGGGAACACTGGAGGGGAAGGGGGGTATGTTGTTCATGTATTGCTGTATGTCTACAGAGGGAACACTGGAGGGGAGGGGGTATGTTGTTCATGTATTGCTGTATGTCTACAGAGGGAACACTGGAGGGGGTATGTTGTTCATGTATTGCTGTATGTCTACAGAGGGAACACTGGAGGGGAGGGGGGTATGTTGTTCATGTATTGCTGTATGTCTACAGAGGGAACACTGGAGGGGGTATGTTGTTCATGTATTGCTGTATGTCTACAGAGGGAACACTGGAGGGGGAGGGGGTATGTTGTTCATGTATTGCTGTATGTCTACAGAGGGAACACTGGAGGGGTTATGTTGTTCATGTATTGCTGTATGTCTACAGAGAGAACACTGAGGGGAGGGGTATGTTGTTCATGTATTGCTGTATGTCTACAGAGGGAACACTGGAGGGGGAGGGGGGTATGTTGTTCATGTATTGCTGTATGTCTACAGAGGGAACACTGGAGGGGGAGGGGGGTATGTAGAAGACCAACACAGAGAAGGAAGGGGGGACGGAACGGTGGATGGATGGGGAGGGAGGAGGGTGATCGGTCTGATCAAAGCCATGAAGAGGGCGCTCCTGTTTTGGCCAGTGGCGATGTCACGGCACCTGTAGCTCCAGGTCACGTTAAGGTTCATCAGTCAGTCCTCATCCCTCGTCTGTCACGCGCCAGCTTTCAGTCACATCATCGCCAACATCACAGACACAAATCACCCTGCCCAATGTCACCGGAAGGAAAAAGGGCATTTCTGCACAGAGAGATAAGAAGAAAGACAGTGTGTGTGTGTGTGTGTGTGTGTGTGTGTGTGTGTGTGTGTGTGTGTGTGTGTGTGTGTGTGTGTGTATGTGTGTGTGTGTATGTGTGTGTGTGTGTGTGTGTGGTGATGGTCTTTGATTTAATGTCTATTCATTAAAGTGATTTTAGACAAAATGAGTGGTGTGGGGGTAGTGACACTGGAGTGTGTGTGGGTGTCTGTGTGTGTATGTGTGTGCGTGCGTGCGTGCGTGCGTGTGTGTGTGTGTGTGTGTGTGTGTGTGTGTGTGTGTGTGTGTGTGTGTGTGTGTGTGAGATCCGGTCTCTTGATCTCAGTGTGATGGAGTGGAAAAGATTTGAAGATGAACAGAAGGAGACCGAATGAGTGCAGTTCTGTCAGGGGCTTTTCTTTCATTTACCTATTTCACTGGCGACAAGGCAGAAAGGTGGAGATGATTTAGACCAACTGGCCTCTGTCTTGTCTTGTCCAAATGTGACGTGTCTGTTGACAGGTGTGTTGTGTGTTGTATCGTTAATTGAACGGAAAGTTGAAGACGACTTGGAGCCTTTCACTTCTTTGTTCTCTGTCTCCTGAAGGGACACAAGAACACTGGAGCCAGTGGCTGCAGTATATCAACTGCTGCCATTGTCCACGTAATTGTGTGTTTTGTTGGTCACCTGATGGGTTTGTGTTCGTCCCTCTTTCAGTCTTCCTCTCCTCTGGTTTGTCTTGCTGGTGTCGCTTTTTCAGTTGGGTGTTGTGTTTATTCGTTATTGTTTTGTATTTTTGTTTTTGTTGTGTTTATTCGTTCTTGTTTTGTATTTTTGTTTTTGTTGTGTTTATTCGTTATTGTTTTGTATTTTTTGTTTTTGTTGTGTTTATTCGTTATTGTTTTGTATTTTTTGTTTTTGTTTTATTCGTTATTGTTTTGTATTTTTTGTTTTTGTTGTATTTATTCGTTATTGTTTTGTATTTTTGTTGTTGTTTTATTCGTTATTGTTTTGTATTTTTTGTTTTTGTTGTGTTTATTCGTTATTGTGTTGTATTTTTTGTTTTTTTGTATTTATTCGTTATTGTTTTGTATTTTTGTTTTTTTTTGTTGTGTTTATTCGTTATTGTTTTGTATTTTTTGTTTTTGTTGTGTTTATTCGTTATTGTTTTGTATTTTTTGTTTTTGTTGTGTTTATTCGTTATTGTGTTGTATTTTTGTTTTTGTTGTATTTATTCGTTATTGTTTTGTATTTTTGTTTTGTTTTTGTTGTGTTTATTCGTTATTGTTTTGTATTTTTTGTTTTTGTTGTGTTTATTCGTTATTGTTTTGTATTTTTTGTTTTTGTTGTGTTATTCGTTATTGTGTTGTATTTTTTGTTTTTGTTGTATTTATTCGTTATTGTTTTGTATTTTGTTTTGTTTTTGTTGTATTTATTCGTTATTGTTTTGTATTTTTGTTTTGTTTTTGTTGTATTTATTCGTTATTGTTTTGTATTTTTTTTTTTTTTTTTTTGGTTTCATTTCTGCACTGCTGTTGTGTCACTACCCCCACACCACTCATTTCATCTCTCCAACACACCTGTGTCACTACCACCCACACCACTCATTTCATCTCTCCAACACACTTGTGTCACTACCCCCACACCACTCATTTCATCTCTCCAACACACCTGTGTCACTACCCCACACCACTCATTTCATCTCTCCAACACATCTGTGTCACTACCCACACACTCATTTCATCTCTCCAACACACCTGTGTCACTACCCCACCCACTCATTTATTCTTCCAACACACTGTGTCACTACCAACTCATTTCATCTCTCCAACACCTTGTGTCACTACCCCACACCACTCATTTCATCTCTCCAACACACCTGTGTCACTTACCCCACACCACTCATTTCATCTCTCCAACACACCTGTGTCATACCCCACACACTCATTTCATCTCTCCACACACCTGTGTCACTACCCCACACCACTCATTTCATCTCTCCAACACACCTGTGTCACTACCCACACCACTCATTTCATCTCTCCAACACACCTGTGTCACTACCCCACACCACTCATTTCATCTCTCAACACACCTGTGTCACTACCCACACCACTCATTTCATCTCTCCAACACACCTGTGTCACTACCCCCACACCACTCATTTCATCTCTCCAACACACCTGTGTCACTACCCCACACCACTCATTTCATCTCTCCAACACACCTGTGTCACTACCCCACACCACTCATTTCATCTCTCCAACCACACCTGTGTCACTACCCCCACACCACTCATTTCATCTCTCCATCAACTCTGTGTCACTACCCACACCACTCATTTCTCTCTCCAACACCCTGTGTCACTACCCCCACACACACTATTCATCTCTCCAACACACCTGTGTCACTACCCCACACCACTCATTTCATCTCTCCAACACACCCTGTGTCACTACCCCCACCACTCATTTCATTTCTCCAACACACCTGTGTCACTACCCCCACACCACTCATTTCATCTCTCCAACACACCTCCTGTGTCACTACCCCCACACCACTCATTTCATCTGTCCAACACACCTCCTGTGTCACTACCCCCACACCACTCATTTCATCTCTCCAACACACCTGTGTCACTACCCCCACACCACTCATTTCATCTCTCCAACACACCTCCTGTGTCACTACCCCAACACCACTCATTTCATCTCCCCAACACACCTGTGTCACTACCCACACACCACTCATTTCATCTCTCCAACACACCTGTGTCACTACCCTCAGACCACTCATTTCATCTCTCCAACACACCTCCTGTGTCACTACCCCCAAACCACTCATTTCATCTCTCCAACACACCTGTGTCACTACCCCACACCATTCATTTCATCTCTCCAACACACCTGTGTCACTACCCGCACTACACTCATTTCATCTCTCCAACACACCTGTGTCACTACCCCCACACCACTCATTTCATCTCTCCAACACACCTCCTGTGTCACTACCCCAGACCACTCATTTCATCCCACCAACACACCTCCTGTGTCACTACCCCGACACCACTCGTTTCATCTCTCCAACACACCTCCTGTGTCACTACCCCACACCACTCATTTCATCTCTCCAACACACCTCCTGTGTCACTACCCCACACCACTCATTTCATCTCTCCAACACACCTGTGTCACTACCCCCACACCACTCATTTCATCTCTCCAACACACCTGTGTCACTACCCCCACACCACTCATTTCATCTCTCCAACACACCTCCTGTGTCACTACCCCCATACCACTCATTTCATCTCTCCAACACACCTCCTGTGTCACTACCCCCACACCACTCGTTTCTTCTTTCCAGCACACCTGTGTCACTACCCCCACACCACTCGTTTCATCTCTCCAACACACCTGTGTCACTACCCCCACACCACTCATTTCAGCTCTCCAACACACCTGTGTCACTACCCCCACACCACTCGTTTCATCTCTCCAACACACCTGTGTCACTACCCCCACACCACTCATTTCATCTCAAACACACCTGTGTCACTACCCCCACACCACTCATTTCATCTCTCCAACACACCTGTGTCACTACCCCCACACCACTCATTTCATCTCTCCAACACACCTGTGTCACTACCCCCACACCACTCATTTCATCTCTCCAACACACCTGTATCACTACCCCACACCACTCATTTCATCTCTCCAACACACCTCCTGTGTCACTACCCCTTCACCACTCATTTCATTTCTCCAACACACCTCCTGTGTCACTACTCCCACACCACTCATTTCATCTCTCCAACACACCACCTGTGTCACTACCCCCACACCACTCGTTTCATCTCTCCAACACACCTGTGTCACTACCCCACACCACTCGTTTCATCTCTCCAACACACCTGTGTCACTACCCCCATACCACTCATTTCATCTCTCCAACACACCTCCTCTGTCACTATCCCCACACCACTCATTTCATCTCTCCAACACACCTCCTGTGTCACTACCCCCACACCACTCATTTTATCTCTCCAACACACCTCCTGTGTCACTACCCCCACACCACTCATTTCATCTCTCCAACACACCTCCTGTGTCACTACCCCCACACCACTCATTCCATCTCTCCAACAACCTGTGTCACTACCCCCACACCACTCATTTCATCTCTCCAACACACCTGTGTCACTACCCCCACACCACTCATTTCATCTCTCCAACACACCTCTTGTATCACTACCCCACACCACTCATTTCATCTCTCCAACACACCTGTGTCACTACCCCCACACCACTCATTTCATCTCTCCAACACACCTGTGTCACTACCCCCACACCACTCATTTCATCTCTCCAACACACCTGTGTCACTACCCCCACACCACTCATTTCATCTCTCCAACACACCTCCTGTGTCACTACCCCCACACCACTCATTTAATCTCTCCGACACACCACCTGTGTCACTACCCCTACACCACTCATTTCATCTCTCCAACACACCTCCTGTGTCACTACCCCCACACCACTCATTTCATCTCTCCAAAACACCACCTGTGTCACTACCCCCACACCACTCGTTTCATCTCTCCAACACACCTCCTGTGTCACTACCCCACACCACTCGTTCCATCTCTCCAACACACTTGTGTCACTACCCCCACACCACTCATTCCATCTCTCCAACACACCTGTGTCACTACCCCCACACCACTCATTCCATCTCTCCAACACACCTGTGTCACTACCCCACACCACTCATTCCATCTCTCCAACACACCTGTGTCACTACCCCCACACCACTCATTCCACTCTCCAACAACCTGTGTCACTACCCCACACCACTCATTTCATCTCTCCAACACACCTCCTGTGTCACTACCCCCACACCACTCATTTAATCTCTCCGACACACCACCTGTGTCACTACCCCCACACCACTCGTTTCATCTCTCCAACACACCTCCTGTGTCACTACCCCCACACCACTCATTCCATCTCTCCAACACACCTGTGTCACTACCCCCACACCACTCATTCCATATCTCCAACACACCTGTGTCACTACCCCCACACCACTCATTCCATCTCTCCAACACACCTGTGTCACTACCCCCACACCACTCATTTCATCTCTCCAACACACCTGTGTCACTACCCCCACACCACTCATTCCACTCTCCAACACACCTGTGTCACTACCCCCACACCACTCATTCCACTCTCCAACACACCTGTGTCACTACCCCACACCACTCATTCCACTCTCCAACACACCTGTGTCACTACCCCCACACCACTCATTCCACTCTCCAACACACCTGTGTCACTACCCCCACACCACTCATTCCACTCTCCAACACACCTGTGTCACTACCCCCACACCACTCATTCCACTCTCCAACACACCTGTGTCACTACCCCACACCACTCATTCCACTCTCCAACACACCTCCACACCATGGACACTAAAGTCACCATGACAGCATGCATGCAGGGCCATAAAATCTGGACAGGTTTTCACGATACTCTCGGATGGTGAGAAAGGTGATGATAATGGTGATGTTATACAGTTTCCTTTAGGATAGACTGTATGATAGGGCTGTACACTAGTGTAGGACAGACTGTATGATAGGGCTGTACACTAGTGTACTTTAAGACAGACTATGATAGGGCTGTACACTAGTGTAGGACAGACTGTATGATAGGACTGTATACTAGTGTAGGACAGACTGTATGATAGGACTGTACACTAGTGTACTTTAGGACAGACTGTATGATAGGACTGTACACTAGTGTAGGACAGACTGTATGATAGGACTGTACACTAGTGTAGGACAGACTGTATGATAGGACTGTACACTAGTGTAGGACAGACTGTATGATAGGACTGTACACTAGTGTAGGACAGACTGTATGATAGGGCTGTACACTAGTGTAGGACAGACTGTATGATAGGGCTGTACACTAGTGTAGGATAGACTGTATGATAGGACTGTACACTAGTGTAGGACAGACTGTATGATAGGACTGTACACTAGTGTAGGACAGACTGTATGATAGGACTGTACACTAGTGTAGGACAGACTGTATGATAGGGCTGTACACTAGTGTAGGACAGACTGTATGATAGGGCTGTACACTAGTGTAGGATAGACTGTATGATAGGGCTGTACACTAGTGTAGGATAGACTGTATGATAGGGCTGTACACTAGTGTAGGACAGACTGTATGATAGGGCTGTACACTAGTGTAGGACAGACTGTATGATAGGGCTGTACACTAGTGTAGGATAGACTGTATGATAGGGCTGTACACTAGTGTAGGACAGACTGATGATAGGGCTGTACACTAGTGTACTTTAGGACAGACTATGATAGGGCTGTACACTAGTGTAGGACAGACTGTATGATAGGACTGTACACTAGTGTAGGACAGACTGTATGATAGGGCTGTACACTAGTGTAGGACAGACTGAATGATAGGGCTGTACACTAGTGTAGGACAGACTGTATGATAGGACTGTACACTAGTGTAGGACAGACTGTATGATAGGGCTGTACACTCGTGTAGGACAGACTGTATGATAGGGCTGTACACTAGTGTAGGACAGACTGTATGATAGGACTGTACACTAGTGTAGGACAGACTGTATGATAGGGCTGTACACTAGTGTAGGATAGACTGTATGATAGGGCTGTACACTAGTGTAGGACAGACTGTATGATAGGACTGTACACTAGTGTAGGACAGACTGTATGATAGGACTGTACACTAGTGTAGGACAGACTGTATGATAGGGCTGTACACTAGTGTAGGACAGACTGTATGATAGGACTGTACACTAGTGTAGGACAGACTGTATGATAGGACTGTACACTAGTGTAGGACAGACTGTATGATAGGACTGTACACTAGTGTAGGACAGACTGTATGATAGGGCTGTACACTCGTGTAGGACAGACTGTATGATAGGGCTGTACACTAGTGTAGGACAGACTGTATGATAGGGCTGTACACTAGTGTAGGATAGACTGTATGATAGGGCTGTACACTAGTGTAGGACAGACTGATGATAGGGCTGTACACTAGTGTACTTTAGGACAGACTATGATAGGGCTGTACACTAGTGTAGGACAGACTGTATGATAGGACTGTACACTAGTGTACTTTAGGACAGACTATGATAGGGCTGTACACTAGTGTAGGACAGACTTATGATAGGGCTGTACACTAGTGTACTTTAGGACAGACTATGATAGGGCTGTACACTAGTGTAGGACAGACGTATGATAGGGCTGTACACTAGTGTAGGACAGACTGTATGACAGGGCTGTACACTAGTGTACTTTAGGACAGACTATGATAGGCTGTACACTAGTGTACTTTAGGACAGACTATGATAGGACTGTATACTAGTGTAGGACAGACTGTATGATAGGGCTGTACACTAGTGTACTTTATGACAGACTATGATAGGACTGTACACTAGTGTAGGACAGACTGTATGATAGGGCTGTACACTAGTGTAGGACAGACTGTATGACAGGGCTGTACACTAGTGTACTTTAGGACAGACTGTGACAGGGCTGTACGCTAGTGTACTTTATGAATACATCCTGGCCTCAACCAGGCCTGAGAGAGAGAGATGGAGAGAGAGAGAGACACCTGCGATGCTGGCAGAAAGAAATTGAGCAACACCCTGAATGATGCGTCCGTAAAGT
>JAPXFY010000023.1:68563231-68568231 GCA_030674185.1 Monoplex corrugatus
ATGTAATGAATCCCTTGTCAGCAAACTACAAATTGTAAGAGAATAGCAGCACGTCTGTTGGCAATGGCTCCTGTCAGCTTTCAGTCTCTCGTCTTTAAACAGGTTTCACTTCCGTTCCGCCACGAGACCTCGTAGTAACACATGGCTCTCCTCCCCCTCCCTTCCTAAAAAAAAACAACAACAACAAACAAAACAAAAAACAAACAAGAGAAGTCAGAAAATGGGGACTACTTTTGATGATTTTTGCAACACTTCTCTCTCTCTCTCTCTCTCTCTCACTCTGTCTCTCTGTCTCTCTTTGTCTGTCTGTCTGTCTGTCTGTCTGTCTCTGTCTCTGTCTCTCCCTCCCCCCAAAAGGGGGACTACTTTTGATGATTGTTGCAACACTTGGCCCTCTCCCTCTCCCCCTCCCCCCCCCCCCAAACAAGAGAAGGCAGAAAAGGTTGACTACTTTTGATGGTTGTTACTGTGGCTCTGGCGAAAGCTTTGAGCCGGGATAACATTGGGCTTGACGGGTTTCGTTTTTACTAGCGCTTAAGTTACGGGGACTTAAGAATGAAGGAGTCGCTTTCTTTTGAAAGTAGGGGAGGAGGGGGCGGAGGGGGAAGGTGTGTTAGGGGGTGGGGAGGGATGGACTTTTTCATTGATAAGTTATTGGCCCGCCGCTAGGGGGCCTGCAAGTCAAGATGGCCGCATGGAGTGACTGGTGCGTATAATGTGGGGTAGGTGTATGTGTCAGGCGTAAAACTCATACACTGCCTTCCCCCCCCCTCCCTCCCCCCCCCACGGCCAATCCGAACTCTAACCTGATCCCCATTTCTTGCTTCCTCCCATCCTGCTGTGCCTCCCCAGTCCTGCTCAGTGAGCCCGTGTGCTGTTGGAGGGGATGCCCTTTGGTGTTGTGATTAAGTGGTCAGTGTGTGGGGGGATCCCTATGTCCTTGTTGATTGGGTGGTGCTGGTGTGGTGAGGGGGGGGATTGACACTGATTGTCTTGTGGATTAAGGGTGTGTGGTGAGGGGGGGATTGACACATGATTGTCTTGTGGATTAAGGGTCATGTTTGTGGTGAGGGGGGATTGACACATGATTGTCTTGTGGATTAAGGGTCAGTGTGGTGATGGGGGGGATTGACACATGATTGTCTTGTGGATTAAGGGTCAGTGTGGTGATGGGGGGGATTGACACATGATTGTCTTGTGGATTAAGGGTCACGTGTGGTGAGGGGGGGATTGACACATGATTGTCTTGTGGAATTAAGGGTCAGTGTGGTGATGGGGTGGATTGACACATGATTGTCTTGTGGATTAAGGGTCACGGTGTGTGGAGGGGGGGATTGACACATGATTGTCTTGTGGATTAAGGGTAGTCTACGGTGGGTGGTGAGGGGGGGATTGACACATGATTGTCTTGTGGATTAAGGGACACGTACTGTGCTGGTGTGATGAGGGGGGGGGATTGACACATGATTGTCTTGTGGATTAAGGGTCACGTGTGGTGAGGGGGGGATTGACACATGATTGTCTTGTGGATTAAGGGACACGTACTGTGCTGGTGTGGTGAGGGGGGGATTGACACATGATTGTCTTGTGGATTAAGGGTCACGTGTGGTGAGGGGGGATTGACACATGATTGTCTTGTGGATTGTCTGTATCCTCCATCACCGTGTCTGTCCACTTGATGCACCTGTGCTGTCGCCATTTTTTGTAAATAGAAATTTGTCCTCCGCCTGGAATGGAACACGCGCTAAGAAGGACCTGATATCGTGTGGATCTGACATGCATGTTTAAGCCTTACGCCATGATCAGTTTTGGTCTTTTCCTTCACATGCATCAGTGCTGTCAATCATCAACGGAATTTATTCTCAGCGCGGAAAACGTGAAACTAAAAACCAGTCGTAACTGACTTCTTTGTGATGTCATCGTGCGTACGAAGCTCTTTACTGTGTATGTGCGTGGATCATCTTCTTTCTTCCCCCAAACTTACTGAGGAATGTACGAGCCAGAAAAAAACAACAACATGAACATAAAATCAGAATGCGTATTTAATTCAACCAGAGAAGACATGCACAAATATTCGGCCAATGGCTTTTTGTTGAGCATAAAGATAAGATGACAAACAAACTAACAACAAATACGAAAATGTGAAGAAAAAAACCCACAATGTTCCTGCTGCTTCCTCCAGTGAGAGGAAAGGACTAACAACAACAACAACAACAACGACAACAACAACAACAACAACAACAAACAGGAGAAAAAACACACAAAACAACGTTATGACACTTCCACTTTGGTTGGCAGGATATCAATGGCCGTTTGTGTTCTACTGTCTGATATCAAAGGAAAGGGAAGCACAATCTAGGATTGGTGTCACTGTTCTATAGGATTGGTGTCATTGTTCTATAGGATTGATGTCACTGTTCTATAGGATTGGTGTCACTGTTCTATAGGATTGGTGTCACTGTTCTATAGGATTGGTGTCACAGTTCTATAGGATTGGTGTCACTGTTCTATAGGATTAGTGTCATGTTCTATAGGATTGGTCTGTTCTATAGGATTGGTGTCACTATTCCGTGGGATTAGTCTCACTGTTCTATAGGATTAGTCTCACTGTTCTATAGGATTAGTCTCATTGTTCCTCAGGATTAGTTTCACTGTTCTATAGGATTAGTCTCATTGTTCTATAGGATTGGTCTGTTCTATAGGATTAGTCTCACTGTTCTATAGGATTAGTCTCACTGTTCTATAGGATTAGTCTCACTGTTCTATAGGATTAGTCTCACTGTTCTATAGGATTAGTCTCACTGTTCTATAGGATTAGTCTCACTGTTCTATAGGATTAGTCTCACGGTTCTTTAGGATTAGCCTCACTGTTCTATAGGATTAGTCTCATGGTTCTTTAGGATTAGTCTCACTGTTCTATAGGATTAGTCTCATTGTTCTTTAGGATTAGTCTCACTGTTCTATAGGATTAGTCTCACTGTTCTATAGGATTAGTCTCACTGTTCTATAGGATTAGTCTCACTGTTCTATAGGATTAGTCTCACTGTTCTGTAGGATTAGTCTCACTGTTCTATAGGATTAGACTCATTGGTCTATAGGATTAGACTCATTGGTCTATAGGATTAGACTCATTGGTTTATAGGATTAGTCTCACTGTTCTATAGGATTAGTCTCACTGTTCTGTAGGATTAGTCTCACTGTTCTATAGGATTAGACTCATTGGTCTATAGGATTACACTCATTGGTCTATAGGATTAGACTCATTGGTCTATAGGATTAGTCTCACTGTTCTATAGGATTAGTCTCACTGTTCTATAGGATTAGTCTCAGTTTTATAGGATTAGTCTCATTGTTCTTTAGGATTATTCTCATTGTTCTGTAGGATTAGTCTCACTGTTCTTTAGGATTAGTCTCACTGTTCTTTAGGATTTGTCTCTTTTTTGGGGGGGGGGGGGATTAGTCGCACTGTTCTTTAGGATTAGTCTTATTGTTCTCTAGGATTAGTCTCATTGTTCTTTAGGATTAGTCTCACTTTTCTTTAGGATTAGTCTCTTTTTGGGGGGATTAGTCTCACTGTTCTTTAGGATTAGTCTCACTGTTCTTTAGGATTAGTCTAATTGTTCTTTAGGATTAGTCTCACTGTTCTATAGGATTAATCTCATTGTTCTATAGGATTAGTCTCACTGTTCTATAGGATTAGTCTCATTGTTATATAGGATTGGTCTCATTGTTCTATAGGATTAGTCTCACTGTTCTATAGGATTGGTCTCATTGTTCTATAGGATTAGTCTCACTGTTCTATAGGATTAATCTCATTGTTCTATAGGATTAATCTCACTGTTCTATAGGATTAATCTCATTGTTCTATAGGATTAGTCTCATTGTTCCGTAGCATTGGTATCATTGTTCTGTCATTGACTTTGCGCCCTGTGCTGTTAACACTCAGGTTGGTCAACTATCAACCGTCGGCCAGCGTTGTTTTGCTGTCTCAGGACCGTCAGCCTGGAATACAGTTCCACTCTCCCTTCGCCTAACACCTTACCCTTTCTGCTTTTAAATCCAGTTTGAAAGCCCACCTCTATCCCGACAATGCATTGTACGACTGCCTCTCTCAGTTTGTGTAGGTCTTTTTGTGTGTTGAAATGTAGTCTGCCTTGATTACACGCCTATATATGGTGCGTGAATGCGCTTTGATTTGAATTCTCAAGATTTGGCCCCATACAAATAGTCTGATTTTTATTCTTATTCTTCTTGTTATTAGTATTATTATTGTTGTTGTTGTTGTTCTTATCATTGTTATTATCATCGTCGTCGTCGTCGTCGTCATCATCATCATCATCATCATCATCAACAACAGCATTAATAATATTAATGTTGTTATTATTAATATTATTGTTATTGTTATTATTATTGATGTAATTATTATTATTATTACTATCATTATTATTATTATTATGATTATTATTATTATCATTATTATTCACAATAGTCTCAGTGACATGTCACAATGGAGTCAGTAGCATGAGTGACATGTACAATGAAGTTTGTGACATTACACCATGAAGTTAGTTTCATAATTCAACATAGTGATATTTCACAGTGAAGTTAGTGATATTTCACAGTGAAGTTAGTGATATTTCACAGTGAAGTTAGTGATATTTCACAGTGAAGTTAGTGACATGTCACGATGACGTTAGTGATATTTCACAGTGAAGTTAGTGACATGTCACGATGAAGTTGGTGATATTTCACAATGAAGTTAGTCACACGTCACGATGACGTTAGTGATATTTCACGATTAAAGTTAGTGACATGTCACGATGACGTTAGTGATATTTCACGATTAAAGTTAGTGACATGACACAGTGAAGACAGAACCATTTCACGATTGAAGTTAGTGACATCATAAATGAAGTTAGTGACAGCATAAAATCCACGCTAACGCTCTTTGTTCTGCGCACTTTGTTGCGTGGTGGTGGGGTCGCAGTTCAGGTTCAGAG
>JAPXFY010000023.1:68573231-68578231 GCA_030674185.1 Monoplex corrugatus
TGTGTGTGTGTGTGTCTGTGTATGTGTATGTGTATATGGTGTGTGTGTGTGTGTCTGTGTATGTGTATGTGTGTATATGGTGTGTGTGTGTGTCTGTGTATGTGTGCGTGTGTGTGTGTGTGTGTGTCTCTGGTGTGTGTGTATGTGTGTGTGTTTGTGTGTGTGTATGTGTGTATTTGTGTGTGTGTGTTTGTGTATGTGTCTGTGTGTGTATATGTGCGTGTGTTTGTGTCTGTCTGTCTGTCTGTGTGTATGTGTGTGTATGTGTGTGTATGTGTGTGTATGTGGTATGTATGTATGTATGTATGTATGTATGTGTGTGTGTGTGTGTGTGTGTGTGTGTATGTGTGTGTGTGTGTATGTATGTGTGTGTGTGTACGAACGCGCGCATGAGCCAACAATTGTTTGACACAATCTGCCACTTAAAGAAAGGAAATCTTTTTATATTTTTGTTTTGTATGCAACTCTCTCTGTCTCTCTCTGTCTCTCTCTTTCTCTCTCTCTCTTTCTCTCTCTCTCTCTGTCTCTTTCTCTCTCTCTTCCTCCTCATGCATCCTCCTGTGTGTGTTCAATGAGGGTTTTTGTTGTCAGCTACAGTGACTCAGCCTGTTAGGCCAAATGGACAAGGCAGGAAGGATAGTGTTACATCATTTGCACATGGACAAAAACGACAAGCTTGACAGCAAGACAGTCAGGCCAGGGCAGGACACATCTGTTATACAACTTTCACAGGACAACATACACCACCAATCCATCCGCTTCCTCTTCATTTTTCTTGAAAAAGAAATATATATACAAAAATTATGCACCACACACAAATAGGTCAAAACCACTCACTTTAAAGTGCGTTTTTAAAGTGAGTGGTTTTGACCTATTTGTGTGTGGTGCATAATTTTTGTATATATATATTTTTTTCAAGAAAAATGAAGAGTATTTCCAACACCACAATGGCAAAGATATTCCATATTGTGAATTCTAAAAGCCATCGGCTTCCCTTCCTGGGCTTTGACTGACTGCCAGGAACAATTGGATTTTCTCTGTTTTAGTGATCTCTGGAATGAGCGAGTGAATGAATGAATGAATGAATGAACGAATGAATGAACAAATGAATGAATGAATGAATGATATGCTGTTAGGACATGGTGGCTCTTTCACGTGTGAAGAATGGGGGAGGGGGAGAGAGTGGAGGGAAGAAGATATCACATATTGTTTATATAACATGAATGTTTGACAATTACACTGAGGTTTTTTTGTTTTTGTTTTTTTGATTTCATCACTTGACTGGATAACTGAGTCATAAAGTCAATCAGCGGTCTTCACATCACAGGGCCATTCATGGTCATGACGTCATTGATACAGGGCCGTTCATGGTCATGATGTCATTGATACAGGGCCGTTCATGGTCATGACGTCATTGATACAGGGTCATTCATGGTCATGACGTCATCGACACAGGGTCATTCATGGTCATGACGTCATCGACACAGGGCCATTCATGGTCATGACGTCATTGATAAGGCTCATTCATGGTCATGACGTCATCGACACAGGGCCATTCATGGTCATGACGTAATTGACACAGGGTCATCCATGGTCATGACGTCATCGACACAAGGCCATTCTTGGTCATGACGTCATTGACACAGGGCCATTTGTGGCCGTCACATCATTGACACAGGGCCATTCATGGTCATGACGTCGTTGATATAGGGCCATTCATGGCCGTCACATCATTGACACAGGGCCATTCATAGCCATGACATCACAGGCCATATCATATCTTACACAACAGCACGAGTATCACTGTAGGTCTTCACCAAGACAGAGGCTGACGTTATGTGGACCACACCAGCTGACGTACGGTACATATAGCATGACAGCAGACACAATGTAGGCGACACGTTGAGCTGTTGGTCAGGACCAATGTGTGCTTTGCTGTCAGTGTTAGTACTGAGTTTCAGCTGTTGGTCAGGACCAGTGTGTGCTTTGCTGTCATGTTAGTACTGAGTTGTTAGCTGTTGGTCAGGACAAGTGTGTGCTTTGCTGTCATGTTAGTACTGAGTTGTTAGCTGTTGGTCAGGACAAGTGTGTGCTTTGTGTCAGTGTTAGTACTGAGTTGTCAGCTGTTGGTCAGGACAAGTGTGTGCTTTGCTGTCAGTGTAGTACTGAGTGTTAGCTGTTGGTCAGGACAAGTGTGTGCTTTGCTGTCAGTGTTAGTACTGAGTTGTCAGCTGTTGGTCAGGACAAGTGTGTGCTTTGCTGTCAGTGTTAGTACTGAGTTGTCAGCTGTTGGTCAGGACCAGTGTGTGCTTTGCTGTCAGTGTTAGTACTGAGTTGTCAACTGTTGGTCAGGACCAGTGTGTGCTTTGCTGTCAGTGTTAGTACTGAGTTGTCAGCTGTTGGTCAGGACAAGTGTGTGCTTTGCTGTCAGTGTTAGTACTGAGTTGTCAGCTGTTGGTCAGGACAAGTGTGTGCTTTGCTGTCAGTGTTTGTACTGAGTTGTTAGCTGTTGGTCAGGACAAGTGTGTGCTTTGTGTCAGTGTTAGTGCTGAGTTGTCAGCTGTTGGTCAGGACAAGTGTGTGCTTTGCTGTCAGTGTTAGTACTGAGTTGTCAGCTGTTGGTCAGGACAAGTGTGTGCTTTGCTGTCAGTGTTAGTACTGAGTTGTTAGCTGTTGGTCAGGACCAGTGTGTGCTTTGCTGTCAGTGTTAGTACTGAGTTGTTAGCTGTTGGTCAGGACAAGTCTGTGCTTTGTTGTCAGTGTTAGTACTGAGTTGTTAGCTGTTGGTCAGGACCATGTGTGCTTTGCTGTCAGTGTTAGTACTGAGTTGTTAGCTGTTGGTCAGGACCAGTGTGTGCTTTGCTGTCAGTGTTAGTACTGAGTTGTCAGCTGTTGGTCAGGACAAGTGTGTGCTTTGCTGTCAGTGTTAGTACTGAGTTGTTAGCTGTTGGTCAGGACAAGTGTGTGCTTTGCTGTCAGTGTTAGTACTGAGTTGTTAGCTGTTGGTCAGGACCAGTGTGTTCTTTGCTGTCAGTGTTAGTACTGAGTTGTTAGCTGTTGGTCAGGACAAGTGTGTGCTTTGCTGTCAGTGTTAGTACTGAGTTGTTAGCTGTTGGTCAGGACCAGTGTGTGCTTTGCTGTCAGTGTTAGTACTGAGTTGTTAGCTGTTGGTCAGGACCAGTGTGTGCTTTGCTGTCAGTGTTAGTACTGAGTTGTCAGCTGTTGGTCAGGACAAGTGTGTGCTTTGCTGTCAGTGTTAGTACTGAGTTGTTAGCTGTTGGTCAGGACAAGTGTGTGCTTTGCTGTCAGTGTTAGTACTGAGTTGTTAGCTGTTGGTCAGGACCAGTGTGTGCTTTGCTGTCAGTGTTAGTACTGAGTTGTTAGCTGTTGGTCAGGACAAGTGTGTGCTTTGTTGTCAGTGTTAGTACTGAGTTGTTAGCTGTTGGTCAGGACCAGTGTGTGCTTTGCTGTCAGTGTTAGTACTGACTTGACACCATGCTGACTGATATGAAACACGTCGATGATAAAGCGTTCCACCCTTGTTGGTGATGACTTGTGCAGTCTTCAGTGTAGCACTGACAGATGTCGTCTGCTGCCTTCTACAGTACAGCTGTCCTGCTTGCTTCCAGTCCACTCAGGGACTACACTTTGTGTTTATCATGGCACTCAGGGAGGTTACCTTTGCACTCACCTTTTTTTTTTTTCGTTCCATTTTCTCCGCTACCTTAATGGCCACAGAAGCTGGCACGCTGTTTCGTATGCAGTGATGATGATGTCGATGAGGATGATAATCATGATGCTATGGAGTTCCATCTAGGATTGAGACTGCGTGACAGGGGGCTGTGCTCTACGCTTACTATCATAATATATCCTGGCGTCAACCAGGACCGAGAGATACAGACACCTGTGGTGCTGGTCAGAAGATTTGAGCAACACCCTCAATGACGCATCTGTAAAGTAGATGAGACTCGACTGTGTGGTTCCAGTCTTCCCAATGAGCCCATAGCACGCCCAACTCTGGGAAGGAGATGGTTAGAGCCGAAAAATCCCACAATGGTTTTTGAAGGGACTGATGGCGATTCGAACCCACAATCTTCCAGTCAGTAGTCAGTTGCCTTAACCACTACACCAGGGCGACTGGTTCAGAGATTACACTTAGTTGTTCACACGGACAGAGGCTCAGCCAGTAGTCACCCTCCATTGGTAAATATCTGTAATCAATTGTCATTCACTCAGGCGACCAAATACCTGTCTTTTAGAATGGTCATTTGTATAGAAACCAAGGACAGAAAATCCTTGAAGTTGTGTGCCTTTCCTCTGGAATCATTCTATCGGTGCTCCTGGCAGCAACAACAGGAAGAGTTTGTCCTCAAACAGACACAATCCACTTGTTCCAAATCATTGTTTGCCTGAATTTATCCTAGCACTGTTTTACTCCCCCCCTCCTTCTCCATTGCACCCTCCCCTCCCCTCCCCCTGCATTGATTGCTGTGTTGTCAGAGATTATTCAGGCAGACAGCGGCAGATGGGGGGGGGGGGGGGGAGGGGGGGGACGACGTTGATGACACGTGCCTGTGATTAGTCACAGTCTTCTCACCTTCCTTCTGGAAACAAACGCTTTGTGATTATCCATTACGCACACACACACACACACACACACACACACACACACACACACACACACACACACACACACACACACACACACACACACAACACACACACACACACACACAACACACACACAACACACACGCACGCACACACACATACACATATATACACAGATACACACACACACACACCACTACCACCACCATCACCACACATACACACACACGTGCGCGTGTGCGCAAACACAAAGACACACGCACACATACAAACATATATATATATACACACACACCAACACAAACACAACACAACACAACATACAAACACATTCACACATATATACACACATACACACGCACATGGCGATAGAGCGACAGTCATTATCA
>JAPXFY010000023.1:68585731-68598231 GCA_030674185.1 Monoplex corrugatus
GGAAGAGAGACAAGCAAGTGTTTGTGAGCCGAGCAGAGCAGTGATTAGAAGAAGGGGGTGTAATAGAAGGTTGTAAGCGGGTGGCCAAAAACACAGCAATGACAGGCTGGGTGCAATCCACCCGTATAATCAGTGGTCTTTAGGCTGGCAATACTATCCGCTCCCCAAGCCCCGTACTGCTCCGCCATTGGATGAACGCCACGCTTCAAAGACGGCCTGCTGAAAGACAACCGGCTTTTTGTCCCGGGCCGGAAATGACGGGCAAGCCAACCTCCTGTTGCCCGCTTTCTACGCTGTCTGGAAGGGACGGGGGTGAGGGTGGGGGGTGGATGAAGGTGGGTGGGTGGAGGATAATGGTGACAGGAAACAACAACAAACAAAAAGCAAGTGTCACACACACAGAGTCTCTCTCTCTCTCTCTCTCTCTCTCTCTCTCTCTCTCTCTCTCTCACACACACACACACAACATACACACACACACACAGTCTCTCTCTCTCTCTCTCTCTCACACACACACACACACACACAACACACACACACGTCTCTCTCTCTCTCTCTCTCACACACACACACACACACACAGTCTCTCCTCTCTCTCTCTCACACACACACACACGCATACACACACACAGTCCTCTTCTCTCTCTCCTCTCACACAACACACATACAACACACACACACACACTCACACACAGAGTCACACACACACGCACACATACATACACATACGCACAACACGCGCACACACACACACTCACACACACATACACACACTCACACACACATACACACACACAATACGCACACACATACAAATACACACACACGCACACACACACATACACACAACACACATACACACACACACATGACCATTCACGTCCAGTTATACACAGCAGGGGGATGGGGGGTCACTGTGTAGATGCTGGTCAAGACTGGTCATTAGGGCTCAGTGTTTTGCGCTTAAAATAGTATTAAAAACACTGTAATGTGCTATAAATAGTATTAAACACACTGTAATGTGCTATAAATAGTATTAAAAACACTGTAATGTGCTATAAATAGTATTAAAAAACACTGTAATGTACTATAAATAGTATTAAAAACACTGTAATGTGCTATAAAAGTATTTAAAAACCACTGTAATGTGCTATAAATAGTATTAAAAACACTGTAATGTGCTATAAATAGTATTAAAAACACTGTAATGTGCTATAAATAGTATTAAAAACCACTATACTGTGCTATAAATACTATTAAAACCACTGTCATGAAATACAAATGGTATTGAAATACAAAGGACATTGAAATACAAAGGTATGACAGTGAAATACAAAGGACATTGAAATACAAAGGTATTGAAATACAAAGGGTATTGACAGTGAAATACAAAGGACATTGAAATACAAAGGAAGTGAAATACAAAGGACAGTGAAATACAAAGGACATTGAAATACAAAGGACAGTGAAATACAAAGGACAGTGAAATACAAAGGACATTGAAATACAAAGGACAGTGAAATACAAAGACAGTGAAATACAAAGGACATTGAAATACAAAGGACATTGAAATACAAAGGACAGTGAAATACAAAGGACAGTGAAATACAAAGGACAGTGAAATACAAAGGACAGTGAAATACAAAGGACAGTGAAATACAAAGGACAGTGAAATACAAAGGACATTGAAATACAAAGTACAGTGAAATACAAAGGACATTGAAATACAAAGGGTATTGACAGTGAAATACAAAGGACATTGAAATACAAAGGACAGTGAAATACAAAGGAGTGAAATACAAAGGACATGAAATACAAAGGACATTGAAATACAAAGTACAGTGAAATACAAAGGACAGTGAAATACAAAGGACATTGAAATACAAAGGACAGTGAAATACAAAGTACAGTGAAATACAAAGGACAGTGAAATACAAAGGACAGTGAAATACAAAGGACATTGAATACAAAGGACAGTGAAATACAAAGGACAGTGAAATACAAAGACAGTGAAATACAAAGAACATTGAAATACAAAGGACAGTGAAATACAAAGGACATTGAAATACAAAGGACAGTGAAATACAAAGGACAGTGAAATACAAAGGACATTGAAATACAAAGGACATGAAATACAAAGGACAGTGAAATACAAAGGACAGTGAAATACAAAGGACAGTGAAATACAAAGGACAGTGAAATACAAAGGACATTGAAATACATAGGACAGTGAAATACAAAGGACAGTGAAATACAAAGGACATTGAAATACAAAGGACAGTGAAATACAAAGGACAGTGAAATACAAAAACATTGAAATACAAAGGACAGTGAAATACAAAGGACAGTGAAATACAAAGGACAGTGAAATACAAAGGACATTGAAATACAAAGGACAGTGAAATACAAAGGACAGTGAAATACAAAGGACAGTGAAATACAAAGGACAGTGAAATACAAAGTGCAGTGAAATACAAAGGACATTGAAATACAAAGGACAGTGAAATACAAAGGACAGTGAAATACAAAGGACATGATATACAAGACATTGAAATACAAAGGACAGTGAAATACAAAGGACATTGACATACAAAGGACATTGATATACAAAGGACAGTGAAATACAAAGGACATTGATATACAAAGGACATTGACATACAAAGGACATTGAATACAAAGGACAGTGAATACAAAGGACATTGAAATACAAAGGACAGTGAAATACAAAGGACAGTGAAATACAAAGGACAGTGAAATACAAAGGACAGTGAAATACAAAGGACAGTGAAATACAAAGGACAGTGAAATACAAAGGACAGTGAAATACAAAGGACAGTGAAATACAAAGGACATTGAAATACAAAGTACAGTGAAATACAAAGGACAGTGAAATACAAAGGACAGTGAAATACAAAGGACAGTGAAATACAAAGTACAGTGAAATACAAAGTACAGTGAAATACAAAGGACAGTGAAATACAAAGGACAGTGAAATACAAAGGACAGTGAAATACAAAGTACAGTGAAATACAAAGTACAGTGAAATACAAAGGACAGTGAAATACAAAGGACAGTGAAATACAAAGGACAGTGAAATACAAAGTACAGTGAAATACAAAGTACAGTGAAATACAAAGGACAGTGAAATACAAAGGACAGTGAAATACAAAGGACAGTGAAATACAAAGGACAGTGAAATACAAAGGACAGTGAAATACAAAGGACAGTGAAATACAAAGGACATTGAAATACAAAGGACAGTGAAATACAAAGGACAGTGAAATACAAAGGACAGTGAAATACAAAGGACAGTGAAATACAAAGGACAGTGAAATACAATGGGTACTATAATATATTTAATATATTTATAATATATTTTATTTATATAGCGCAAAATCTTGATAAAATCAAATCTAAGCGCTGAGCGTATACATGCATACATACCTACATACATATGAGCGTATACATGCATACATACATGCTTACATACTTACATACATAAATCTAAGCTGAGCGTATACATGCATACATACATACATACATAAATCTAAGCGTATACATACATACATACATACATACATACATACATACGTACGCACATGCATACATAATAATTACAATATTTATATAGCGCAAATCTCGACAAAATCAAATCCAAGCGCCGAAAAGACACACACGCACACACGCACACACGCACGCACACACACACACACACACACACACACACACACACACACACACACACACACACACACACACACACACACACACACACACACACACACACACATGCATGGCCACAAATGGGGAGAAAAGAATAAAAGCAATAAAAGCAAGAATAAAACCAATGGAAAACCACAGAGAGCACATCATATACAATTATATATTAAAACAAAGTGATTCCCCTCCGAGCGGAGACAGGCTGCAGAGGGGGGTTGAGTGAGGTTAGGAATTTATGCAGAGGAGAAAAGGTGAGTTTTGAGAGCGGACTTGAAGGAGGCAAAAGTAGGTTGCTGACGGACTGAGAGAGGAAGTTTGTTCCAGGAGAGTGGACCAGAAACAGAGAAGGCTCGTGGACCATAGGTATTGAGCTTAGTGCGTGGAAAGCGAAAAGTCAGAGGATCGGAGGCAGAGCGGAGGGTACGTGAGGGAACATAGATCTCAAATAGGCTTGACAGGTAATCGGGGGCTGCGTTATTGAGGCTTTTGTAGCACATGGTGTCTAGTTTGTACTGTATGCGCTTTGATACAGGGAGCCAGTGAAGTTGTGCCAGGAGAGGAGATATGTGGTCAGCTTTTTTCTTTTTGAGTACAAGGCGTACAGCATTGTTTTGAATGCGCTGTAGGATGTGAATGGTGGAGGCAGGAAGACCAGACAGGAGTGAATTGCAATAGTCAATGCGAGACATTATGAAGGAGAGAACGAGTTTTGCAGTTGTTTCGACAGAGAGATACTTCCTGATCAGGCTTATACGATGGAGATGATAGTAGCAAGATCTGGCAGTTTGAGAAACAAAGTTGTTCATAGACAGGGTAGAGTCAATGCAGACACCAAGGTTTTTAGCTGAATCAGAAATTGGGACTGATGTGTTACATAATGGGAGAGAAAGAGGAGGCAGCTGGGAAAGTTTCTGACGGGTGCCAATGAGGATAGCTTCTGTCTTGTCGTCATTAAGCTGAAGTCTATTGTGTGTCATCCAGTTCTTAATGTCCGAGTAACACTCAGTGGTGCGAGTCAACAGGCGCTGTATATTATCAGGTGAGTCACTATCTTGAAGTTGGGTGTCATCAGCATAGAAGTGGTGTTTTATAGAATGGGAGTTGATGATGGTGGACAGGGGGGAGGTATAAAGAGTGAAAAGAACAGGGCCAAGGACAGATCCTTGTGGAACACCACAGGTCAGGTATGCAGGTTGAGAGTAAGTGCCATTGATGAGAACAGTTTGTTTTCTGTTTGATAAATACGAAGTGAAAAAGGAGAGAGCAATGTCAGAGATGCCAAAAGTATGATGAAGTCTAGAAAGGAGAATACCATGGTCAATGGTATCGAAAGCTGCAGACAGATCAAGGAGTGTGAGGAGAGAGACTTTGCCAGTATCAGTTGCAAGGAGGAGATTGTTGAGAATGTGTAGTAGGGCAGTTTCAGTGCTATGGCACTGGCGGTAGGCTGACTGGAAAGGATTGAGGAGATTGTTGGCAGACAGGTGAGAGTTCAGCTGGTTGAGGACGACTTTTTCAAGGAGTTTTGACAAGAAAGAGAGATTAGAGATAGGCCTGTAATTTTTCAGTTCATTTGGGTCTAAATTGTGTTTCTTGAGGAGAGGGTGAACAATAGCAGACTTGAAAGAATCTGGGACAGTTCCAGTTTGAAAAGAAGTGTTGGTGATGTCAGTGATGAATGGGAGGAGAGTAGGGAGACAATCGGAGTAGAGAGAACCTGGAAGAGGATCCAGTTCGCAGGTTTTGAACGACATGGATCTGATTGTGTTGAAAATTTCTTCTTGTGAGACTGGGGTAAAAGTAGTGAGAGGTGTGCCAGAGAAGGAAGGGTCAGGTGGGCATGGTTGACAGGGTGTCCTGTCAAGCCTGTCACGAAGAGTTTGTATTTTGGTGGTGAAATACTTAGAGAATACAGATGGGAGTTCTTCATTTGTATGTTTTGTTGGGAGAGGTAAGTCTTTTCGTGTGCCAAGGAGATGATTCATGGTTGTAAAGAGTTCTTTTGAAGAAGAGGCATTCAGGATTTTGGTTTGGAAATAGCTTGTTTTTGCAGATGCAATGAGGGTGGATACTTTTGTTTTAGAGGCTTGGAAAAGTTGCCTGTGTACAGTGAGTTTGGATTTGCGCCAGCGGCGCTCTGCTCTGCGGCGGGCACGTTTTGCACAGGCAATCTCATGAGTGAGCCAGGGGGTAGGGGGGCGGTCAGGTAAAAGACGGGTTGTGGCTGGAGCATGAGTGTCCAGAAGATGGTGGAGAGTAGTATAGAATTCATCGGCAAGGTTATGTGACTTTTCAGAAAGGAGACGGGAGGCATCAGATGAAAATGTGGAGAGGTCGATAGATTTGAGATTGCGTCGAGTCACTGTGCGCGTGGTACGGGAAGGAGGAGAAATGTCAAGAGAACAGAGAATTGCAGAGTGGTCAGATGGAAGGGCTGAAGTTAGACGGGTAGAAAGAACTAAGCAGTTGTTAGTAGCTGAATTGTGGTGATCACGAGAAATGATCCAGTCAAGAATGTGACCTTTTTGATGGGTTGGTTCAGAAATGTGTTGAGTCATATTGTGATTGGACAGAGAGTTGATGATATGTCTTGTGTCATAACGGTGAGTGTTGTCATAGTGGACATTGATGTCACCTAGAATGATGAGATTTCCAGGTAAGAGGCAGTAGTGGTCAAGCAGTTGGTCAAAGTCAGAGAGAAACGTGGATGTGGTGAGTTTGTTGGCAGAGCTAGGTGGAGGTCGATAGACACAGGAGAAGGTGATGGGGTGAGGGGTGGATTGGAAGGATACTTTCACGTGCTCGAAAGAAGGATGGGAGAAAGGCAGAGACTGCGAGAAAGATAGGCGGGAATGGAGTGAGTCGTTGTAGAGGATGGCGATACCGCCACCTCGAGATGAGCGATGGAAAGAAGCAAGCCTGTAACCACTCGGAGTGAGGCTAGCATGTATAGGTTCATGACCAAGGGGGTTAAGCCATGTCTCTGTAATAAAAGCAATGTCAACGTGCTCATCAGCGATAAAATCGGCAATGATCTCAGCTTTGCCATCTTTGCATATTGATTGAGCGTTAAAAAGGCATAGTTTAAGTTTATCATATGGCGGCGGCCGAGGTGGCGAAGAAGGCGGCACCGACGGGACAAAAGACGAAGGCGACACCAGCGGGGCAGAAGACGAAGGCAGCAACGATGGAACAGAAGAAGAAGACAAAGGTAGCACCGGCGGGACAGAAGATGAGGGCAGCGCCGGCGGGACAGAAGACAAAGGCAGCACCGGCGGGACAGAAGATGAGGGCAGCGCCGGCGGGACAGAAGACGAAGGCAGCACCGGCGGGACAGAAGATGAGGGCAGCGCCGGCGGGACAGAAGGCGAAGGCGGCACCACCAGGACAGAAGGCGAAGGCGAAGATGGCAGAGGAGGAGACAAAGCCCGCAGCAGCTGGAATACAAAGGGCAGTGACATAGGTGTGTTATGCTATCAGATGGTTAAAATGGTCAAGTGGGTGAATGGTTAAAGTGGTCAAGTGGGTGAATGGTTTCAGTGGTCAAGTGGGTGAATGGTTACAGTGGTCAAGTGGGTGAATGGTTACAGTGGTCAAGTGGGTGAATGGTTACAGTGGTCAAGTGGGTGAATGGTTACAGTGGTCAAGTGGGTGAATGGTTAAAGTGGTCAAGTGGGTGAATGGTTACAGTGGTCAAGTGGGTGAATGGTTACAGTGGTCAAGTGGGTGAATGGTTACAGTGGTCAAGTGGGTGAATGGTTACAGTGGTCAAGTGGGTGAATGGTTACAGTGGTCAAGTGGGTGAATGGTTACAGTGGTCAAGTGGGTGAATGGTTACAGTGGTCAAGTGGTTGAATGGTTACAGTGGTCAAGTGGGTGAATGGTTAAAGTGGTCAAGTGGGTGAATGGTTAAAGTGGTCAAGTGGGTGAATGGTTAAAGTGGTCAAGTGGGTGAATGGTTACAGTGGTCAAGTGGGTGAATGGTTACAGTGGTCAAGTGGGTGAATGGTTACAGTGGTCAAGTGGGTGAATGGTTACAGTGGTCAAGTAGGTGAATGGTTACAGTGGTCAAGTGGGTAAATGGTTACAGTGGTCAAGTGGGTAAATGGTTACAGTGGTCAAGTGGGTGAACGTCCAACTCTCAACGTGAAAGTCCTAGTTTCCATCTGCCTGACACCTCCACTGAGTGGTAAGGGCTGGAACTGTTGTCATCTTTCTGGTCAACAGTCGTCAGTGGCTGGCTTCTCATCATCATCATCATCATCATCATCATCCTCATCATCATCATCATCATCATCAAGTGCCTTGCCACATGGCGTTGGCGATCATGGCCTTCCGTTTGTTTCTATCTGTTGTTGCCTCAAGCACTTCTTCCACTCTCTTTGAGTTCAGCCACTCTGCAAGTCCGTCCAATATCTTCTCTCCCTGGGTCTACCTGATGCTCTCTTTCCCTCCAGTTTTCCCGTTGTGACCAGGTGCTCTATTTCCCCTTTCCTCATAAAATGGCCTATAAAGGCTAGAAGTCTTATGGAAACATGAGAACAAACCAGCATTCACACACTCACCAAAGATACAGACTGTGCAACAACATAGTGGAGTGTGGTCAGCTTGAGTTCTCCGTGCTCCACTAAGATGTCTGATTATATGTAAAGGACAGTGATTCCAAATGATTTGGAGAGCATCACTATTGAAGAAGATGGGTTCTGAAAGGTAGAGAGAGAGAGAGAGAGAGAGAGAGAGAGAGAGAGAGAGAGAGAGAGAGAGAGAGAGAGAGAGAGAAGGAAGGAGTGAAACCAAGCAGACAGATTGTTTGTCAGTGTGTCAGACAGTGTTTAGGGTTTCAGCGTAGCACATTGAGGTCACCGGTGGTTTCCGGTGTGTGGTTGTGTCATTCATGTCCATGACGTCATGAGGTCAGTGTGGTGTGGATGTCCACAACAGGGCGGACATGGCCACTGACAGGGGTGTGCACGTAGTACGGCGTGCAGGCTGTGGTTAGCACGCCACTCACTGTCACTGGCTGTTTTCACCATCATATAATGATGGCCTGTTGTGACGGAAACTTGGGAGTGTTCAGTATCGTCTGTCTTCCTCCGTCTGTCTCTTCTTCTTCTTCAGGCCGCAATGACCTGGGTAGGTGTGACCGACATGTTGACATACTGACAACATCTGCCTGACTTACTACCCGACATTGTGACTGACATGTTGACAACAGGTACCCGACATTGTGACTGACATGTTGACAACAGGTACCCGACATTGTGACTGACATGTTGACAACAGGTACCCGACATTGTGACCGACATGTTGACATGTTGACAACAGCTACCCGACATTGTGACTGACATGTTGACATCAGGTACCCGACATTGTGACTGACATGTTGACATGTTGACAACAGCTACCCGACATTGTGACTGACATGTTGACAACAGGTACCCGACATTGTGACTGACATGTTGACATCAGGTACCCGACATTGTGACTGACATGTTGACACAGTACCAAAATTGTGACTGACAGTTACATGTTGACAACAACCCGACATTGTGACTGACATGTTGACAACAGGTACCGACATTGTGACTGACATGTTGACAACAGGTACCCGACATTGTGACTGACATGTTACATGACAACAGGTACCCGACATTGTGACTGACATGTTGACAACAGGTACCCGACATTGTGACTGACATGTTGACAACAGGTACCCGACATTGTGACTGACATGTTGACAACAGGTACCCGACATTGTGACTGACATGTTGACAACAGGTACCCGACATTGTGACTGACATTGTTGAAACAGTACCACGACATTGGACACAGTGTTGACAACAGGTAACCCACATTGCTTCCGACATTTTTGACAGTACATGTGACAGTTTGTAAACCCGAATTGTGACGTAGACATTTACTGAATGAAAAGACCCGTCAATTCAATGACATGGACACAGTGAATTGTGACATCCCACATGGAACCCCCAGTACGCTTTTCCAACGATTTCTGACAGTCTGGCATTATAAACAGATTTGGGGTGACATTTTCTGATGAAAACGCCCGAAATCTCAAAGCAGAAGGCACGTGACCTATTTGACGGTAGTCCAGCCATGAAGAGCATGGTGTTATCACGTGACTGTCTGAAAAAGCATTTCTGTGTCTCCAGTGCACATCGTTGCTGTCGTCTGTGGCTGGGAAAGAAAGGATTGTTATGACCTAACTGTTTGAAAGAGTGGATTGATAATGACCTGACCGTTTGAAAGAGTGGATTGATATGACCTGACCGTTTGGAGTTTTCCTCATCTCCACTGGTGTCCCCCACACATACGTCTGTTGAGTGGCACGTTGACAATGCTGTTTTGACGTGATGTCTTTAACACTGGCCTGAACCCCCCCCCCCCCCGATCTACAACACACACACACACACACACACACACACTCTCTCTCTCTCTCTCTCTCACACACACACTTACACACACACACACACTCTCTCTCTCACACACACACATACACACACGCATGCACACACATACACACACGCATACACACACATACACACACATACACACACAAACACACACATACACATACACATATGCACACACAGACACACGTACACACATACACACATATACACACACACACTCACACATACACATATGCACACACAGACACACGTACACACATACACACATATACACACACACTCACATATACACACACACATGCACGCATACATATACATACATACATACACACACACACACACACAAACAAGCACACACATGTACACACACATACACACACATACAAGCATGCACACACACCTCACAAACACACACGCGCACCACACAAACACACACACACACACACACATACACCGCCCTACTCTCTCTTTCTCTGTCATCATCTGTGGTTTAAATACATACTGAATGGGAAAACAAATATAGAAAATGGGACACGGGAAAAAAAAAAGGTGAGCACAAATGAACTCCATAAGTGCAATATTCCTTTAAGGAAAGAAGCAGTACAACTACATGTAGTTATCAACCAAAGGACATAACTCTTGAGAGTCACGTAGAAATTATCTCCCATGTTGTTGAACTTCTCAAATCTAACATAGTTTGCGCTACCCATTCAGCTAGCATAGAAGCAGATACAAAGCACAAAAACCGTAAGCTATCCTCAACATGTAAGTTATGTTTCAAATGCTCCATCCATCAGAATGTCTATTATAAGTGCAATATTCCTTTAAGGAAAAGAAGCAGTACAACTAGTTATGTTTCAAATGCTTCATCCATCAGCAACGTCTATTTATAGTGCTGCAGCAGGGCATTGTGACTGATTGAGTGGAGTTTTGTACCAAACAGGTCATCTATGTGCAATGTGTGTTTACTGTGCTGTGACAGAGCTTTGTGACAAGATCCACACAGATTTCAAACGGTTTCTGCAGTCATAGTCCACCAGTGGCTCCTTACGTACTCATACACAAGCGTCAGCTACGCCAGGGGGAGAGAGGTTGAGAGGGTGGGAGTGGATAGGAGAGGAGAGGAGAGGGTGGGAGTGGATAGGAGAGGGAGAGAGGGTGGGAGTGGATAGGAGAGGGAGAGAGGGTGGGAGTGGATAGGAGAGGGATTGAGAGGGTGGAGTGGATAGGAGAGGGAGAGAGGGTGGGAGTGGATAGGAGAGGGGAAGAGAGGGTGGGAGTGATAGGAGAGGGAGAGAGGTGGGAGTGGATAGGAGATAGGGAGAAGGGTGGGAGTGGATAGAGAGGGAGAGGGTGGGAGGTGGAAGGAGAGGGAGAGAGGGTGGGAAGTGGATAGGAGAGGGAGAGAGAGGGTGGGAGTGATAGGAGAGAGGGGGGAGTGGATGAAGGGAGAAGGGTGGAGTGGATAGGAGAGGGAGAGGTGGGAGTGGATAGGAGAGGGAGAGAGGGTGGGAGTGGATAGGAGAGGGAGAGAGGGTGGGAGAGTGGATAGGAGGGGGAGAGGAGAGGGTGGGAGTGCATAGGAGAGGGAGAGAGGGTGGGAGTGGATAGGAGAGAGGGAGACAGGGTGGGAGTGGATAGGAGAGGTGAGAGGGTGGGAGTGGATAGGAGAGAGGAGAGAGAGGGTGGGAGTGATAGGAGAGGGAGAGAGGGTGGGAGTTGGATAGGAGGGAGGGGGAGAGGGTGGGAGTGGATAGGAGAGGTGGGATGAGAGGTGGGAGTGAGTGGAGAGAGGAGAGAGGGTGGAGTGGATAGGAGAGGTGAGGAGGGTGGAGTGATAGGAGAGGGAGAGGGTGGGAGTGGATAGGAGAGGGAGAGAGGGTGGGAGTGGATAGGAGAGGGAGAGAGGAGGGTGGTAGAGTGGAAGTGGAGTGTAGGGAGGGAGAGAGGGTGGAGTGATGGAAGGAGGGGAGGAGGGGTGGGAGTGGATAGGATGAGAGGAGAGAGGGTGGGAGTGGATAGGAGAGGTTGAGAGGGTGGGAGTGGATAGGAGGTGAGAGGTGTGGGAGTGGATAGGAGAGGGAGAGGGTGGGAGTGGATAGGAGAGTGTGAGAGGGTGGGAGTGGATAGGAGAGGGGAAGAGGGTGGGAGTGATGGAGAGGGGAGGGTGGGAGTGCATAGGAGGGGAGAGGGTGGGAGTGGTAGGAGAGGAAGGGTGGAGTGTGATGGGGGTGGGGTGGTGGATAGGGGGGTGGGTGGAGTGGTGGAAGGAGAGGTGGGTGATGGAGGGGAGGGGAGTGTAGGGGGTGTGTGGTGGTAGGGTAGGGTGTGTGGTGGTGTGTATGTGTG
>JAPXFY010000023.1:68603231-68608231 GCA_030674185.1 Monoplex corrugatus
TGTGTGTGTAGTGTAATAATGATTGAGACGACAATGGCATGTGCCAATCTGTGGGTAAGTCTGTTGTAGTGTGTGTGTGTGGGAGGGAGTGGGGTGGGGTGGGGTGGGGGTGGCACTCAGTTCTATCCATTTCTTACGTATCTGTTAGCTTCAAAAGGCAAAGTTTGCCAGCCGAAGCAGAGAGAATGGAACAGATTCTGTTGTCTTTGTCTGAATTCTCTGGACTGATCTAGTTTCCATTCATTATATTTACTGTGTTTAGTCTTTCTTTGGGAAGTGGGTTGGGGTCATAGTGTGGGGGGTCATAGTGTGGGGGGTCATAGTGTGGGGGTCATAGTGTGGGGGTCATAGTGTGGGAGGTCATAGTGTGGGGGGTCATAGTGTGGGGGGTCATAGTGTGGGGGGTCATAGTGTGGGGGTCATAGTGTGGGAGGTCATAGTGTGGGGGGTCATAGTGTGGGGGTCATAGTGTGGGGGTTCATAGTGTGGGGGTTCATAGTGTGGGGGTCATAGTGTGGGGGTCATAGTGTGGGGGTCATTAGTGTGGGGGTCATTGTGTGTGGGGTCTATTGGGGGTCATAGTGTGGAGGTCTAGTGTGGAGGTCGTAGTGTGGGGGGTCATAGTGTGGGGGTCATAGTGTGGGGGGTCATAGTGTGGGAGGTCATAGTGTGGGAGGTCATAGTATGGGGGTCATAGTGTGGGGGTCATAGTGTGGGAGGTCATAGTGTGGGGGACATAGTGTGGGGGTCATAGTGTGGGGGGTCATAGTATGGGGGTCATAGTGTGGGGGTCATAGTGTGGGGGTCATAGTGTGGGTGGGGGGTCATAGTGTAGGTGGGGGTCATAGTGTGGGTGGGGGGTCGTAGTGAAGGTGGGGGGTCAGTGTGGTGGGGGTCATAGTGTGGGGGGGGTCATAGTGTGGGGGGTCATAGTGTGGTGGGGTCATAGTGTGGGTGGGGGGTCATAGTGTGGGTGGGGGGTCATAGTGTGTTGATGACGTAGGGGTGGTGTGCTATCATGTGCTATGTTGATGAAGCGGATGGTGAAGTATCATGTTCTGTTTTGATGAAGGTCGGAAAAGGGGGTGGGGGGAACCACGTATCGTGTGCTGTGTTGAAGATAGTGGTGGTGGTGATGCGGGGGGGTATCGTGTGCTGTCTTAATGGCAGGGATTTTGTGGATTTGTAGCTCTCACAACAACCTGCTGTTGTCTTTCCTAGCTCTTTCTGCTTTCTCGCTCTGAGTGTCTTCATTTCATCTTCTCCTTTTCTCCAGTTGAAAAAGAATGAAATGTGAGTAAGGTGTCTTTGTCTCCTGTTACTGCCCCTTAACGAGGCAGACACAATCGTCTGTCTGTCTGTCTGTCTGTCTGTGCGTGCGTGCGAGCGCGCGTGTGTGTGTTTCTGTGTAGAACATGTTAATTTCACTGCTGTCTTGCAAAAGATGAAAATCTTGACTACAGATTCCTTCGTGAATTTCACACACATAGTAATACACTTTTCAGGAAAACAAAGCAAAAGAAACAAGAAAAAAACACGAAAGAAGAATATGAACGCGTATTTAATACAACAAAACAAGACAGGCGCAAATTTTCGGCCCTTTGTTAAGCGTAAGATTACAGACAAACAAACAATAGATACAAAAAAATTGAGAAAAGGACTGAAACTTCCCTGCTGCTGTCTTTTCTCACATTGAAGACAGCAGCAGGGAAGTTTAATTTTTTTCCTCAAATTTTTTGTATCTAGTGTTTGTTTGTTTATAATCTTACGCTTGACAAAGGCCAGTTGGCCGAAAATTTGCGCCTGTCTTGTTTTGTTGTATTAAATACGCGTTCATATTCTTCTTTCGTGTTTTTTCTGGTTCCTGTTTGCTTGAACGCGGGCAGTCACACTTGTTTTGAAAGCCAACAAACAAACAAAGAAAGCAAAACAAAAGCATGGTGTGTAAGCCGTCACTTACGCTATCTTGTCGTTGATGTATGAATCAATCAGTGGAACGTTATCAGCCCCATTGACTGGCCGACCCAGCTCCAAAAGTGTTCAGCATTTAATGGCCACATCTTCTTGTCATCAAAACGGCCAGGGTTATTTCCCCTCACCAACGCTGGCACGCGACGGGATGACCCGAGGTTATCCGACCTTAGCATCGCCTGCTATTTTTAGTTCTCACTTCGTGACTCGTGACGTAGATATGTGAATCGGTGACATAACGTGCTGGTAGTTTGTTTGTCTGTCTGTCTGTTCGTGAACTGTTGACCTAATTTGGTCGGTCAGAGAGCTTGTACCCTGAAGAAACTGTGAAATCCGGTTATCATTAATTGTGCGACGGTTTGTGAAAGCATTCGTCTGATCAAACATCGTATACTTACACACACACACACACACACACACACCACACACACACACACACACAAACACACACACATACATACACACACACACACACACACACACCACACACACATATATATATATATATATATATATATATATATATATATATATATATATAGAGAAAAGAGAGAGAGAGAGAGAATTATGCATAGATAGATATTACGCAGTTTGTGGTCTGAGCTGTCATGTTGTTAATGGCGGGTAATATAGGACAGTGTAGAGAGCTGGGTCCAGCAACAGATGGATCTAAACATAGACAGCAGTGGACTACTAGACAGCAGTAGACCAGGCAGCAGTACATGTAGATTACCAGACAGCAGTAGACTAGACATCAGTAGACTAGACACATAGATAGCATAGATAGGCAAGACTAGGCAACTAGCAGCAGTAGACTAACAGAGACTAGCAGCATAGACTAGACAGCAGTAGACTAGACAGCATAGATAGACAGCATAGACAGCAGAAGACTAGACAGCAGTAGACTAGAGACTAGACAGCAGTAGACTAGACACAGATAGACAGCAGTAGACTAGACAGCAGTAGACTAGACAGCAGTAGACTAGACAACAGTAGATAGACAGCAGTAGACACAGACTAGACACAGTAACTAGACAGCAGTAGACTAGACAGCAGTAGACTAGACAGCAGTAGACTAGACAGCAGTAGACAGACACAGTAGACAGCAGTAGACTAGACACAGTAGACTAGACAGAGTAGAACTAGACAGCAGTAGACTAGACAGCTAGACTAGACAGCATAGTAGAAGCATCAGACAGCAGTAGATAGACAGTAGAGACTAGACATAGCAGACTAGACAGCAGTAGACCAGACAGCAGTAGACTAGACAGCAGTAGACCAGACACAGTAGACAGACAATAAATAGACAGCAGTAGACAGACATAGTAGACAGCTAGTAGACACAGAGACAGTAGTAGACTAGACATCAGTAGACAGCAGTAGACCAGACAGCAGTAGACAGCAGTAGACCAGACATGCAGTAGACCAGACATCAGTAGACAGCAGTAGACCAGACATCAGTAGACAGCAGTAGACCAGACATCAGTAGACCAGACATCAGTAGACAGCAGTAGACCAGACATCAGTAGACAGCAGTAGACCAGACATCAGTAGACCAGACAGTAACCAGTAGACAGCAGTAGACCAGACACAGTAGACAGCAGTAGACCAGACATCAGTAGACAGCAGTAGACCAGACATCAGTAGCAGCAGTAGACCAGACAGCAGTAGACAGCAGTAAACCAGACAGCAGTAGACCAGACAGCAGTAGACAGCAGTAGACCAGACAGCAGTAGACCAGACAGCAGTAGACAGCAGTAGACCAGACAGCAGTAGACCAGACATGCAGTAGACAGCAGTAGACCAGACAGCAGTAGACCAGACAGCAGTAGACCAGACAGCACTAGACATCAGTAGACCAGACAGCAATTGACCAGACAGCAGTAGACCAGACAGCAGTAGACAGCAATAGACCAGACAGCAGTAGACCAGACAGCAGTAGACAGCAGTAGACCAGACAGCAGTAGACCAGACAGCATAGACAGCAGTAGACCAGACAGCAGTAGACAGCAGTAGACCAGACAGCAGTAGACCAGACAGCAGTAGACAGCAGTAGACCAGACAGCAGTAGACCAGATAGCAGTAGACCAGACAGCATTAGACAGCAGTAGACCAGATAGCAGTAGACCAGACAGCAGTAGACCAGACAGCAGTAGACAGCAGTAAACCAGACAGCAGTAGACAGCAGTAGACCAGACAGCAGTAGACCAGACAGCAGTAGACAGCAGTAGACCAGACAGCAGTAGACAGCAGTAGACCAGACAGCAGTAGACAGCAGTAGACCAGGCAGCAGTAGACCAGACAGCAGTAGACAGCAGTAGACCAGACAGCAGTAGACCAGACAGCAGTAGACAGCAGTAGACCAGACAGCAGTAGACCAGACAGCAGTAGACCAGACAGCAGTAGACCAGACAGCAGTAGACAGCAGTAGACAAGATAGCAGTAGACAGCAGTAGACAGCAGTAGACCAGATAGCAGTAGACAGCAGTAGACCAGACAGCAATAGACAGCAGTAGACCAGATAGCAGTAGACAGCAGTAGACCAGACAGCAATAGACAGCAGTAGACCAGACAGCAGTAGACTAGACAGCAATAGACACAAGCCATAAGCTGTTTAAAAGCTCAAGCTGTCACAGCACGTTGGTTCACATGCAGGCTTGTAAATGGACAGATGTTATGGAGGTACTACTGTGTCAATATTTCTCATGTCTAGCCAAATACATGGATGACTAGCCTCAAGTTGGACACAAAGCCTTCAGGTTGACAACGTTTATCGTTGAAAAGTAAAGTATGTCTGTCACTGTTATTGCCATGATCATTATGGGTTTTGTTTTGTTTTGTTTTGTTTTGTTTGTTTTGTTTGTTTTTGTTTTTTCTATCACACGGCATCTGTAGTATTGGTGCATATGGAAATTATCCCAAGGGAGAAAACACTGTGTATAGGAATGTGAAACTGACAGTGATCTCCCCTGATGAACCTTTATTAACACCACGTCTTGAGGGCCATCATTGGCTTGTACAGAACTAAT